>JARHVA010002997.1:547500-877500 GCA_037957365.1 Torreya grandis | reverse complement strand
GCTACTATATGATTATATCTTTCACATATGCTTTATTTTGAGATAAGTGACTTATATGCTACGTCTCTCATCTCAAAAGGAGGGAATTAAAATGGTATTGACTTGAAAATACAAGTCTTATGAGTAACAATTTTTTATATTTATATAATAGACAATTTTCAAATTATAATAAGATTAAACATTTTTAGATTATTGGGTCATGTGACATGCATGTGAACTCATTTATATAGTTACTTAAATAAATATTCACATATAACTAATGCATATACATGGGTATGTGTAAATAAATTGAAAGTTTCAAAAATTTATAAGTTTAATTGGCCTTAAATATCAAATTAGTACAATACATGGGGCATGATATGTATTCAAGTTCAAGTTACTACATGGAACATTTAAATTTATCAAGTTCTAAAGTTTCAAAGTTATAAATTTTTAAATAGAATATATATTCTTCCACAATGTTGTAATTTGTCTTCATGTTTAAAGTGGAAAACATTAAAGTCTAGTGACACTCAATGTCTATGATTGAAATTTTTCTATGTATCAATCCACATTTGGTAGTTTCACTGATTTTTCAGTTTTAAATTAGTGAGTCACATTTGGTGGTTCCATCCATAAATTATTTTACATAGTAATATACATATTCAAATAAGATTTGTAACATATAATGTTTATAACTCAGGTGATTTCAATGGTTTTCAAATTGAGACTTGATCACTTTTAATTCACAGTAAGTTTTGGAATTTCTCCAAAGACCTCAAAAAAGGGTGTACACATGCTTCTTCAATTTCAATTTAAAAGGAAATTATATTGAATACTCTTTTTAGGTTTCACATTAAGGCATCTTGCATGATCAAGATTTTCATCAAAAGATAAAATTTGTATACAAATTTAGGTTCACATCTACTTTACTATAGTTATTTAAATTCATTACATCACTATAATAAAGTAGAGGAAAATGTAGACACTCAAATTTAATCATTAAGTGCATGATAATTTTTAGTCTTTACATCCTTACCTCACTTTGCCTATTCACCATTTCATTAATTTGTAATCTATACAAGAGAATTCACTATTATACAAATTATATTAAAACCACTTAGAACATAATTTAGATGTCTCTATTTTTCTTAGAAGTTTTTATAAGAAAAATTCAAATAGTTTTCTCCTTTTGGGATAAGATTGCTCTAGGTCAAATAGGGTCACACTACGGACTTTTCCACTAGTACAACCTTATCTCTCAAGACCCAATGGTAAATTTTAAAATTATAGACATTGAATATTACCCATCTCATAATTTTAGAAAGGTAATTTAATGAAAATATTCAAAAAAATATCTATATAAGCACATAAAGGCCTCTTGAAGCATATTTAACAATCACCTAGAAATTTTATTACGTATTTAAAATAATAATAATGTGTTCCATTTCCAATTCTAAAACATTCTAATAATCATAATCAAGTTTGAATAAATTTTATTAAATTTCAATGGCACTCATTATCAATCATTTTAAATAAATATATCTAGTTTCATTCATATAACAAATTCAAAATTCACACAATTACTTGAAGAGGGAGAACTACATTATATTGAGGCCCTTTTTGGTAAATGTAGGAAGCATTAAAATTATGTGGGATTTTTTGAGGGTATATTTGCTATTCCTCTAACCCTATTACCCACTTTTTGACATTTGATTTTGTTGGGACCAATATACCCCATTTTTTTGAATTGGGACCCTTGAGAAGCCCTCAAAATAAAACATGGAAATTTTATCATTTCAAGGTCTTTTATAGAATTTGAAGATCATACACTTTGTTAAGAGACATGATTATGTAGTTTTAATCTACTTTAATTTAGAATAACATTGCTAATTAAATTCATTTGGATGTTAGTTGCAGGTTCTATGGTGTATACACCTATGAATTTTATATTCCAAAACCCTGAAAAACCCTTGGTTCAAATTTGAATAAAGACAAGAACCAAATTGGTAGGAACCATTTTAAAATTTGTTTATAGACTTAAGTATAAAGCACATATTCTAGGTTTAGTCATGTTTTTTAACATAACTTGACTAAAAGACTTAATCCCCTTCATTATTTCCCCCTTTTGTAAAGTTCCTTATGGACTAACTAAATGTCATCATGTAAGGTCCCTTTATATTCCACAACTTAGCCTAAGACTTTAATACTAAGGCCCTCAAATATTCATTAATAATCACAAACTTAGTCTTATCACCTTAAGCCTAAGTTTTTATTATCTTTATGGTCCTAACATTAACTTCCTCATTCTTTATAGGATCCTATGGTTGTGGCTTTATCACAGGATTTGATCCAATGATATGAGTATAACCCAAACTTTCACTTAAGTGACATGCATCTTTGGTAATCTAATGACCTACACTTACTAGGACTCAATTTAATAGATGAAGCATAATTGAAAAGTCAAAAGGGTATAAGAATCTTGAAATATGGATATGTGGCACCATCACATTCAAGGATTAAAATGAAAGGGGCCCACTTGACATGAATCTCAATCAATAGTAAGTCCTCATATCAAGATCCCATAATTATCACTTGATCACAACATTTGATCCAATGGGGTGAATTAACACTGAGACCCTAGGAAGCCCCACAAAAATTTCAAGTGTCATCCTCACATTTGGCACTAAATATTTTAATGAGCTTAAAAGTGGAATTCATATGAATATTATCCAAATCTCCAAAAATATGAACTTGATGGATGCACAACCTTCAACTTTAAGCCCAACAAAATTAAAACTTCACTGGCTTAAACTTGACATCCACGTGACCATCAATTGATACCCATGAGGGTGTATTTGACATCTACGAGACCATAAATTTTAACCCAATGAGATATATTACTTAGTGTTAAAATGAAATTCCAAAATATTATTTTCACTTAGAAGTGGCTTCTTAATCTAAAGGAAATTCTCAAAATATGTTTAACAATAGGAGCCTTTAGCCTACAAAATATGGAAAATGGTCTTATAATCTAAATACTTAGGTTAGATTCATACAAAAGGATATTCATGTATTTTTGTTTAAAATAATCATGAAACTTAAATTATGAGCCTACACTAAGTCTTATATTAAAAATAGAATCCCTTGCCACACAAAATGTAAGCTAACCAAAGGTTTCTTATGGGTAGTGACCTAAATTATTTAGACCTTTGCCCCTTCGTTAAAAATTTGGAAATGTAGGCATAGGTTATTTAGCCTAAGGTTTATTTAATTATTGATAAACATAAAACAAACCTTAGCCTAAGGAACTTAAGCCTAGACCATGACTTTAATAATAGACTGACTTAATATTCACACATTATTTGCAAATCAATGGTTCATGCCTCGTCACTAGATTTGATCCAATTGCATTAGGGTGTCAATGACTTTTTAAAGGCCTATAGGATTACCATGTGGTTGATAATTTATTGATGAGTGACTAACCAATATATTTGGAACATAGAAAAGGTATGTAAAATGCCAAGTGTCATGATCATAGAGTTTGTAATAGAGAAACCCAATCATGTCCAAGGGCTTGGATTATAATCAATGGTTTACACTAATCTAGGATTTTGATCCTATGATGTGAAATGAAGGAGGTATTTTTAAAAACTAATGACTAGTGTTCAAATGACATTTATGAACAATTACATAAAATGTCAAGACCAATGCCACATAAGCACCATGCAAGGAAAAAAGGATAAAATTTGAGATATTATGGGATAAAAAACATAAAAGTATAAAATCAAAGGTCAAAATCAAATATAGAACATGTATAAACTAAATATAGGATATATTTCACCATTAAAGCTCCAAAATCCTAAACCCTACATAAAAGCAACCCAAATGGATTCAATTGGTTACAATTCAATCAAAGGATAACTTAATTGTGTTTTTGAGCACAATAGAGCCTTTGCAAAGGTTGTTTGCAATCTAGTGTGATCAATTAGTAAGTAATAGAGACCATGGTAGCTATTATACAATAATTGAAGGAAGATACTGAGCTCTTTTTTACAAAGATAGTGAAGGCTGGATATTCAAGGATACTAAATTAGACCTTGTAACATTGAACATATAGTGGATTAGGAATTGGTCTAAGCTCTTCTTCATGTTATAAGAGTTGTAACCAATTTCATAGGAATAATAGAGGAATTACATGATGATAAGGTGATACTATGACCTAGTTGATGTCTAAATGTTGGGCCTTCTTCATGCCATAACAAAACCAAAGGTATTGCATTATATTGACATCCTTACACCCATATTTGTCGATTTTAGAATATACAATGAATGGATCATTATGGAAGGGAAATTAAAGGATGTATATTAAATTTACCTTATTTATTTCAATAATTATTAAAATCTCCCCCTTCCACATGTGGAGCTTTCCAAGGTCAAGGAGTGGACTAGTAACCATGACCTAGACTCTATCCTCAGACCTTGGCTACACCAAAGACCTCGCATCTTTAGAAGCCTTGATATAAAAATACCTATCATGTAATTAAAAGAAGTTATTATGGTAATAATGACCCTATTGAAATGATCCTTCAATGATTCAACTACTTATGTGAATAAGATATGGGTCCCATATGTACACTTCATGGTAGAGGAAAAACTTACCCCTCCAATTGGAGACTTAATCAATATTTTCCTAACTAATCAATTAAACACCATTAAGAGAAAGACCTAAAATAAATTACTCATGATGTCATACCTACTTTATTCCCATATGGCCTCAACCACCTTTCATAAGATTAGGAATTGGTCCCCAAAGGGCAAGACAACCATCTCGCACTATTATTCCAAGCTGTAAATCTTCAAGTATAGGAATCACATGTAGTTTTTCTATGACTATGTTTACCTTGCTATAGTGGAGGGTATCACAAGTGTTCCCATTCCTAGGTTCCACTTCCTCATCAAGAGATATGTTGAAACTATAGGGGACATATGGTATTATCTTGATTGCATAGTCATCATGATAGAAAGAATCATGACTCAACCTTACAAACTACTAGTTTATGTTCCAAATAAGTTGCAGAGGAGGAAATTGCTTCCCAACTCATCCATGGCATTAATAAGACATAAAAAGAGAAATGGAAGGGCTTATTCCACCCTTTCCCCTTGAATATTGGGAAAACCATAATAAAGGAATAGAAATAGGTAGAGGTTATATCCACACATAGGGATTTATTTGACTTCCAACTAGATGAAATCCAAATGTGGGATCTAAAGAATGTAGTTGGTGACCATCTAAGGGATAATAAGATCTCAAATCTAGAATATTCACATCAATTTTATGTCCATGACACTATATATATTAGGGCTAAGAACTATGAAGAGGTATTGGCCAGAATCCAAGGCCATTACATTAAGTTAAGCATAGATTGGTCAGGGACAAAAATCCATCTAGGTAAAAATGGAAAATGCACCCTTTATAATACTATCTACTACCTAGGCCATCTATAATAACCAATTAGACACCTTATATAGAGTAGCCACAACCCCAACAATAGGATGAGAAAGTTCTGGGTGAATAGGGCAAAAGGAAAGACAAGGTTAGAGAAGTCAATCTAGAAGAGAGACTTGAAGAAGGCCCCATACCTTTAATACTACCCCAAAGGCCACATTCCATAATTAAATACATAGACACGATATCCCTAGAGTTGAAAGAGACACTTGAGGGTGCCCTCAAGGAGATTACAGAGGCTTATGATTTTGATAGTGAAGAGGGACCCAAGGAAGACACAGGAAAAGAGCTGGTCCTAATAGTATCCCATGAGAAGAGAAATGTAGAACTAGAACTAGTCCCTATGGGACCAAAGAAGAGATAGAAATTCACTTTTATTCATACCACTAGTGATTAAATTTATTTAATGATGAGTTCCCAATCCATGGACCAATCATTCTTAACTAGTTCATCTATGGGAAATTGTAAAATATCCCCTATCTTTCTCATTCTTTGGCCATGATAAGGGTCACTGATGTGGGAATAGAAGATGATATGAATTATTGGATAAGGAATATAATGAAAGAGTGGGAAGAAAGAATAATTATTGTCATTGAAGGGATATAAGGCAAGAAGATAGATGCTCTAGGAGCATCTATTATCTCAAGTGTGGAGGTCTTAGAACCTCCCTAATTCAAGGAACCAATCAATAATATCCATTTCAAACTTGAGATAGCTGGGTTGGAAATAATAATAACCAATACAACTATGGTGGGATATAAGAATTCATCTTTCCTAAGGTAGAACCATTTATAAGACTAACCCTAGTGGGTGGCGAGTAGCTTGGAGAGTCTATAATTCATGAGGAAGATGTGGAAAGTCTAATTAAATACCACAAATCACAAGCTAAAGCTAGAGTCCAAGGTATGAAGTAGAGGATCCATAACTTGGAAAGAGAGAAATAAAACATGGAAAAAAATAAAATTCTACTAGTTTTAGATATAATAATCAAGTTGATTGATAAGTCATTTTATAACATTTTTAGGCACTTAAGTTGATGAAATTAAGGCAAAGTGCATTAGAAGGGCAATGTGAACTAGCCAAGAGCTTAGTCACCTAGTGGTAGGACTTTGAGGATAAAATAACTCAACTACTCAATATTCAAGCAAAAAAGTAGAACCCAAACTTTAAGACCATCAGTTTGGGGTATTTGAGCACAAGTCTAGGAATTATGATTTAAAAGGTTTAGATTTTGAGTACATGGCACAATAATATGGAAAGGGTCCTAAAAAAGACAAGGAACTAGTTTCAAGAATTAAATAACTTCTTGGGACCATGCTTATAGATCCTACACAACCCAACACCCTTAGGATCATTAGTGATGAGGAATTCAAGCATAGGGCTACTTTGGTAACCTAGGAAATCAGAGGAAAAGGCCAAGGTAGATCTAGGGGAAAAACAACAAAATATTGGGCATGATACTCAATGTAGGGGAAATATTAAATGAATCTATGAGTATCAAAGAGGTAATGGATATAAATGATAAATAATTTGATGAACTGGTGGATCAAGACAAAGAACATATCATGAAGTCTGCTATGGACCTAGACATAATTGATGAACAACATGGGAGAGATATGAGCATCCTCTAGTAGTGATAACCAGGGGCCCCACCATCAAATTAAGCATATTATATTTTGTAAAAATTTTGTAAAAATTTGAACTAGAATATCCCATTGTAAAGGCATATGCTAGTTTGTTAGCATAATTTCTTCTAGGTTAGTACAATTTGGAAAAGTACTTGTATTTTAGAAATTGTAAGGACAATTATCCCTATCTTTATACACATGTATTTTGTAACTAATTGGTATACTGCCTAGTCTTCCTATAAAGGCATGTATGACCATTGTAAAAGAGGAGAGTTTTTTGAGTAAAATTTGTACACTTGAAGCAATTAATAAGATTAAAGAATTCCAAAAATATTATCCATTTTTATTGTGTTAATTACTAATTTATATTTTTTCTCAATTTTTTGTAAGGGTCTTGAATTTGAATAGTGTCTTTGAATTTTGAATAACATTATTTAATCATAGGGTTTATGATTTGTGCCTATTCTATATTATTTGAAATATCTTAGGTTCTACTTCATTTCATTTTTCTCTATATTCAGATGTGAAATTGTTATTTGATTATAGTGATAAATCCCTAAAGTAGACATGGTTCTTACTTGTGATTCTTAAATGTTTTCCCTTGAAGTTTGCTTGATATATAGTGAGATTTGAGCTTAGGCTATGTTTCATTATATATTTGATAAATGCATATTTAGTTTCCATTGATACTTTGTCATAATGTTTAGGACTAAAATTGGTAATCGCTCATTTCTTTTCTTCCCTACCCTTCTCTTTGCTCCTTTTTTTACACCAAGACCACATTAGTTTTAGCCACATTATAAATATCCACTTAGATTAGTCTATAGCTTAAAGTATGAATTTAAATCACTAAGTATTAATAAAAATTCACAAATAATAGGCCAAGGTGGCTCCCAACCACCAAATTATATAAATATTATGGATTAGTTATCTTACTCTACTACTATTTCACCATAGGCAACCAACTTTCTAAAACCTACCACTCATGCTCTAAATTTATTAAATTATAAAATGAGGAGTGTTCTTTAAACACTAAGGGCACTTGTGGTACATTTAGAAGCATTAGTAAGATAGCTCATGTTGGCACTAGAAGGAGGGCCAAATTCTTTGAATCCTTATTGATCTTAGTCTTATTTTACATAAAGATTAATATATATTTATTTTTTTGAGTGAATTATTTTCTTAAAAGTATAAATATCATTGATCTTTGTTGTTTCTAGCACCCCTTTATATTTCCTTTGAATTTCTTTGAGAATTGGTGCTTATTTCTAGTAAATTTAGCTTTAACTTTGAAAATCCATAGTAATTGAGGTTAGAACAATTTATTTTGATCAAAGGTGGGCATATCTTTGATAGATCTAAGTTCCTTTAGTCTTGGACTTGAGGAGATAGACCATATTTACATATTTGGGTGCATCTTTGAGTTAATTCAATCAGAGATCAACATCCTTTGCAAATTTTCATACCACCTTTACAAAATAAGCTTGATGTGTAGGTTTAAATCTTATTCTTTATAAAATTTAACATGAAAAATCATATTTTAGGTAGGATATTTGAATTTCAAGATGGAATTGCTAAAGATCAAAACAAGATCACACTCATTAACTATAGAACCTTTACTTGAACTCAAGGTACATAAGAGAGCTAGATGTGATAAAGGTAGATGTAAGATATCCAAGTATCTTCCAACTTCAACTCTTTAAGGTACTTGTGCCTTCGACCTTCATCCAGGTATGTCATGGTTGGGGTATTATTCAATTAATGTACTAGGGGTAATTCATGATCTCCAAAGGAATTTTAAGAAATATTTACCTACATTTAGTCCAATTGAAATAATAACCACTAAGGAACATATAATGTCTTTTAAAGTTTCCTTAAGGCTACTTAATGTAGTACATGAGGATGTAGCATGTAGGTTGTTTCCTTTCACTTTTAAATATGTAGATTATGAGTGGTTTTTAAAATTTCCTAATAATTACATTAGAAGTTGGAATGATTTCAATAATGTGTTCATTGATCAATTTGGTAAGATTATTAGTCCATGTGTTATTTACCATCAATTTACCACTATTAAAAGGGACACCAATGAGCCTATCAAGTCATTTAATGATATATTTCACAAGATGCATAGAAGAACCATATAGACTTATAAGCTTGATGATGTTCTAGCTTTAGAGATCTATAAAGATTTAGTGGATCCTATGACCTCTATATTCTTGAAAAGATCCATCCTAGTTATAGCTTCATTAGAACATACCTACTATAAATCAGTGACCATTAATGATCAAATGTAACCCTAGGGGAAAATGGCTTACGTAGTCCTAAATGTGAACCCACATATGCCTATGATGAACTTGTTCCCAAATAATAACCAAAATCCCCCAACCTTAAACCAACTTCCAAACTTAAATCATTTACCCTTAAGTGATGCAACCTCAAATCAACATCTAGGATGCTTAAGTCATCCTAATAATGTATTTAATGAAGGTGATTAATGAGATTTATTACTAGATATAGGTGATAATAATAATCAAAAGCATAATTTTGAAACTCCAAAAAATGAGAATGAGTCTATCTTGAAAATGGTTTAAAAATTACTCATTGATTTCCTTTAGTTGTAGAAATAAGTAAACAATACCAGAGAGTTCTCTGGTATGAATTTCTCATTTAAAAGGTTTAATAGGCCAAGAAATAGATTTTAGAATGATACTTTTCATAATAACAAGGATAATGAAGCATCTTACACTAACAAGAATATGGACATTAATCTTACTAATATTACTTTCCCTAACTATTATAGGGGAAATTACATAGCTAAGCATGGGGAAATTGATTGTATAAAATTTTTCAAAGGCTTTGAGGCTTTATAAGAGGATTTAGATACATTTGAAATGGTCCCTAATAAATAAAGTGGTACATGTTCCTATGGATATAATCCATTTGAGTAGGCCTTCATAGTGGACAGCTTTGACTTCCCCTTTCAAGAGGAAACTGAGCTTGATGAGATCTTTGAAGAAGTCTAGGCCTTTCAAAAATTATTGAGGAAGACCTACCCATTAAGGAATAGAGAGTAGAGGCAGCCTTTGACTACCTAAATGCCTCTAAACAATTTTGGAACTCATCTTGATACCTCTTCAAGCAATAATCTAGAGCCACCAAAAAGGAGTACTTCTAAAACCAATGTTGAAATCCTAGTTCTTTTAGTAAAATTGTATATAACATACTTAAGGACATGAAATAAATAAAGGTTATTATCACATTACATTGAATCACATAGATTATAAATCAGAGGGACCTCTTATTAAAATCCTTGTCAAAAAAGCACAATAATCCACCCAATATTGATCATGCTAACATGACTGTGCATAAAGCCAAAGTTGAGTCTCCTCCTTTCTTTCTCACTATCAATATGTTTGGTAAAAATTTTCATAATTTATTATTAGATTTAGGATCATCTACTAATATTATGCCTGTAGTTATATGCAAGCAACTTGGTTTAACACCTATAAAGTTTGACAATGTTGTCACCTAATCGAACAAATCTAGAGTTAAAGTTGTAGGACAATTATTAAATGTTCATATGCAATTGGATTTTGAGCCTAGGGTTAAATAATTCATTGATATTCAAGTTTTTGAAATACTTGATGCTTATGAAATCTTACTAAGTAGGGAATGGATGAAAACTTTGAATGGTTACATGTCTATAGACTGCTCACATCTATGGCTACCTTGGAATAGGGTCCCCAGTCAAATTAGGGTTGAGAGAGAACTGATAATGAAGCATATGATAACTTAAAATGATATAAATGAGAGTGTCAACATAATTAACTCATAATTAGGGGTCTTCACCTTAGAGACTGATAAGATATGTGATCCCAAGAATGCTCAAGTTGTTTTTGAATTATGGAAATTACATTTTGATGGTGCTAAGTGTAGTGATGGATTAGGGGTTGGTGTTGTCTTGACTGATCCCACTAATAAAAAGTATCATGATTCTTATAGGATCTAATGCCCATTCCCTTTGATTACTGATGGGTTGGCATCTGCTGCCACCAACCTCATACCCAACAAAGATTCTCCAAATTTTAACATTGAGTTGATCCCTTATCATTCAGTGCCTGAAAATATTAATCTCTTTAAAGTCTTCAATGATGATCAATAGATATTGGATTTCATAACCAATTATATAGAATTTTATTCTCACATTGTTGATGAGGCTAATGAAAATACATCTAAGTAAGATAAATTTGATGGCAAGGTCATTCAGTTGAATGCCAATAAAATTCCCAAGGGGAAGATTTCTTTAGAAAGAATTTTTGATCAAGACAAACTTGTTGATGCTTTCAAGGCTCCCAAGATAAATGGGAATGACTATAACACTATTGATTTAGGCCTTCATGATCAGCCCTGATTGGTAAATGTTGGGAAGCCCTATATAAACATTGAGAATAAGAAAGCTAAGAAACTCGTTGCCTGATATAGATATGTCATAGTATGGTCCTATGATGACTTAAATATCTTTGATCCAAGTGTCATCACACATAATATAACCCTTAAAGAGAGTTGAAAACCATTCAGGTAGAAACAAAGGCCTATAAACCCTATATTAGAACCAATGATATTTAAAGAGGTTAAGAGACTTTTAGCTGATATGATAGTCTTCCCCATTAGGTATTCTACTTGGGTGGCTAATTTGGTTTCAATCAAGAAGAATAATGGTGAGATTATACTTTTCATATAATTCAAATTTTTTAACAAAGCATCAAAAAAGGACAACTACCCCCTTCCTTCCCTAGACCAAGTAATTTAAGTTATTTTAGGATCAGCTATGATGTCCTTTCTTGATGGATTTTTAGGTTACAAGAAAGTATTTTTTGATAGGGAGGACAAGATGAAGATATATTTCACCATAAATTAGGGGACCTTCACTTACAAGAGAATTCCCTTTAGACTCATCAATGCAGGAGCCACCTTCCAAAGAGTTATGTATCATGCCTTCTAAGGCCTGATAGATAAATGCATCATTATTTATATGGATGATCTAACACATTTTTCTAAAAATAAGGAAGATCACTTCATGTATTTATAAAAAGTTTTTAACAGATGTAAAACGTATGGTATTTCCTTGAACCCTAAGAAAAGTATATTTTGTGTGACTAAAAGAAAGTTGTTGGGTCTTGTTATAACCAAAGATGAGATCTCTATATACCCTGAAAGGGTGGAGGCCATATCTAGAATAGAGACTCCAAATATTAAAAAAGAGTTAAAGTCATTCTTTGGTAAAATTAATTTTGTAAGAAAGTTTATTTTTGGTTTTCCAAAAATAGTCAAACCACTGAATGACATGCTAAAATAGGATGCCAAAGTCACATGGAATGAGGATTATAGAAAGAAATTTAATGATATCAATAAGGCCATTAGTCAAGCTCTAGTTCTTATAAGTCCTAATTTTTCAAGGGACTTCTACCTATATTCCTTTGTATCTGATCACACTATGACTGTAGTGTTAACTCAAAAAAATTAAGGGTATGACCACCCAATAGCTTTCATGAGCACTAATTTCAAGAATGTTGAGTTAAAGTACTCATTGATTGACAAATAAGCATATGCATTAGTCAAGGTATTTAAGAAATTTAGGCATTACATCCTTAGAAATAAGGTGCATGACATCTTACCTAACCCTACCATCAAACTTATGTTTAGTCAGACTAAATTGGGGGAACATAGAGGTAAGTGGATGTGAATATTGCAGGAATATAACCTAGAAAAGAAAAAAAATTGGTAAGGTGCCAAGGTTTGATTTAGATGATTGCTAATACTAACCCTAGGCTAAGTATTATATAGGTGGATCAACAAAACTTTTAAGCTTATGAGTGGTATGGTCCAATCATACATTTGTTAACCAATGGTACTTGCCATGTAGGTTTATCTAGGGAGAAAAATAGGTCCCTAAGGTTAAAGGTAGCCCACTACTTGATTAATAATGGGGTCTTATATAGGAGGAATATTGAAGGTGTCTACCTAAGGTGTGTCTCTCAAGCAGAAGCCACCCAAATCATGAGTACCTTTAATGAAAACATGGGCAATAAACATACATCTAAGAAGACCACAACCCATAAGATTATTAGAGATGGATATTATTGGCCAACCATTTTTAAAGATTCCCAAAAACATGTGAGATAATGCCACTCATGTAAGATGTTTAGCACTAGGAATCCAAAAGAAGTAATGCCTCTTCAGCCATTAATGATTGACAAAACTTTTACTCAATGGGGGTTGGACTTTGTTGGTAGAATCAACCCCAACCCATTCAAAGGTCAAAATTATGTCCTTACTACCAAAAATTGTTTTATATGGTGGACTAAAGATATAGCCACTAAAAAATTTAAAACTGAGGAAGTGATCAACTTCTTAGAAGAAAACATCTATACCAGGTTTGAGATTCCATTATCTCTAGTATGTGACAATGGGGTTTCCTTCACATCCATAGAGATGATTAAATGGGATTATGATAATGGTATCACTCTCAAGTTTGCATCCAACCATTATCCCCAAAGGAATGGAGTCTTTGAGTCAACAAATAAGAACTTAATGAAAACAATCAAGAAGTTTGCCAAAGACAAACCCAAGACTTAGCACAAGCTCCTTAAATTTGTATTTTGGGTGGATAGGATAAAAAATCAATCAAGCCTTAAAAGCCTCACTATTTTTGTCGGTGTATGGACAATAACCCATCTTTCCCATCACTCTTAAGCTTCCTACATATATATTTATGCAAGAATACATAGAGGAGAGCCAAGAGCTAGCCAGTTCTAGATTTTTAGATATAATTTAGATGGAAGATGCAAGGGAGAAAGCATTTTTTAATTTTAGTAGGCATCAAACCATAGTCAAGAGATGATTTGATAAAAGGTCCAAAATCAAGGTGTTTAGACAATGAGACTTGGTTCTCCTCTAGGATAAAGCATTTCATCCTAAGGGTAAACATGGTAAATTAACACCATTATGGATTGACACATACAAAATTACAAAAACATTGGGAAACAACACCTTCAAGCTCAAAGACTTATGAGGAGTAGAGTTTACATTGCCCACCAATGGAGTAAAATTGTAAAATGATTAAATTAGTGTAAGAAAGATCGTTAGTTTATTTCCATGTTATTTCCACTTCATCCCTTGTTTATGCATAAGCATGTACATGTTTACTTGTTTTCCTTAGTTGTTGTCTTTTGTTCTATTGTGTGTTTATTTCCTATTTCTTGGTTTCTTGATTCCAATAATTCCCTAGGGACAATATTAAGCTTAGAAGTTATGAAGTTTTCTTAAAAACATGCCCCCTTATTTAGAAATGAAGTTATGAACCCCATACATAGAGTAACCATGGTTCTAAAATGTAAAGCATGATGTTATATCTTAAAGAAAATGAAAAAGAACAATGGAAAGGCTAAGCATTTCATTAGACCCTAATCATTATCTTGACCTCAAACTAGTTTTAAGAAGACTTACACTTATGGATGAAAACTCAAATTATTAGGATATACCCAAAACTAGCTCTTAATTAAGATTTTAGATACAAGTGATTTTGGTAATCTCCACTAGGGTTATGAATGCCTAACTATTAGTGGAGCAAAGCCATGATTGGAGCTAAATGCATCTCTATCAGGGCTATGGACACCTAACTGGTAGAAGAGCAATGCCCAAGCCTTCACTAAGTTAAAAATGTGGTTCATGATGATCATTTTAGCATACTATAAGTTAGTGTAAGTGATTGAGGACATGAGACCTAGAAGTTGTTTCTTTAACCCCATGGTAAACAATAAGTGAAATCAAAGGACATAAACAGTCTAGATATGTCTTTGCATTTGACCTTAAAACCACAAGTATAAGGTTTTATTCAACTATGGCCTAGTCTAGATGATGATATTTATCAAATAAAGTGGATGACATAATTATTTTTCTGATTAGAGTCTTTAGGTTATAACATATTGATATGTTTTCCCCATGAGTCACCATTTGTTTGGACCAACATACCCCATTTTTTTTAATTAGCACCCTCAAGAAGTCCTTAAGATAAAACATGAAAATTTAAGCATGTCAAGGTCTTTTATAGAATCTGAGGATCATCTAATTTATTAAGAAACATGCTTATATGGTTTTAATCTACTTTAATTTGGACTAACATTGCTAATAAAGTTCATTTGGCTGTTAGTTACAGGTTCCATGGCATATATTCCTATGAATTCTATATTCCAAAACCTTGGTAAACCCTCGATTAAAATTTAAATAAAGGAAAGAACTAAATTGGTGAGAACCATTTTAAAATTCATTTATAGACTTAAGTATAAAGCACATATTCTAGGCTTAGTCATGTTTTTTAACACAACTTGACTAAGAAACTCAATCCCCTTCATTATTTCCCCCCTTTTCTAAAGTTCTTTATGGCCTAACTAAATGTCATCATGTAGGGTCCTTTTATATTCCTAAAATTAGCCTAAGACTTTAATATTAAGGACCTAACATATTCATTAATATAATCACGACCTTAATCTTAGTTCCTTAAGCCTAAGGTTTTATTATCTCCATGGTCCTAACGTTAACTTCCTCACGCTTTGTAGGATCTTACAGTTGTTGCTTTATCATAGTATTTGATCTAATAACATGAAGATAACCCAAACTTTGGCTTAAGTGACATGCATCTTTGGTAATTTGATGACCTACACTTGCTAAGACTCAATCGAACAGAGTGAAACATAATTGAAAATTTAAAAGGATGCAAGAAGCCTAAAATATGGACACACAACACCATCACATTTGAGGATTAAAAGTAAAAGGGCTCACTTAACATGATTTCCAATCAATAGAAAGTCCCTAGATCAATGTCCTATGGTTGTTGCTTTATTATGGCATTTAATCCAATGGGGTGAATTAACATTGAGACCCTGGGAAGCCCTATGAAGAAGCCAAGTGGTATCCTCACATTTGTACCTAAATGTTTTAACAAAATTAAATTTGATGTTTGTGTTACCATCATCCAAACATCCAAAAAGATGAACTTGATGCCCATCTGACCACCAAATTTAAGCCCAATTGAATTAAAACTTCACTAGTTCAAACTTGACATCCACGTGACTATCAATTAACACCCATGTGGGTGTATTTTATGTCCATGAGACCATCAATTTTAACCCAATGAAATAACTTAGTGTTCAAATGACATTCCAAAATCCTCTTTTAACTCAGAAATGGCTTCTTAATCTAAAGGAAATGCTCAAAAGATGTTCAATAATGGGATCCTTCAGCTTATAAAAAATGGAAATGGTCTTATAATATAAATACTTAGGCTAGATTCATATGTAATAATATTCATGGATTTTTGTTTAAAATAATCATGAACCTTAAACTATGAGCTTACACTAAGTCTTATGTTAAAAAGGGAAGCACTTACCACACAAAGTTTAAGGTAACTAAAGGTTTCTCATGTGTAGTGGCCTAAATTATTTAGATCTTCACTCCTTAATTACAAATTGGGAAACATAGGCATAGGTTCCTTAGCCTAAGGTTTATTGCATGCTTGATAAACATGAAACAAACCTTTGCCTAAGGAACTTAAGGATATATCATGACTTTAATAATAGACTAACTTAACGTTTAGGCATTATTTTTAGATCAATGATTTATGCCCCATCATTGGATTTGATCCAATGATGTGAGGCTACCAATGACTTTTCAAATGCCCATAATATTTCTATGTGGTTGATACTCAGTCGACAAGTGATTGAACAAAAGATTTAGAACCCATAAAATGCATGTAAAATGCCAAGTGTCATGATCATGAAGTTTATAATACAGAAACATAATCACATCCAAGGGCCTAGATTATAATCATTGGATCAAACTAATATAGGATTTTGATCCTATGGAACAAAATGAAGGAGGTATTTTTAAATACCAATGGCTAGTGTTCAAATGAAATTTTTGAAAAATGCCATGAAAGGTTAAGACCAGTGCCACATAAGTACCACATAAGTAGAAAAGGACAAAATTTGAGATCTCATGGGCTTAAAAACACAAAGGTATAAAGGCAAAGGTCCAAATCAAATCTAGAACATGTATAAACTAAAGCCTATATATCTTCCACCATTAAAGCTCCAAAACCTTAAACCTTTCATAAAAGAAACCCAAATAGATTCAATTGTTTATAATTCAATCAAAGGATATCTTAATTATGTTTTTGAGCACAAGAGAGCTTTTGTAAAGGTTGTCTAAAATATAGTGTGATCAATTAGCAAGAAATATATACCATAGTAGCTAGCAAACAATAATTGAAGGAAGATATTTAGCTCTATTTGACAATAGATAGTGAAGGCTAGATATTCAAAGATATAGAATTAGACCTCATAACATTGAACATATAGGGGATTGGGAATTAGTCTGATCTCTTCTTTATGATAGAAGAGTTGTAACCCATTTCATAGGAAGAATAGAGGAATGCCACCATGAGCAGGTGATACTATGACTTGGTTTTTGTCCAAATGGTGGGCCTTCATCATGCCATAATAAAACTAGAAGTATTTCATTTTATTGACATCCTTGTACCCATATTTGTTGATTATAAAATAGATAATGAATGGATCATTAGGGAAGGTAAATCAAAGGGGGTATATTACATTTCCCATGTTGCTTTTGAGAAGTACTAAAATCTCCCCCCTTCCACATGTAGAGCTTTCTAAAGTCAAGGAGTGGACCAATAACCATAAACTAGACTCTATCCTCAGACCTTGGCTACACCAAGGACCTCACATCTTTAGAATCCTTGACGGTAAAATCCCTATCATGAAATTTAGAGAAGGCATTAGGGTAATAATGACTCTATTAAACTGAGCCTTCGATACCCCTTAAAATACTTATGTGAATAAGATTTGGGTCTCATATGTACACTTCATGGTAGAGGAAAAATTTACCCCTCTAATTGGAGACTTAATCAGTATTTTCATAACCAGACAATTCAAGGCCAACAAGAGAAAGACCTCAAATAAATTGTTTATGATGTCATACCTACTTGATGCCCTTCTAGCCTCAAACACCTTCCTTGGGATTAGGAATTAGTCTATAAAGGGTAAGACAACCATCTCACACTACTATTCCAAGTTTCACATCTTCAAGTATAGGAATCACATGCAATTTATTTGTGACTACATTTACATTGCTATAGTGGAGGCCGTCATAGGTGTTCCCATGCCTAGGATACACCCCCTCATCAAGAGATATGTTTAAATTATAGGGGATGTATGGTATTATTCTTATTTTATAGTCATTAGGATATGAGGAATCATGACTCAACCTTATGAACTACCAGTATATGTTCCAATAAGCTTGTAGAGTAGGAAACTACTTCCTAGCTCATCAATGGCATTGATAGGACTTGCAAAGAGAAAAGGAAGGGCCTACTCCACCCATTTCCCTTGAATATTAGGAAAACCATAATATAGGACTACAAATAGGTAGAGGTTATGTCCACACACATGGATTCATTTGGATTCTAAATAGATGAACTCCAAATGTGAGATTCAAAGAATGTAGTTAGTGACCATCTAATGGACAAGAAACTCTCAAATCTAGAATATGCACATCAACTTAGTGTCCATGACACCATATATATCAAGGCTAAGAAAAATGAAAATTTGTTGGCCAAGATCCAATTATATAACATTAATATCAAACATAGAATGGTTAGATACAATAAGCCATCTAGGGAAACATGGAAATTACACCCTTTGCAATACCATCTACTACCTAGGCCATCTAGAAAAACCCATGAGCCACATTAGATAGAGCAACTAGAACCCCAATAGTAAGATGAAGAAGTTCAAGGTGAATAGGGCAAAGGGAAAGATAAGTTTGGATAAGTCAAGATAGAAGAGAGACCTAGAGAAGAGACCCTACATTCAATACTACCCCAAAGGCCACCTTCCCCAGTTCAATATGTAGACATGATATCCCTAAAGTCAAAAGAGACACTTGAGGGTGACCTCAAGGAGAGTATAGAGGCCTATGATTATAATAGGGAAGAGGAGCCTAAGGAAGACATAGGGAAAGATATACTCCCAATAGCATCCCATGAGAAGAGAAAAGTAGAACTATCACTAGTCCCTATGGGACTAAAGAAGAGATTAATATTAGCTTTCACTCATCTCATTAGTGAAGTAAATTTATTTAGTGATGAGTTCCCAATCCATGGACCAATCATTCTTAACTAGTTCATTTATGTGAAATTGAAAAAGATCCCCTTTCTTTCTCATTCTTGGTCCATGACAAGGGTCATTGATGTGGGAATACAAGATGATATGAATCCTTAGATAAGGGCTATAATGAAATACTAGGAAGAAAGAAGAATTTTGGTAATTAAATGGCTTAAAGGTAAGAAGATAGATGCTATAGGAGCATCTATTAACTCAAGTGTGGAGGTCTCAAAACCTCCCCAATTCAAGGAACCAGTCACTACTATCCATTTCAATCCTGAGATAGCTAGTTTATAAAGAATAAAAACTAGGATAGCTATGGTTTGGATAGAAGAATTCACATTTTAAAAGGTGGAACCATTTGTAGGACTAACCCTAGTGGGTGGCCAACAACTTGAAGAGGATGCAATTCATGAGGAAGTTGTGGAATGTCTAATTGAATCCCTCTTATCACAAGCTAAATATGGAGTCCAAGGTATGAAACAAAGGATCTAGAACTTGGAAGGAGAGAAAGAAAACTTAAAAAAATAGGCAATTCTATCAATGTTGGATACAATAATCAAGATGCTTGACAAGTCATTTTATGACATGTTAGAGGCACTTAAGTCAATGAAGTTAAGGAAAAGTGAATTAGAAGGGAAATGTGAACTATCCAAGAGTTTAGTCACCCAATGGTAGCCCTCTAAGGATAAAATGTCTTAACTCTTCCATATTCAAGCAAGAAGTAGATCCTAAAATTAAAGACCATCAATTTGGGGAATTTGAGCACAATTTTGGGAATTGTGATTGAAAAGGTTCATAGTTTGAGTACATCACACAATAATATATAAAGGTTCCTAAAAGAAGATAAGGAACTAATTTTAAGAATTAAACAACTTATTTTGGCCATGCTTACATAGTATACACAACCCAATGCCCTTAAGATCATTAGTGATGAAGAATTCAAGCATAGGGCTACTTTGGTAACCCAGGAAATAAGAGAAAAAGGCCAAGGTAAATTTGGGGGTGAAAACAACAAAATCCTAGGCATGATATTCAATGCAAGGAAAAGAGTAAACAAATCTAGGAGTATCAAAGAGGACATGGACAAAAATGACAAAGAATTTTATGACCTAGTGGATCAAGAGGAAGAATAGATCATGAAGCCTATTATGGACCTAGACTTAATTGATGAAAATAATGGGAGATTCATGAGCATCCTCTAGTAGTGACAATCAGGGGCCCCACCATCAAATTGAGCATATTCTAGTTTGTAAAAGTTTTGTAACATTTTAAAGTAGAATATCCCATTATAAAGGCATATGATAGTTTATTAGCATATTTTCCTCTAGGTTAGTATAATTTGGAAAAGCACTTGTGTTTTAGAACTTGTAAGGACAACTATCCCTATCTTTGTAACCTATATTTTATAACTAACCAGTATACTACCTAGTCTTCCTATAAAGTCATGTATGACCATTATAAAAGAGGAGAGTTTTTTTGAGAAAATTTTGTATACTTGAAGCAATTAATAAGATCAAGGAATTCTACAAGGATTTTCCATTTTAAATGTGTTAATTGCTAATATAGATTTTCTCTCAATTATTAGTAAAGGTATTGAATTGGAATAGTGTCTTTGAAGTTTGAATAACATTTTTTGATCATGGGGTTTTTAATTTGTGCCTATGCTAGATTAGTTGAAAGATATTAGGTTTTAATTCATTTCATTTTACTTTTTATTCAGATGTGTAATTTTTATTTGATTGTAGTGGTAAATCCCTAAAGTAGACCTGGTTCTTGTGATTCTTAAACATTTCCCCTTAAAGTTTCCCTAATATATAGTGATATTTGAGTTTAGGCTAAGTTGCATTATATATTTGATAAATGCGTATTTAGTTTCCATTGATACTTTATCATAATGTTCAAGACTAAAATTGGCAATTGCTCATTTCTTTTCTACCCTACTCTTCTCTTTGCTCCTTTTTCTACACCAAGACCACTTTAGATTTAACCATATTATAAATATCCACTTAGATCTATTTGTAGCTTAAATTAGGAATGTAAATCAATTAGTATTAACAAATATTAATAAATACTAGGCCAAGGTGGCTCCTAACCACCAAATTATATAAATATTGTGGATCAGTTATCTTACTCTGCTACTATTTAACCACAAGCAACCAAATTGCCAAAACTTGAATCTCATGCTCTAAATTTCTTAAATTTTAAAATGAGAATTTTATTTTAAACACTAAGGGAACTTGTGGTACATTTAGAAGCATAAAAAAAATCTATTTGGTTTATGTACAGGATCTAGGATTTGTACTTTGTAGATCTTTCGCACAAGAAATTAAGACACAAAAATTGAGTAAACCTTCACAAATAGACGTACACACCCAAATTGTAAAATCAGTTGCATAATCAACCAACATGTAGTTATAGTTATTATACAAGGCCAAAATGTGTCCCTATCCTCCTACTTTAGATTTTTCCTAGTAAATTTTAACTTTTTATTTTTGGTCATGACATAGTTTGTAGGTCTTTTTAGGTAGTTTTCAGTCAGGGTCAACCTACATAGTCAAGGGAAATCTTTAGAATGGTATAAGTCCTTGACTCCAAATACCATTTATATGTGGTATCATCTCGGAGATATTTTCTTTGAAATATATTAAGAGAAGGGTGACAAGTCTTCTTTATTACAACAATTAAATACCATTCAAAGGGCACTACAAGAAGCCATGACTGACTTCATTTCCAGATTTCAAAAGACTTGGGAAAGAATCCCTGTTATAGCTAGACCATTACCAGGTATGGCCATAGTGTTTTATCTTAAGGCTTTGAATTCAGATATATCTGTTATGATTCAGTCACTTGGAGGACACACTTTACCAGAGGCTTATGAATATGTGGTCAGAGCTGAGAACAATTTAATAGATGCTGGAAAGTTACCCCCAAGGCCTCCCATGCCCATGTTCCCAAAAATTTCCTTGCCATTAGCTTAAGAAGTCCCTAAATCTATAGCCCCACCTGTGTCTATGTACACCTATCCTTAACCATCTACTAAAGATATTATCCCCACTCAGTCATCTGAGCTATATGATATCAAGAATATCCTAAGGACATTTTCTAATGAGTTGATCAATATAAAAAGATATTAGAATACTTTTTCTAGGCCTCCATATCAAGGCTATTAAGGAAATATATTTTCATCTCAGCCAAACCAATATCAGGGTCCTCCAAGACAAACTAACCATCAACCAACAAACCAATTGGTTGTAGTTCCCACACCCTCACAGACTATTCCTCCCAATTCAAATAGGGAGATTATTCTAGGAGAAAATAACCATGTGGATAACACTAATGCCTAGTGTTCCCCTTGTAATAATGTTCATACACCTAGATATTTTCCTATGGGTAATCTACAACAAAAGGTGGTAGAGCAAAGAAGAATGGATAGTTAGTTTACAAGTTCCAGTGATAATCAAGCCTATCAGTCTTCTGGTATGTAGAATTTAGTCCTAATGGCTCAGATGAAAGGGATGTCCTTGAAAAAAGAGGAAGAATAGCCCCATAATATGCTTTGTTCTCATGGGTTGAAGATGAAGAATTAATATTTTTGAGTGAAGCTTCTATTTTGAAATCAGTGGTACAATCAGAATACTATACTAGATCAAAGAGAAGAATGTTGGAATAGTATAAAGTTGTAAATAGTGAATTTATGGGGGATACTTCATTTAAATATCATCAAAAAATAACCGTTAGATAAGAAATGCTTCGGCCATTACAAAATCAAGAATTTCTTGAACAAGTTCAAGGAAAGACAAGATATCCTAATCTTCTAAGAATTCAAACTTTGGGATCAATGAATGTGGTTGATCAATTGAAGATGACCCTAGCACAAGTATAGATTTGGGACCTATTAGCTATTCTTGAACAAAGGACACTATTACAAGAATCTCTTCAAAATCAAGCAATGCCCAAATGTACTGAAGGACCTGCTGGAAAAGAAAAGCTCAAAGATATAGTTCATCTATAGACAACATCCATAGTGAACAATGTATCAGAGGTAAGAAAATCCAAACTAGATCCTTTCTATTCAACTAAGATAGGTGACTGGACTAAGCATAATCAAGAAAAAGAAAATAACCAATTATTAGCTATGACACATAATGACCCATATGAAAATTATAACTCTATTGGTCTGGGAACTTATGTTATTTTTAATGAGGATCATGAAATCCCAAATGTTTTAAGGAAATAAATGCTGACTAATCAAGGATCTGAAAAGGATTCAAAGATCTGGACTTTAAATTTTGATGGGGTAAGAAGTAAAAATGGTGCTAGAGCAAGAATTTGTCTTACTGCTCCAAATGGTGAAAAAAATTTAAGGGCTATTTGTTTTCAATTTGCTTGCACTAATAATGATGCTGAATATGAATATTTAGTAGATGGGCTCCTATTACCCAAGAAAAAGGGAATAAAGAATCTAATAGTAAAAGGAGATTCATAATTAGTAGTAAAGCAAACTAGAGAAAAGGCAATAACAAAGAATGTCAGAATGAAATCCTATAAGCACAAAATTTGGAACTTAATAGAAGATTTTGAAGCTTTTAATATTGAAGTAGTTCCCAAGATTCAAAATTTTGAAGCTGATAGGATGGCATAGATTGGTTCACAGTTTGATCCAACAACTGGCCTATTAGTTAACAATGAGTCAGTAAAGGTTATAGTAAGGCCATCTATTTCTGATAATGATGAGAATTGGTAAGTATTTGAGAATTATTTTCAAGTACTCTCATTCTTGCAATAATCAAGGGAATTTGCCAATCAATTGCAACCAAAGATTGAAGAGGCATATGGGGATCAAATCATACAATTAAAGAATAATAAGCTTCCTAAACGTTTAATCACTTTAGAGAGTCTTTTTGATCTAGAAGATGTAAGCCTAGAGAAGAAAAGGTTCCAAGCAAACAAAGCAGATTATTCTAAAATAGAGGTGACTGAAGGAAAAAAATTAAAAGTTGGAAACTTTGAAAATCAAGAAGAAAAGGAAAGGCTAATTAAATTATGTAAAAAATATGATAGAGTAATAGCCTAGAGCTATGAAGACCTTCACGGATATAATAGAGACATCATTCAGCATGCAATAGAACTAACTGAAGGATCTAAGCCTAGCAGACAGAAACAAAGGCCAGTGAATCCAAGGATTGAACCTCTAATGGTGGATGAGTTTCAGAAACTTTTAGATTCTAAAATAATTTTTCCAATCAAACACTCAACATGGATATCAATTTTGGTACTAGTTAGAAAAAAGAATGGTGATATAAGACTTTGTGTAGATTTTAGAGATCTAAACAAAGCATCTTTGAAAGATCACTATCCCTTGCCCTCCATAGAATAAATTCTATAAACTGTGGCTAGATCAGAGAGATTCTCTTTGCTAAATGGTTTCTTTGGATACAATCAGATTTGGTTGGCTAAAGAAGATCAATACAAAACTGATTTTACCACCAAATGGGGAACATTTGGATATGCTAAGATGCCATTTGGTCTATCAAATGTTGGAGCCACTTTTCAGAGAGCTATGGATGTTGCATTTGGGGAACTAATAAATAAAATCATCTTGATTTATCTTGATGATCTTACTATTTTTTCAAAAAATGTTGCTAATCATTTTGATCATTTAGAAGCTGTGTTTAAAAAATGTCAAGAATTTGGAATATCCTTGAATCTTAAGAAATGCATCTTTGCTATCCCTCAAGGCAAATTATTGGGACATATAGTATCTAAATAAGGAGTTTCCATAGACCCAAAAAGAGTGGTAGCCATAATGAACTTACCTCTTCTAGTAAATAAGAAAGCAATTCAATCCTTCTTGGGAAAGATAAATTTCATCAGTTTCATATCTAACTTCGCAAGCTTAGTAAGACTAGTGACGCTTTTGCTGAAAAAGACCTAATTTTTAAGTGGACTATAGAAGGAAGGCAAGCCTTTGAAGAGGTCAAGAAAGCTATCTCAATAGCTCCAGTACTTAGAAACCCATATTTTTCTAAGCCTTTTGTAATGTATGTATACGGAAGAGAGCTCAGTATTGCTGCTATCCTAACACAGAAGGATGATAAATAGGAAGGAGAACATCCAATAGCCTTTTTCTCGAGGACCCTTAAGGAATATCAAACCAGATATAACTTGTGTAAAAATAAGCATATGCTATCGTAAAATCTCTCAAAAAGTTCAAGCATATAGTATCATGAAGTAAAATTATGATACTTGTAGCACATCCAAGTGTCAGAGAATACATCATGGAAGGTGAAATTACTAAAAAAAGAGCAAACTAGATAACTAAGATCCTTATATATGATGTATAATTCAAACCCAATAAATTAGTTAGAGGTAGGGGTTTGTGCAAATATATGACTCAAGAGCTTGAAAAAATTATACCTAAAGAAACAAATTTAGGAATAGAAGAAGAAACTGTATTAAGAATACAAGAAGTTGATCAGGAATCTTGGCTTACAAACATGATTCATTTTATGAAAAATGGGATTTACCCAAGAGAACTCCCTCAAAATAAGAGAAGATACTATAGGATATAAGGAGTTCATTTTGTTTTAATTGAACAGGTTCTTTTCAGAAGAAATTTTGATGGCAAATTATTAAGATGTGTAGAAAAGGACAAGGCTAAGAAAATACTACATGAAATGCATCATGGAATATCAACTGGAGATTTTTTTGCAAAGGCCACAGCTATAAAGATAAGTGAAGTAGGTTATTTCTAGCCTACTTTATTTATAAATTGTTATCAATTGGTTACAAAATGTAAATCTTGTCAATATTATATGGGGATGAGAAGGAATGCAACAATGCCTCTTATTCCTATAATTATGGATGAACCTTTTGCTCAATGGGGTATTGACTTCATTGGAATGATAAATCCAGTGTCTGTCATGGGTCACAATTGGATCTTAATAGCCACAGATTATTTCACCAAATGGATCGAGGTAGTGCCACTCAAGGAAGCAATAGAAAATGTGATCCTAGATTTTTTAGGGAGTATCGCTACTCATTTTGGGGCTTCTTGCACCATAATTTGAAATAATGCTATAGCATTTTTAGGGTCCAAAATATCTAATTTTACATTAAAGCATGGAATATATTTGAAAACTTCTTCTAATTATTACCCTCAAGGTAATGGTTTGGTAGAATTAACTAATAAGACCCTGATTAGACTCATCAAAAGAATAGGGGTTGATCATCACAAAGAGTGGCATAAAGTGCTTAATTTAGCATTATGGGCTGATAGAATTACACCTAAATAGGTGATCAAAATGTCCCCATATGAATTGGTATATGGGAATCCTATTTTAATTCCTCTAAGCTTGGAGATTCCTGCTCTCTAGCTAATCAAACAGATAAAAATTGAAGAAAATGGCCCCATGTAGGTAAGACTCGTAGAACTTCTAAAAGTTCAAGAAAAGATGGATATAGCACATGATTCATTGATAAAGCATCAAAAAATAGTTAAAGACTATTTTGATAAAAGGACTTCAAATCCCCATTTTGAAATAGGCTCAATTATTTTAAAATGGGATGCAAGAGCTGTCAAACTAGGTCAACACAATAAGTTTGAAGCATTATGGACTAGCCCTTATAAAATTTGGGCATGTAAACAAAAAAATCATTTAAGCTAGAAATGATGGAAGGTGAACCTGAAGAGATTCCTATAAATGGAATCTATTTGAAACAGTTTAGTTAAAACTATGTTTTCTAGAAATTTTAGATCATACGGGAGATGTAGATTCTTTTTGAGCAGGCTCAAAAGTCCTTGGGGTCACCAATAATTGTAGAGTAAAAAATACTCTACGTTTCATTCTAATTTTCAGTAGTGCATGGTCCATATCACTGTCCCCACATACTTTGGTTCAAGATGGTGAAGTTTTGGGAATAAAATATGGGCTCTAATTTCCTTTTGATTCATTTTTCTCTAAGTGTTTAAGTCAAGCAAAAGCTACAAAGTGTCACTTTCTGAAACAATTTCATATTTCAATAAGGCCGTGGAATGTGCCACGTGTCCCATAAAAATTTAGTGGAACACGACAAGTGTTTGCATCCATGTTTCATATCGACATCTACGTTTCAAATCTCTTTTTAGTGGAAGGTTTCACAAGCTAAGTATCAAGATCAGGCAGAGAGTGCTAAGTGGTAATAGCATAAGGTCTCATTTTCACTTTTCTAAAAGTGACAGAAGATGCCATGTATCCTAGACAAAGAGAGTGGAAGCCACCACGTGTCGCGATTCAAATTATTTTCATTTTGCTTCACTAATATAGAAAAGACCATGGTGGGTCCCAAGTTTGGTTTCTTAAGTAAGCAAAAGCTGCTAGGTGTTGTTGTCTGTGTAAATGTGAAATGAGACCTAATTGTTTTATGGTATAGACAAGAGTAAAGTAGAGACCACCACGTGTCATCTTCCACAGGTTTCTAAAAGGTAGCTAAAAGAAGCAGAGGCTACCATAAACCTCAGAAAAGTAAAGTGGAGATTGCCATGTGTCCTTTAATGAAGTAGCAGAGATTAACACCTATCCCTATGTTCCTTTTCAAGTTGCTCAGGTAAGAGATGTTGTGGGTCTTATTTTCTTTTAGACTGTTGAAGTTTTGAGGAAGTGGATTGTGACGAGTGTCAAAGGTGGAACACTCCTGAGTAAAGACACAAGAGTATAAGTTACATAGAAAGTGTCGCGTGTCTTCGATAGGTGATGCAGAACACACCAAGTGTCATCCTCTGGTGTTTCTGAAAGTAATTAGAAGGTTTTCAATAAATTAGCTAAGTGTTACATAGAATTCAAGAGAAGGGAGCATCAGGCAATCTATTTTAGCCAATGAACTACCAGAAGATAAAGCATTTTAGAATCTATAAAATATCTTCTATTAGACACTTTTAGTTTGGGGGAGATTTCATTTAGGCTGTTAGATTGGGAACAAGCAGACAATCTAGAGTGGATCCAAGGCTATAAATAAGGGTAAAGAGATCATCAAGGAATGAATTATCAGAGATAATTTTGAGAGAGAATTATTGTAAAGAGTTTAGACTTTCTAGAGTTGTGACTAGTAATATCATTTGCTTTTGTTCTATCTTCTTAAGTTGGAAGGTTTATGTAACTGTGCATGTTTATATGCCTCTTATATGACTGGAGAATTAATGAAAAGATTGAATCCTATGCCTTTATTGATATTTTTTGTGTCATTTTCAAAAGTAGTCTAGGCTGTAGACTTTTTGGAGCTGTGATTAGTAATGTCATTTGCTTTTGTCTCATTTTCTTGAGTTGAAAAGTTTACATAACTATATGTGTTTTTGTGCCTCTTATGTGACTATAAAATTCAAATAAGAATATTGAACCCTATGCCTTTGTTGACATTTTCTATATCACTGCAAAAGTAGTCTATGCTATGAGCCTCTATTTCTATCGTTTCCATTTTTTACATTGATCATGCACTTGTTTGCTCTTAAATGTAAATGAATCTTACATATAGTCTCACTATGCTCAGTATTAAGGTCAAATTACATTCAGGTGCATCACCATAGATTAATTTTCCTTTCTTGCATTTGTGTTTTTGATTTAAATTCCTATCCCTTTTCCCAGGATATACTTGATTTAGAGAAGAACTAGCTTCTTAAAAATCTGGAGGTTATTTCAATTTGCAAGTCCCACATCTTGAAACTTCCCATTGTTGTTGATTAGAATCAAGCACAATTTTATATCATCAAAAAGTACATGAACTAATATATATCTTGTAATTATTTGGATAACTCCAAGGGGTGATTATGCACCAAGGGATGTAAATTATCATAAAAACTCTATTGGTCAAAATTATACTAGGTTTTTATGTCAAGGTGGAGCCCAAAACAAGGATTTATGTAAATATGAAAAAATATAAATCAACCAATGTAGATTGATTTTATATTCAAAATGTTACATCATTTACCATAATATAAATAAATAATTGTGTGCATGAACAACATACATGCCCTAGTTTTATCATATATACCTTAATATGATATAGAATTACATAAACACATATGTTACTCTATATAATATGATAATATGACTCAATATTATAATATCACCCATGTAATTTGATAATAATTATAAATTTTATCTACTTAATGTGTCATTATGTCATAGAATTTTTCAAATGTTACTATATAATATCTCACATATGCCAAAAATATGTGAGAATATATCAATATGTCCAATATATATCATTTAAATAATGTATTTTGACCTAAAATATTAATTAATTTAAATTAAGGGTTTAATCTCTATGAAAATCCCACTAGTATGCCCTCCTTTTAAGTTGGGGATGTAGCTTGAGAATCAATCATCTCAAAAAGAAATAGTTATATGCATCATGTTATATATAAAATATGTAAGCATGTAAGACATGTGTGATAACATGATTAAATTATGTCATATTAAAAAAAATATAATAATCACACACATATGATTCATGTATCCTAAGGCATATAAGTGTCATGTCGAGATAGGTATAGCAACTAAACACATAGTAGTATTATTTAAAATAATGATCATTATAGATATAAGCACTTAATAGTAATCCTCATATAAGATGAATGATATGAATCATGGCATCAAAAAATAATGCATGATATGAATCAAAGACACAAAATTCTCTTCGAATCATGTATGTATGTACACACATATGCATAAATGTCATGTTCATGACACACACACACTCATGACATGATATGACTCTGAATCAAAGATGGCCTGACATAGACACCATGGAAATGGGATTCCCTATAGGATAATATAAACTAATTATTCATTGTGTGAGAACACACAATAAACACACTCATACAATCACAAAAGATGATACTCAATATGACACACATGAACAATCACTCAATCTAAAAGTCAGAAATAGTCATTCATGGAGAACATAATGTAACGTGAAATGACATCGATATAATTCATCACATAATGTAATACAAAATAAAAGATCACACCATATAATAGTCATCATATAACACATGATAACATCAATATTCATAGAACAAGCACATCTAGTCTACGTAATCAATCTATGTATCTTTAAACATAATAAAGTATCCATAAAATATATCACTCTAAATAATATATGAAAAAATAAACTATATGTAATTAGTATAATTATCTCAATATGATTAATTTAATGGTCATAGACATATATAATGTGATAATATGTACCAAAATGTTCCTAGTGTAGGTATGCCCCAAATGTAGGAAGGTAGCTCATAGGTGTAAGAATATCCCACATATAAATGTCCATGTCATATGTAATGTATATGTCATGTATCACACTCATGTATATAATGAAAATCATGTGTTTATAAAATTGATATGCAATATACCATGCATATATGATAAATAACATAAAGTAACCTTGTAAACTAACAACACATGTTCTACATAGAACCTAATTTTTTATTTTTTGAATAATTTTATTTTTTTAGTATTTTTGAGTGTGAATTATGTTCATGATAACCAATTATCCCATAAATGGAATTCTCACATTAGTTACTAGATTTTTCATACTTAATGTTAGACATAATGGGAGTGTAGTAACACATGTTTTTGTATTGGAATCAAAGAAGTGATCAGGTGATGTAACATATCCATCATGGTCATCATATGAAACATGGAATTGTCTAATATTTATAGATATAATAACCATAGTAACATATGAGTTATTTTTTACCCAATGAATATAATGTGGTGTTCATTGTGGAACATATGTAGAAACTCGTAGAGCCAACTTAAGATGTGATTAACTAGGTAATGTCTATTATGTAACTTGAATTGAACTTTAATGTAGAGGATGTTATTACACTAACCTTAAATTAATATCAATTACTTGTGTCTAAATAACCTTTTTAAAATGTAATTGTTTAGGTTTTATAATAGGTTGTGGAGTAAGTTTCCAAGGAAAGGTCTTTGGCTAAATAGGATACTCATAAGAAATAATAAGAACTATAACCACTTGGATATCCTAGATATAATTCATATTTTAGTGTACTAAAGATGGTATTAACCATATATTATGTATACAAACACACCCTATTAAAATTTATAATTACTCATATTGGATATAAATAGAAATAAAGTATCCATTATTGCAGGACATATCATAAGTGGTAGAACAATACTCCTAAAAGGGTTTTGTCTCTTTTCATAGAATATTTTCACTATATTTGTTGTACCACTCAAGTCCTCATTTATGTATCCAATACTAGTAAGTAGTGTCATTGTGTAAATTTTTTCACTTGATCCATTGTCCACCATAACACTACATATAGAATGTGAATCAATGTAAGTGTGAAAAAATAATGACACATTAATAAAATCATCATCAATAATTTCATTGTCATGAAATTTAATTTTAGATTATTGTTCAAATTTACTTATAAGTGTCAAAATAATACCATCTTTAGGATTCTCCTCCTCATTTATATAAGCATAAGAAGTTATAATAAGATGTGATTTGTAAGTCATATGCATTGAAGATTAGTCTTGGTCTCTTTTTCCATCTCAACTACATTGTGCTCACCTAGATCTTTTATAATATGTCTTAACCTAAAGATTGTGTTCATAAATTATCCAATGCTTCCATAGTAATCATATTATGCACTGATGTTGAATCCCTTGAATGATACCCTCTTCATATCAAAATTATTTTATGGATGGATATATATGAGATTAAACTGAATGAAATTTTGTAATATCTTATGAGGAGTTATAGATAATCACATAAACTACCTCCTTTGTGGCACTAATATGACAAGTTGATTAGTATAGACACTAAATTTGAATTATATAGCACCTTAGTCTTTTACACTTATAAAACACATATCATGGATGTACCTTCAACTTATAGAACTTCTTGATACTGAAAGGATCACATAAAATATCTCTCTATGCCAAATTATTTTTCTCTTAGTTTGACTAGATGTTATTCTGATGACCAAGAATTATGTACTACTCAAAATGCTATTAACCTATTTATTATCATATTTTATAAGTTTTGGACATATGCTTATTTTCTAGCTTCCTAGACACTTTATTCCCAATCAGATGCCAATGCAAATGTAAGTGTCCTATTCCAACACAATTGTCCGGTGCCCTAAAGTCATTAAATTTACAAATTTACAAATGAAACATATACCTATAGTCAACCTGAGTGATTTAATGTGAGATATTTATAAAAGGGATATATATATATATATATATATATATATATATATATATATATATATATATATAACCTAACAAATAACAAGGAAACTTATTAAAAAATTCAATCAAGCATTTAAGTGAGCAAAACTTCCCTAATTTCTCTTATTTTAATATTAGTCATAAGGACAAAACATCTATAGGTCTAAAGTATTTAAGAATCAATCCACGAGCCATATTTTATAAGTTACAAGCCAAGTCACTATTTTACTTGATTTCCATATATTACATCCCTGTAAACATACAAGCCAACATGTAGAGGAAAAATATATCAATCTAAGGCTCTCTTTGGAGTAGTGGCTATATAAGTAACACCCAATGATAGAGGGGTATTTAGGATAGCTCAACACCATGATCCCACTAATAAATTTTTCCCACATCCACTATGAATATGAATAACTAGGGTTTTGATATTTGATAAGATGTGATAACCCATTATCCATATCTAAGCACACTAGAGTCAAGGTGACATAGAACCCATAATATTTTAGGTGGTCACATCTAGATCCAATAGGTGATTTATAATAGATACATGTATTCATATTAGAAAAAAGTATTGATGTAGCCATTCAAAGTTGATGTAAGTGTCTAAGGCTACAAAGGTCAAATTTATATAATTTGATGACTAATCTAGGGCACTAATCTAGTCTATTTCTTGTGTGTTCCATATCAAATTTGTATGCCCATAGTAAACCAACTAAGTAATCTTATTTTCATTTTATTTTTGTATCAATCAATAGTTGTATTTACTATTTTTAGCATATATTAGTATTTAAATTTAGAATATTATTTATCTAAGTTTGTAATTAATTATCTTATTATAGATCTATTTTTCAGTCTTGTGCTTATTCATTTCTATATTTTTAACCCTTTACTATATTGACCCATCTCAATTAAGGTTTAAACATTTGGTGAACCTGACCTTTGGTCCATAAAACCCTATATATTGATCTAAGGTTTACTAATTTTCTATTTTTGATTTTTAGTTTAACGAGATTTCACATGTTAAAAATCAGATTTAATTTTGATACAAATATATGCAATATAGATGCGTCTATAATCCATTTTGGGATCTAATTTATGATTATAACTATAGTTTATTACTATAAGTGATTAATCATACACATAATTTAATGAAATAGGTAAATTCATCAATATAATGAAAGGGTTTTAAAATGAAAGAAACATTTAATCTCTCTTAATAACTCTTTTTGAAATACCATAGATCCAATATATAGATGCCACCATGCATGATCTCAACCATTTTTTCCACCTAGATATTATTTGAGTGACAACCACCATTTTCACCCATTACTCACCCCTTATATTATATTTTTAATCCCTGCTATCACTACTCAAAAAAGTAAGGTTATCCAACCTAATCTACCATATATTCTTATACAAAAATTTCTTATTAAGCCTAAAATTGTGATTAAATCTAAGGGATAATATCTTATTTACAAATTGAAAAACACACATGTTAATATATCAATCATCTAACTTATAAAGCAACCTACTATCCATAAAGATATCCTATATGAAACATTGAGCGATACCCAAGTTCCATGTGATATTGAACCAACTTAATTTGTGGATATTTCTCAAGACCTCAAAAATAATACACAACTCATTACTTTTGATCCAATAGATTTACCATCTAAATATATTACTAACCAAGAGTTTCCTTTGTTAATATAAGTGATTATGTATAACAAGGGAATCAAAGGTGTGCTTGTTGATAATGGATTGGGCCTAAAAATTTCTAGCATAAATTTCCTAACCACCATGGGTATTATCACTAATCTTCTTAAAAACTCAACTGTGCATATCAAGGGATTTGATAATTCACATAGTCATCTGGTTGGCAAAATCACATTGGATGTAACATTGGGCCAAAAATTGTTCCAAACAATTTTTAGGTAATGGCTCAATCATTACATTATAACTTAATTTTGGGTAGACCTTAGATACACATAATGGAGGCCATCCCATCTACTTTACATCGATGTGTAAAATTCATACATGATGGGAACTTATTGAAAATGATTGACAATGATGATCCCTTAAAATTATATAAAATGATACATTCTAATATGAAGGGCATTCCTACAATGGTACCACCTACATAGTTTATTAATCTTTATAATATCCAAAGTTATGAATTGGGTGAGTCAACTACAATGGATCCATTATCTTCAGATACAACTAAGGAACTACATAGTGAGGAGCACATGGATGCACATCAATAATAAGAATTATTAACAAAGGAACCAATAATACTAAAACCACAAGAAAATATAACATTTGAGCTTCCTGTATTAGTCAATACTAAGCATAAATATGGCCATGTTTTAAATTAATATGATAGTGATGATGATTCTGCTTATGATATGACAGATGAAAAATTATAAAAACTAAATTTTGATCTGCTTGAACATATTTTTCATAAACTATTTGAATGTAAAGGACCTATTAAATATATAATAAATATAAATTTAGAGGATACAAAACTAAATCCAAATAACAAAAAAGTAAATAGAATATGGACATGTAAATTCTTAGTATTCTATACATCACTCATGGTTTCACACATTAAGTCAACATTATAAGGGTAAAACACATATACATCATGTAAATAATGTGTAGGGATCTCATAAGACTCCACAACAAACTTTAAAAATAACAATAAACTAAGATGCTACAGATATAATACTTTCTATGTTAATTGAACATAGAATGATATCTTTACCTTCTAATAGACATAATACACATGCCATACTTATCTTAAAGGAGTTTCATATTATCACTATCATAAAATCACTATCCATCCTACAAATCAATATGATTCATTGTAAAATAAAATTCAGAAATACTAGAATGAAGGACGCATCCAAATTATATATGATAAAATAAAAATATTTAATAATTATAGTTTTTTATAAGAGAATCATACTTTGAAAAAATGAAGGCATGAGAATTCATTATTAATAAAAATATTGATGGGGTTTGTTACCAACATCTTAAGGTAGATTAAAAAAACATAGAACATAGATTGTAGTATTATTAAACCATAACATATGGGATAAAGTATATGAGTTTTGTTATTATCTAGCTTTTTAGATATATTTTGGGTACATTATACTACCCATTACATGTGGAACAAAAGTAGTAGACCTTTATATATGGGTAATAGATCAACAACCACATTTGAATTTATATCTTGGATAATAATGGTTGAACGATATGAAAGAATCTATTAGTACTACAAATCAATACCTTATTTTCTAATATGAAAATAAATAAATATATATACCATATGATGGATATGATATTAGCAAAATACCAATAATTATTGGTACATATTTACCAATAAATACAAAAGAATTGCCAATAAGGTAATATAAGTAATTTTGGAAAACAAAGCCACCACATAGTACCTTAGCTCTTGAATTTAAGGAATTGTTGGACTAAGTGGTTTCACACCTCAAATATTCCAAAAAATTACCCCAAAAAATATCAAAATTCAAAAATATGTTTAGAATATACATATTATTATCAACTCCTTGGCATCTATGTTGTTGGTTCTATGTTGGTTTATGGCATATCAATACTTTATATATACATGTGTTTCACACATCATTTGAGTGTGATATAAGCACACACATATACATGATTTATTCCTATAAAATGTTGGTTTTTCCTTATACTCATGTTGTATCAACATTGGGAGAACTTGATTCTTTGATATTGATACACAAAGGTTATATAGTTCTATTATCACTTTACATTATCATTTTTGAGATTATATACTTACAAATGCCTTTATTCATGCTTATATCTTTCATAGTATACTTGATATGATATTTACTTGATATTTTTTGCTAACATATATATTTAAGGGATAGTGTGATATGTTTATGCTAGTGGATTATGCTTTTCATTTATGCACTTCCTTAAGTGTCTTGTCTTGTTGATCATTTGAATATGATCAAATTTTTACGGCCCCCATGCCTTTGTTTGCTTACTTTGATATTTTTATATGTCATTTCTTGTTGTATGGACATTTGAATATGTCATTAATTTCTTTGTGGACATTTAACGAAGTCATGACCCTTTAATTATGTGGGATTTGATTTTCCCCTAGTTTAAGGTCTCTTTAGACCATTGTCTTTTGAATTGATTTTGAGTGTTATTGTGTGTCCATAATTATTTGTTGAGATTATACTATTATTATCTACATGTTTTAATGATTGACATCATGTGTTGGGGATCAACCAACAATATGATTACACTTATGAAAGCAATAAACCACGAAATTAAATCAGATAGATAAGTAACTAGAATGATAAATAGCAAAGAACAAGAGATACAAGAAACCACCCTGAAAACTTGTATTAAACTCTTTACAGAAGGAATACAATTGAAGAAACTTATTTCTTCCACACCTCTCTCAGATGTACAGATCTCTCTCTAGATCTCTTTCCCTCAAGAACTCTCTCTCTCAGGTACAATCAACTCCAACAACCTGGAATGATTCACCTATATAATTTTTTACTGTTCTTTCAACATTCACATACACTCATACAATAAGATAAGAAGATCTTTCCTACATATAGAATTAGGAAACTTGAGAATGCATTTACAACCAACAGTTAAGCCTCTTGAATAAGGGCTCTAATAATAGTCTTACTAATAACAGAGACGCGGACTTAATACTATGACTTAAACTCATCATGCAAACACTCGGTTCAGTCCTCAAAAATAGTTCTTTGGATGCATAGGTAACCGATGCCGGTTCCTACCTACTTGCTTGTGACTGACGTCAGCTGATCCCTGCCGATGCCGGTGTCTCCTGAACTGCTCCTGACCGACGTCAGTCACTCCTGACTGACACCGGTGACTGTGTAACTACTGCAACTCTACAATCCGCTCCTTGGTGAAGCTTTTAGGCTCCACACCTTAACAATCTCCCACTTGGAGATAAACAGATGCACCAGTACCTGTACAGCAACATCTTCTAGCTCCTCCATCTTTAACTCAATCATGAAGACCAACAAAAGTTGAATGAAGATTCAACTTATCCTTTGTAACCAGCTTGGTTAACACATCTGCAGGATTCTTATCTGTATGGATCTTCTCCAGCTTCAACTCACCATCCTCCAATACCTATCTTATGAAGTGGTACCTAAGCTGTACGTGCTTTGTTCTTGAATGAAAGGCTGAATTCTTAGCCAAATGGATTGCACTCTGACTATCACTATATAGTTTGCGACTGTCTTGCTCCTTTCCAAGCTCTTCCATAAATTGTGTCATCCATATCATCTCTTTACTAGCCTCTGTGATTGCAATATACTCTGCTTCTGTAGTTGACAAGGTAAAAACCTTCTGCAACTTTGATATCCAACTAAACGCCGTTCCATCAACAGTGAAAACATATCGTGTGGTGCTCCTCCTGCCATCCAAATCCCCTGCCATATCTGAATCTACATAACCATGTAGAGAAGTATCTAAACCTCCATAGCACAAATGCCTACTGATGGTTCCTCTCAGATATCTAAGGATCCACTGAACTGCTTTCCAGTGTTCCTTCCTTGGATTGGTCATATACTTACTTACAACTCCCACTGCTTGGGCAATATCTGGTCTAGTACACACCATTGCATACATTAAACTCCCTACTATGGAAGAATATGGAACTTTACTCATGTACTCTACCTCATCATGTGAATTAGGACATTGTTCTTTACTCAACTTAAAATGTCTAGCCAAAGGTGTGCTTACCGGTTTAACATCCTGCATATTGAACTGTTTCAACACCTTATTCACATAATCCTCTTGAGACAAAATCAACCTGTGATTTTTCCTGTCTCTCTTAATGCTCATGCTAAGGATTTTATTTGTTGCTCCCAAATCCTTTATGGAAAATGTTTGAGCTAATTTCACCTTAAGCTCAGAGATATCCTGCATGTGTGATCCTACAACCAGCATATCATCTACATAAAACAATAGAATAATATATCTACCATTATCCAATCTCTTAAAATACACACAATGATCAGATTGACACCTACTGTAGCCATGCTTAGTCATAAACCTATCAAATCTCAAATACCACTGTCTAGGAGCTTGCTTGAGGCCATACAAGCTTTTCTTCAATATACACACTAACTTATCCTTACCTTTAACCTCAAATCCTTTCGGTTGTTCCATATATATTTCCTCATCCAAATCTCCATGAAGAAATGTTGTCTTAACATCAAGCTGCTCAAGATGCAAATCCTCAATAGCAACTGAAGACAGTATAGTCTGTATAGAAGTCATTTTAACAACAGGAGTAAAAATCTCACCAAAATCAATACCTAGCTTTTGTGCAAATCCTTTCACTACCAACCTAGCCTTATATCTCCTCTATCCATTCTCACCTTCCTTCAACCTATAGGTCCATCTGTTCTTCAGTGTCCTCTTACCAGCTGGCAACTCAACCAAATCCCATGTCTGGTTCTCTTTCAAGGACTCCATTTCCTCAACCATGCCACGCTCCCACTGACTCTTGGACTCCACCTGTATTGCTTCTTGAAAACTCTCTGGTTCTCCACCATTAGTTAGCAATAAATAGAATAATGAAGGGGAATATCGAATTAGAGGCTTACTTACCCTTTTTGACCTCCTGATGGGTGTTTGAGACTCGTTCACAACACGTTGTTCACCCAAATTCTCTAACAGTGACCGACCTCAGTCACTTCTAGGCCTGTAACTAGCCGACATCAGTTCTTCTTGACCGACATCGGTGCCTGTTCTACCAATGTCAGTCTCTGTATGACCGACATCGGTTTCTATCCTGTCGACGTTGGTTCCTGACTTGCCGACGTCAGTCTCTGTGTTTTCCTACAAGTGATTATTTCTTCTTCCCATGAGCTCATTTTGGACCGCCACCTCATCCAATTCTCCATTGCTCTACCCAGATTGATTCAGCTTCTTCAGCTGATCACTATACATCACTTTTTCATTGAAAACAACATCACAACTCCTAATTACCTTGTTAGTTCCTAGATTCCAAAATCTGAAACCAAAATCATCTGAGCCATAGCCAATAAATGTGCACCTCATAGACTTAGCATCCAGCTTCTTTCTATTTTCTTTATCAACATGCACAAAGGCTTCACAATCAAAAACTATGAGAAATGAGAGATCTACCTTTTTACCTATCCATGCCTCTTCTGGAATACCACCATCTAGTGCTGTAGAGGGTCCTCTATTAATCACGTACACTGCAGTGTCAACAGCTTCTGCCCAAAACTCTAAGGGAAAACTAGCATGCAATCTCATACACCTTGCACACTCCATAATTGTTATGTTCATCCTTTCAGCAATTCCATTCTACTGAGGTGTCCTTGGAACCATCCTTTGCCTATGGATTCCATGCATATAACAATACTAGTTGAACTTATAGCTGCAGAACTCACCACCATTGTCAGATCTCAGGCACTTCAATCTTTTTCCTGTTTCATTCTCAACCATAGCTTTCTAAATCTTAAAAGTCTCAAATACATCATGTTTCTTCTTAATACAATAGATCCATACCTTTCTTGTAGCATCATCTATGAACGAAACAAAGTACTGTGATCCTCCAATAGAAGCAACCTGAGCCGGTCCCCACACATCTGTGTGAGCAAGCTGTAACTTATGCTTCTTCCTAGTTAACCCAGTCTTGAGAAAACTCACTCTCTTCTATTTTCCAAAAACACAGTGCTCACAAAAATCTAGATCTATGCTTTTCAAATCTGAAAGCTTACCTTTAGACTTAAGAATTGACATCCCCTTCTCACTCATGTGGCCAAGCCTTGAGTGCCACAATTTTGCATCCACATCTGAAGTAGATAATACATAAGGAGAATTATTAGTAACACAATTACATAAATAGAGAGTACCTACTCTCTTACCTCTGGCCATAACAAGTGCACCCTTGGTCACCTTCCAAGATTCAGCTGTGAGAGTTACTGTACAACCCTCATCCCCTAACTTTCCTGTAGAAATCAAATTCCTCTTCAAGATTAGAACATGCATAAAATCTCTCAACACCCATGTGTTGCCATTATGCATTTTCAGCTACACTTTACCTTTGCCAATAATTTTACAAGGCTCATCATCCCCTAAATAGACTATTCCAAAATTTTCATGGATATAGTCACTAAAATATTCTCTATTAGGGGTAGCATGAAAAGATGCACCATAATCTAAAACCCAATATTCTATATTATTATGCAAAGAGAATATTAAAGCATCTTGTGCAATACCTACAACCTTTGCTTCTTCCTTTCCTTCATGCTAGTTTTCCTCCTTAGGCTTTGACTAGCAATCTCTGCTTATGTGCCCCATCTTTCCACAATTCTAGCATTGTGGCTTCCTACCATTTCTAGATTTGGATCTACCTCTCACCTTTGACTTAGACCTTGATCTCCCTTTCTTGCTCTTCTCTTTTTGCCTTCCCTTGCTCTCAAAACTTAAAGCATTCCCTGATGTTTCCTCTGTGCTTTTCCTACGAATTTCATCATTCAAGATTACACTAACAACATCCTCTACTTTTAAAATGTTTGAAGCAGATGCAGTATTACTAACTACCATTACCAAGCTATGCCAGCTTTCAGGCAAAGAACATAATATTAAAAGATCTTTAATTTCATCATCAAACACAATATTGACTGAACTTAATTGATTTACAATTCCATGGAAATCATTTAGGTGATTAGATACAGATCCACCTTCCTGCATATGCAAATTAAATAACTGCTTCATAAGATATACCTTATTAGAAGCTGAGGGTTTTTCATACAAATTTGCTAAAGTAGTCATCAACTCTACCATAGACTTTGCCTGTGATAAATTAGATATCACAGTAGATGCTAGACTCAGTCTTATAGACCCCAGAGCATTTCTATCAATAACTTCCCATTCTTCATCATCCATGTCTGTGGGCTTCTTTGCAATCCCACCTAACGGTAAGTATATATCTTTCTGATACAGATAATCCTCTATCTGCATTCTCCAATGGTGATAATTTTTGCCATTAAACTTCTCCATTCTCAATTTACTTTCTTCTGCCATTGCTTCTCCCACTCAAATAGAAATCCCTGCAGAAACCCCTGTGAGTACCCTGTAATCAATACACACTACACAGATCTGAACCACCTGTTAGTGAACCTGAGCTCTGATACCACTTATTTGATATCAAGCTCTAAACCTACAACCAAGGCTCTGATACCACTTGTTGGTATCAATCTCTAAAACCTGCAACCTGGCTCTGATCCACTTGTTGGAGATCAACCAACAATTTGATTACACTTATGAAAGCAATAAATCACAGAATTAAATCAGATAGATAAGTAACTAGAATGATAAATAGCAAATAACAAGAGATACAAGAAACCACCCTAAAAACTTGTATTAAAATCTTTACAGAAGGAATACAATTGAAGAAACTTCTTTCTTCCACACCTCTCTCAGATGTACAGATCTCTCTCTAGATCTCTTTCCCTCAAGAGCTCTCTCTCTCAAGTACAATCAACTCCAACAACCTGGAATGATTCACCTATATAATTTTGTACTATTCTTTCAACATTCACATACACTCATACAATAAGCTAAGAAGATCTTTCCTACATATAGAATTAGGATACTTGAGCATGCATTTACAACCAACAGTTAAGCCTCTTGAACAAGGGCTCTAAAAATAGTCTTACTAATAATAGAGATGTGGACTTAAGACTATGACTTAAACTCATCATGCAAACACTCAGTTCAGTCCTCAAAAATAACTCTCTAGATGCACAGGTAACCGATGCCGGTTCCTACCTGCTTGCTTGTGACTGACATCGGTTGATCCCTGCCGACGCTGGTGTCTCCTAAACTGCTCCTGACTGACGTCGATCGCTCTTGACCGACGCCGGTGACTGTGTAACTGCTGCAACTCTGCAATCCACTCCTTGGTGAAGCTTTTAGGCTCCACACCTTAACATCATGTATATTAAGACTTTATGTGATCACATATTATGTATTTCATTGATATATCTAACTATACATGCTACTCCTATATGCTACATGATACATTCACATATTATACAATTATCCTTTATTTTTGACATAAGATGACTACTAGTTTTTACTTACCCTCACCTCAAAAGAGGGGGAATATTAGTGGGTACTTGTCATAGAGACATGGATTCCACATTTTTAACTATTCAAATATTCAAATATATAGTGGGGACATGTTATGAATACATGTTCTCCACACTTATACCAATTCTTAGTTTTAGATTTTAGTGGTAGTATGTTTTGGAAATATGTTATCCATATTTATATAGTTGAAAATTGGCCAAATTACATAGTTATATGATTCATATACACATTTGTGGTAAAATTGTAGTTATACATAGGTTTCAACATGAGACACATATAAGGTGCATATGCTATGAATATAATAGATAAATTATAAAATCAAAATCATTTTTAGTTTTCAAAATACTTCTACGGACATTAGCTCACCAAGTTAGACTATTACAAGTTGTTATTGAGCCAATATACTATAGTAGTTGGTTCAATTTTGGTATGGTTAAGGTAATCAAATCACTCAAAATTTCTATGTTTATATGTTGGAATTGATTACATCATCAAACCTCACTAGTTTATCATGTGGGTTAATTGTATCAACTCACACTCACTAGGTTATAATTATGATTGGTTTGTATGATTGGGATAATATTAACTATCTAATGAAAACTCAAAGTTTTTCCAAGTTTGGGGGAAAGTTTATCCTTTAACCTCTCTCTATATACACACTTATATATTTACATTTTTCTTAATATATATTTAAAATGGTTCATAATGATACATCTTTTCAAATCAAGTTTTCAAAAGGCAAGGTGGTTACATCAATACACGTGTACTCATAAACCTTGATCTTTTTATTTTAATCATTTAAATGTTTTTGATTTAAGATTATATGCAATAACTATATACTATGAAATGCTCTTGGTTTTAGGTAAATCACCAACAAAACACTCAAGTGGATCTCACATAAAGGCAAGGTGTGTTATACACACTTAGGTACACATTTAATTTCCTTTAAATTATAAATTTCATTAATAGATTAAAATGAAGAAAATATAGATGATAAATCTAAATTATATAGCACATTAGTCTTGTACACTTGGAAAATACATATCATGGATGTACATTCAACTTCTAGACCTTCTCACAACTGAAAGGCTCGCATACACTATCTATTTATGCCAAATTACTTGTCTTTTAGTCCGACCATATGTTATTTTGGTGACTATGCCTTATATACCACTCAAAATTTTAATAACCTACTTATTATCATCCTCTAAATATTTTAGACCTATGCCTATTTTCTAGCTTCCTGAAACTTGTGTGCTAGTTAAATGCCTACATTGATACAAGTGTCCTATTTTATCATAAATGTACATTGGCCTAAAGTGATAAAATTTACAAATAAAAAATATACCTATGGTCATCCTAAGGTTTTTAATATGAGATATTTTAAAAATTGATATATATATATATATATATATATATATATGTCAAATTACTTGTCTATTAGTCTAACCATATGTTATTTTAATGAATAGGCCTTATATACTACTCAAAATTTTATTAACCTAATTATTATCATCCTCTACAAATTTTAGACATGTGCCTATTTTCCAGCTTCTCGAATACTTGTGTGGTAGTTAAATGCCTACATCAATGCAAGTGTCCTATTTTATCATAAGTGTACATAAAGTGATAAAATTTACAAATGAAACATATACCTATGGTCATATTAACATTTTTAATATGAGATATTTCCAAAAGGGATATATATATACACACACACACACACACACACACACATATATATAGACATACACACACACACACACACACACACACACACACATATACATACATACATACATATATATATATATATATATATATATATATATATATATATATATATATATATATATATGCTATTTTCTAGCTTCTCGAATACATGTGTGGTAGTTAAATGCCTACATCAATGCAAGTGTCTTATTTTATCATAAGTGTACATAAAGTGATAAAATTTACAAATGAAACATATACCTATGGTCATATTAACATTTTAATATGAGATATTTCCAAAAGGGATACACACACACACACACACACACACACACATATACATATATATACATATATATATATATATACATACATATATATATATATATATATATATATATATATATATACATACATATATATATATACATATATATATATATATATATACATACATATGTGTGTGTGTATGTATGTGTGTATATATATATATATATATATATATATATATATATATATATATATATATATATATATTTGCCTTGTGAGTTGTTAGGTCTGTGCTAGGTGAGGAATGAATGAGGATATATATATATATATATATATATATATATATATATATATATATATATATATATATATATATATATATATCCTCATTCATTCCTCACCTAGCACAGACCTAACAACTCACAAGGCAACTTACCAAAAACATTTAGTAAAGCATTAAAATAGGTAAAGCTTCCCTATTATTTCCCATTTTCATACTAGTCATAAGGAAAATAAATTTACAAATGTGAACTACTAAAAGAACACTCTATGAGCCATATTTTCCAAGTTACAAGCTAGGTCACGGTTATATTTTATTTCCACATATTGCATCCTTTTTCACACACAAGATAACATATATGGGAGAACTATATCAGTCTTAGCCCCTCTCTAAAATAGTGGTTATGTAGTATCACCCATTGACATAGGGGTGTTTGGGGTTATCTTGACACTATGAGTCCATTAACCCATTTTCCCATAACCACTATGAAGATAAATATCTAGGGTTTTAGTGTTTGATAAGGAGTGATATCCCATGATCCAGATCTAATAACACTAGAGAAAAGGCAACACAAAATCCAAAATATCCTAAGTGGTCTCATCTAGGTTGAATAGGTATTTTGTATTGGACACCTGCACCCAAGTTAAACATAAACATCAAACAAATTTTTGAAGTTGACATAAGTTTCTAAGGATATAGGGGTTGAATTTATAGAATCTAATGACTGATCTATTAGAGTATGTATTTCTCAAGTTTTCCAATGTATTAGCTAGATATTTCATCCTTTTGTGAGATTGTCCTATGTGAGGATTTATACCACATTGGTTAGTTATGTTAGTTCTTTATTGTGCCTTGCCTACTTATTCAAGGGATTTTATTTGTACTAAAATATTATTTTTGAATAACACTTGACTTACCTTGTTTTAGAATCATTTGTCTATAGCTTACTTGTGTGATGTTTTTGTTGTTAACACTTTGAAATCTTGGGTTGGAATGTTTCTTCACCATTCCTAACATGGTATTAGAAAATTGAGGTGTCACATCCATTTTCACTACTACAATTTGTTTTCAAAAAATTCTTTTACCACAACTACCTCTTCCCTTACTATACATCCTCATATTTTTATTTTTCCCTCTTCTAAATTGACAACTTTGGATAGGATATTTGATTGAAGTTTTGAATAAATTGAGTTTAAAGAATTGAAAAGCGATTCTAGGAGAAGTGAGGTGTTTCTTATTTCTAAGATTACCTACATTGAAGGAGGCATTAGAAGTGGAGAGGCATCATCTAGCCATTAAAGCATCATGTTGGATTTTTTTAACCAAGCATTGCATTAGAATTTTTTGACCAAGCATTGCATTGGATTTTTTACCAATCATTACAAAGTGGAGGAGTTAGTCTACGTGGGAGTAGAAGGGAAAGAGAATCATCCTTGTTCCCATTTGAATAAGGTGTTATACTTTTCCTTTCTACATAAGGCATCTTGTTCAATAGATCTGAAACATTGCATTATTGTTTTATATGTTGTGTGGAGTTTGAAGTTAAAAAATCAAAGAATTGTGTTAAAATTTGTAGTGTGACACTTGTAGTTTGAGGAAATCAGAGACTAGCATTGGATTTCTACATGGAGATCTAACCAAGGCATTATTTTAGTCTTATCTACAACATTTTTTTCTATGATTTGAGCTATGTTGGAGGGTAGGGACAATTGTTGAGGAGATATTGACATCATTTTACTAAGGAGAATTAGAAGTGGTGACTTGTTTTTTCTTTAACTTTTTTTGTTCCATACACTCTCCTTCTACTTGGCATCAACCAAGTCTAAAAAGTATAAATATAATTATATCTTATTACCTAGTTGGAATATTCAAATCAATTCTGCACTTTTTTAATGTTTTCTAATTTATAGATGGTGTAGGAGGAGATAAGAGCATGGATGTGGCATCCTTATTTGGAAAAGTGTTGGAGGACAAATTGATTAGGTCTGTGCTCATAGATCCTTTTTCAAATTTCCTTTTCTTCCTCAACCACTTTATAGCTGACCAACAATAGAAAATTCACCTTTCTTTCTCAAATAAAATTAATAATTCATTATTTTCCTTATTAAGATGTAATTTTTGCTTAAAGTGGAAGTCAATTTCACTTATACAAGAATAGAGGTCACCCGATGGAAATTTTTTCACTTTTGTTGACGTTTATAAGTCTGTGGTTCAACTCTAATTCCAACGAGTGGTTGGATTCCTACATTATTTTCAAATTTGGTCCGTAAAGTCAATTTATAGTGTCATTTTTAATGTTTTAACCCATTTTATGGGAATTTATAAAGCCTCTAACTTTTGAAACATAAATTGGCTTTGAGTTCTTTTTTTCTCAAAAGTGTATGGTTTTAGATTATCTATCTATTGGTGTCATTAATTTATAAAGCACATTAATTTTATAAAATACTAAATTAGGGGGGTCTTTAATACAATATTTTCAGGGGGGGGTTGTCTTAGTGCTGATTTTGTGCACCCTTTTACATTCTTTATACTCTTTGGTGATTTAATATCATGGATTATGCTTCTAGTATTGACCATTGTGATCCTTTAACTACACATAATTAACATACATGGATACATCAAATGGAAATAATCATAAAATTCAAAAGATTATGGTCCTTAATGAATGAAATTCAACCACAATTCACACATGAGTTTGAAACATTTCAACACCAATGTATGTTTGAAGAGTGTTTGGGCTTAATTGGGATTTATGTGAGTGATAATTTGTTATTTAATTTGGATGGATGTGATACTCCATTCAAAAATGGGCTAAGTTAAAGGGTTTATTTGGGTAAGTAGATCACATGAGAGCCATACAACTTGAAGTGGAACTTTATTCACTCAATTTGGATGACTTTCCCTCTATTATAGACTTACTAAGTTTAAGAATTTTTAACATAGTTGAATAGGAGTGGATGAGATAAGAAATATGAAGAATGTGTGTACTTGATTTTATCTAAGTCGAGTGATCCATTCCAAATATTTTCTTCAGATTTTTCTCTAGCATGGATGTCTTAGGTGAAAAATTCCAAATTCCAAATCTATAGTTGTTTTATGAGAGACTTAGTAGGGAGGAATCCAAATTATCTCACCTCGAGTCTTCCACATCTAAAAAAGCATTAATTGCATCACATCCTAATAACAAGGTAAAAACTAAGAGTAAGAATAAGAAAACTCCTCCATCTTAAATTCACCTAAGCCCAAAACTAACATATCTAAACCCAAATCATATTTCAAGTCCAATAATAATTATAATGTATCATGATCCTATTATGGGGGGACCAATCATGAAGAGTTTAGTTATTGTAGGAGAATACAAACCTTAGAGGATGAAATTAGAAAACATAAGATTTATATCTCCACTCTTTCTCCATCTCATGATCATAGGAAAGAACTTAATGTTATCAAAAAATCTTAATTACCTATTTTAGATAGTTGGGTTCTAGATTCTGGTGCTTCACAACATATGAAATCTTCCAAGGAGTCCTTTATATCTCTTGGTTTGAGTTCTACTTCCAACATTGAGGTTGGAGATCCTTCCTTTATTTATGTTAAGGGAAAGGGTGACATATATATATATGGTGGATGCATCAATGATGCATTATATGTTCCAAACATCACCACCAATCTACTTTCAATTTATCAGATTTAACATTTTGGTTAGGGTAAGATAATGACTTTCACATCATAGGGTGTTGAGTTTTGATCTTTTTTAGAGACACATATAGTTATGACATAGGGTATTATTGATCATATTTCTCACCTCTATTATTTTCAAGGTTTTGATGATACTCCTCTTTTAGTGACGTGTCTTATTTCTCATGCAAATTATAAGAGTCAACTTTGGCATCATATATTTTGACACCTAAACTGTAGATATTTAAATAAGATAAGAACTCATAGTATGATAGAGGGTCTTCCTAAAGTTTCATGTCTTGATTGAGTTTTCCATGGTTGTACATTAGGGAAACAACACCAAGACTCATTTCCTAAGGATATGTCCATGAGAGCTTCTTCATCACTTGAGATTATGTATAATGATTTGACGGTCTTTCTTAATCCTTTAAATGGATCTAAGTATGTACTTACCTTTATTAATAATTCCTTGAGGTTTATGTGGGTTTATTTCCTCAAGTACAAGAGTGACATCTTTTCTCACTTCAAAGTCTTTAAGGCTTTGGTCGATAAACAATCTTTTAGTTACATCAAGAAGCTTCATATAAATAATGGGGGGAGTATTTTAGTCAAGATTTATCTAAATTTTTGGTAGCTCATGGTATTTTTCACTAGCATTCTGTTTCACATACTCTATAATATAATAACTTAACAAAATGGAAGAACTAAAATCTGAAGGAGATGGCTAACTACATGATGCATTTATAGGATTTACCTCCTATCTATTAGGTAGAGGTAGTTTAATTATGTGAACTAAATTCAAACCACACACCATATAGAACACTTGACCATATGATTCTAGAGGAGGCTTGGTCTAGAACCAAGCTTGATGTCTCATTTTTTTGAGTATTTTAGAGCCTTGCTTCAACATTTGCAAAAAATATGAAGAGGAAAGCATTGGATAAAAAGAGAAACCATTTTATTTCTATATGGTATTATGAGGATATGAGAGTTTATCATATTTTAGATCATGATACTCATGATGTTAATTTTTGAACACATATACAATTTGATGAGAACTTCACATCTCATAACTCTTGATCTTATTCCATGCCTTTTTCTTCTTCTTTTGATGATTCATCACCTCATATTGAGGATTCATTATTTGAGGATCCAGTTCAATAGGTTCTTGAGGAGGTTATAGAGGATGAGGATCTTATTCACATTGATGCTACAAATATGCCTAGGTGGGCTCATTCTATATTTTTTCTGGTATCACCTTTCATACAGGAGCTTCTACCCACTTGACATCATTATGTACATTCTAAAAGTTTTGGAATTTTATGTTAGGCATTATTTGGGGATTTAAAGTATTTTTCATAGGCTCATGGGATATAATAATGGGATGATGTGATGAAAGATGATTATTCTTCATTAATGAAGAATCACACTTAGGATTTGTTTACTCTTCCTAAGGTAGGAAAGTTGGTTAGGTGAAAGTGGATTTACCAAACCAAGTATGTAGTTAATGGGTCTATTGATAAGTATAAGGCACATCTTGTTTCAAAGGGGTTATCATAGGTTGAAGGTATTGACTACTCTAAGAATTTTGTGTCAATTGCCAAGATGGATTCTATTTTCCTTATACTTTATCTTGATGCATCATAAGGTTGGCTAGTGTATCAAATGGATTTTAAGATTGATTATTTAATGGAGACTTGCACGAGGAAATATATATGGAGCATCTTACTGGGTTTGTACATGAATTTTCTATTCTTTATTGACCTAGGAGGTCTCTTTATAATCTCAAACATGTCCCTTAGGCTTGGTATGAGAATATGGATTCATTTCTTCTCTCTACTAGATTTTTTTGCTATCACTTCAATCCCATAGTGTATATCTAGTGTATTAGGGAGGACATTATTATACTGGTCTTTTAATTTGATGATCTATTTCTCATAGGCAAATCCTCATCTTAGATTTAGACTATTCAGTAGGCAATTTCAACATAGTTTGACATGATATATCTTGGCCCTTTACATTTATTCCTTGGTTTACAAATTTCACAGTCAAATACAAAGATTTATTTAAGTTAGTAGAATTATAACCTTGATCTTTTTCAACATTTTGGCATAGATTATTGCAAGTCAAGTCCTCCTTTTCATTTTGGAGTGACTCTCACTACCACTTATAATAGTCCACTTTGTGATCTTACATTATGTTGGTAGATAGTTAGAGTCTTATGTATTTGACCCATACTCACCCTGATATTTCATTTGTGGTTGGGATTGTATACAGGTTTACACATGCCCCTCATGATAATCATTGATATGCTTCTAAGAGCATTTTACAATATTTGTGAGGCACTACTCATTTTAGATTACACTGCAATAGGGGTTCTACTTAGTTGGTTGGGTACACTAATTTAGATTGGGTGGGTTCTCTTGATGATAGGCATTCCACTTCTAGCTACATATTTTGTCTTGGTTATTCACATATTGATTGGTTGTGCAAGAAGTAAAAGGATATTTCAATTTCATATAAAAAGGATGAGTGTAGGGAAAAATTTACAAGTTAACAAATTATTTGGCTTCATCAGTTATTGATAGAGTTTGGCTTCATGAAAAATTTACCCACTATAATTTGGTGTGAAAAATAAAGTGTAATTCACATATATCTCAACCCAAATGAAAACTAATAGACCAAGCACATTGAGTTACATATGAACTTCACTTATCAACACATTTAGGATGGAGTTCTTCTTTAGAGTACATTATGATTCATCAGTAGGTTGTAGACATATTCATGAAGCCTTTTACATCACCTCATTTCCTTGCATTTCATGGCATGTTTGGTGTTTCAAAAGTTGTCCTTGGGGTTTTTCATGAGGACATATTCCTTCCTCATTTCATGGATACATATTTTACATTATTTCTTTATCAGTTCTAGTTATTGGGACACATACTGTGGATATGCCACTATTTATTTTTTGGCTATTATTATCCCCTAGATTCACTTGAGGGGGGTGTTAGAGTATGTCTTTCTCATGTTTGCTAGTGTATTAACTAGTTATTTCATCCTTTTGTGAGTGTGTCATGTGTGAGGATTTATCCCACATTGGTTAGTTAGGATACTTTTTTATTGTGTCTTGCCTACTTATGCAAGGGATTTCCTTTATAATAACATATATTTTTTTAATCACACTTGACTTGCCTTGTTTTTAAGTCATTTATTTATAACTTCCTTGTGTGATGTTTTTGTTGTTAACACTTTATAATCTTGAGTTGTAAAGTTTATTCACCATTCCTAACATGATCTAGGGCACTGATCCAATTTATTTTCAGCCTCTTTTATATTAGATCTACATATTCATAGTAAAATAAATAAGTAATCTTATTTTCATTTCATTTCTATATCAATAAATAGTTGTAATTACTATTTTTAGCATACCTCAGTATTTAAATCCAAAATAATGTTTATCTAAGTTTAAAATTAAGTGGTCTATTATAGATCTATTTACCACCCTTATGATTTTTATTTTTATATTATTAACCCTATACTATATTGACCTATCTCAATTTAGGTTTAAATAATTAGTAGGTTGTGGCACTCTAATAACTATTACTTTTGCCTCATTATTAGTATCATTTGTTTTTTATTTGAAATTTGATATGCTCTAAAAGTTTTCACTAAAAAGTGTTGGAGAATTAAATAAATTATTTGACTTATTCATAGCAAAGAGCTTAACTTCATGTTACTTAACCAAATGGAAGATGACATCTAAAGATAAAAATAATTTGAACATAATATAATCATGTAATGAAATAAGAAATATTTTTTTGAATGTCTTGTACCTCCTTATCAGTCTTAATGCTTTTCATTTTAGATAAAATACTCTTATAATGAATCATGTAGTCTCTATGGGTTCAATAGGACCTTTATTAAGTTTTTATTTTTAATCATACGAATATTTATTATTGATGTTGATAAAAAAGAGTGATAGTAAATTATCAAGAAAAGAATTGAAGGCATGGATCGATTGGAAAGGAAGGTCATAGAACCATCACAAAGCATAGTCCATAATACTCCTTGGAAACAACTTGGTTAACAACTTATCATTGGATGCATAGTAAAAACATGTTTTGTGAAAGTCTCTAAGATTATCTTATGGATCACCTTTACCATAATATAATGTAATCTTAGGTGCACACAATCATGTAGGTAAGAGATAGGTTTAAATATATAGGGCCAATGGATTATGTATCATTTCTTTAGAATCAGTTGAATGACCCACTCTAAAAGAACCTTTTTCCACTAGTAAAATATTATCTTTAAGGTCATAGATATTTTACATAAGGGATTGATAAGTAGGAATAAATGATTGTGTAGTAATGGATGTTATCACATGATTAGCAACTTAGAAGTAAAAAATGTGTGTCATGTATGGATAACCATAGAAATATGAAAATTAACTTGTGCTACCCCCATACCAGGGGTGGGCATTACATGTAGTGATAGACATAGACATATGAATAGTACTAGTAGAATTAGTTTTATTAACACCTATTATGAGATCTATACCTAAAAAAGGTAAATAAATATCAATGAAGAATCCATAATTTTGCTTCTTAGTTGTGGTTATTTTAGTATTCTTAGCCTTGAGGATTATATTCAATATTTTATCTAAATCCTTAGGTTGATTAGTAATTAATATTAAAAAACTAAATAGGACTACTACTTGTATAGGATCAAGTCCATTAATTTCATCAATTTTTTTTACCATGATATTTATTATTATGTTTTTTATCATATTCATAATCATTTTTAGATTCAATATTCAAATAAATTTTGATAAAAGGATGCACCCTATCTCTTGGGATTACAATAACAAGGACCTATTTATCTTATATAGGCTTTGACTAAATAATATGGGATAAATATTAATTAGTACTATCTTGATATCCATGGGAGGAGGAATGAAAGGAGTCATACACGCCCTTTGACTTTGAGTGGTAATTGGAAGCATCAGGGTCTATATATAGATAATATGAGTTTCTAAGGATAGCTAAAGATTATTATTAATTAATTTCAACCTTAATTTTATTACACATAATTTTTTCCCATTTTGTTACATGGTTGTGAAATATATTACATATTTCAATAAAATAACATGTAATTATGGCAATCATAGCTTGAATCAAAAAGTGTAAACTATGTACATTAATTATATCAATGACATAATTCTATAATAATGAACTAATAACCCAAAAAAATGAGACATTTTTTTGTGGGGGAGAAATAGGGTTTTGATAAATACTAGTACATAAATGAAACCTATAGTTTGTCTAAAAAATAGGTTTTTCCTTCATGTACTAGACCAAAATTTAAAAAAATAAAAAACCCCAACTCTAAATAAATCATATAAAAATTGAAGGAAAAAATATGATTTTGATAAAATCAATGCTAATAACAAAAACCTTTAAAGATTTCATAAATATATGATTTTTAAATAAAATATGAGATAAAGATGTAGGAAGACAAGCCACAACCTTAATGTAGGAAACCTTACTATGAGAATAAAAATGAAACCCTAAATAAAAAGAAAGAACTTCATATACACACATATGATAAGGGGAAATAAAAAATTATATATGAAACCCTAATAAGGTAGTATGAAACCTTAAGGGAAACCTAGAGTTTTCTATGCTTAAGAGAATGATTAGGTTCACCACGTTATTTTAACTTATTTTAGATTTAGTGGTATAAACAAGCTAAAAATTGATACTATTCAGAGTGTATAATACATATCCTAAATTGCATAGATTTGAATGTAAAAATAAAATTATGATTGATTAATTTCACTTTCTATCAATAGAAATGACTCAGAGGATAAGGTACTTCTTTATTTTCATTTTTTTATAGTATTCATCTATATATAATCATCCAGAAACTCCATGAAAAGGATCCATGTGTAAGTGAAACATTTATATATATGCACATTCTATTTAATTTTTACTTAAATTGTTTAGATTTATTAATTAGTATTGTAGGGACACCTCATAGGCTTAGATTAGGATAAGTGGCACTCATAGCTTGATCACTTCATCTCTAATGTGTCTATTCATGTAGAGGTTATTGCAAATGTCTATTACATAGAAAAAAGTAAATTTGGACCACAAATATTGATTATATATATATATATATATATATATATATATATATATATATATATATATATAAACACACACAAAAACCACTTATATTTTTAAATTTTAATCTAGTTGCTGATAAAATTCATTTGATTGGTTTATTTACAATATCTTGCTTTATTATTTCTTATTGCTTGCATCAAATTCTAGTATTTCTAAAGTGAGTCATAACTATGGAGATATATTCCTAAGACTTTGTCTTCTCTTTTATAGTACCAAAGTGAGGTTCTCTTGGTTTGAGAGTGTAGTTTTATGTTTTTGATTAAACTAGTATTCTTACACTACTCATCAAGCCCCTAAAAACATTTTTGTGCAAACCCACATTCTAGGTTTAAAATCACCATTTAGGTTCTTTTTGGGATAAAACTATATAATTAGGTATTTTTAGAGTTTTTTTATTTTTTAAAAAAATCAAAATATTATAGGTGCATAACAATATTTTTTTAGAATATTAATAAAAAATATAAATTATAAAAATTGGATTTTTTGGAACTTTTGATGATTTTCCGCAATTTTTTTAAGGTTCTAATTTTTAGAACAAATAAGTAACAATAAATAAGTCAATAATTTTTTTGAAAAAATATATTAAATGCCACATCAATTTATTCCTCTCTCTAAGATATTTTTTGAAAGTCTTGATATGAGAAAAATAGAGCCCAAGGCACATGTGGCAAGAGTTTGAAGGTGAAGCATAGTTTAGAGGGTTTAATTTGGTAGGATTACACCCCTTGTACTATTTTAGTTGATCTCCATCGAATTTTGCCACCACAACTACATGTGGCCACTACTACCACTACCACTATTGCTCATTTTAGTCTCAAATGTATCAAAGTCATTTTAATAAAGGTAAGTGATGAGACCAAAATATGTCTCATTTATATCAATAAGTAATACCATTTTATCTTACATAAATTAATTTTTAAAGTAGAATTATATTTAGTTTTAAGATCTTGTGCTTATTTAGATTAAAATATAGGATATATATCTTGTCTATTCTTTTTAATTGAGTTTCATCTATTTTGTTTACTATTTCTAATGATTTTATGAAAAATATACAAAATATTATATATGTAGGCAATAATATTCTATAAATGCAAACATAAGGTTTGGAGCACTGAAAGTGATGCAATAACATCTAAGTCATACATGAAATATTGAATTTACCAAAAATAGAGTGGTGTGTTTGTCTTTCTTCATTTATTTTTTGTTTTAACATGGTGAAGATGAAGGAATAAAATGGATAGGTTGTGGGGAAAAGGATAAATAGTCATCAATAAAATTCTTAAACTTGAATGTAATTATATATTTGGGTTCTTAAAAAATTTATGGGATTTTAAATAAAAAATCATCCCAATTCGAGTCCAAATGCAAAATTTATGGTCATTTGAAGTAACTCATGAAGTCACCAATCCAAGCTCTGAAGATCACTAATCCTAGCTCCATAGGTCACTAGAAATAAACTCAAGATATATATAACTTTAGAAATATGAAAAAAATATCTCCATGTATTATTACCATCTATTCGTAGAAATCATTTATATGAAATCTATTTATAGCATTTCCAAAAATAAACATTTCTATAAATAGAAATTTCCAAAAATAGGCATTTCCAAAAATAAGAAAGATATTTATAGTATTTAAACTACTATGGATATCTCAACTATAAGTTGTTGGAGACATCAAAAGGAAACCAAAATTGATTACATTCAATTCTATCTAATAACATAGAGGAAGTTGTAAACCAAATTTGTTAGGTTGTTAGTCTTGAATAACCAATTAATTGTAAACTAATTTGTTAGGTTGTTAGCCTATACTAAGAAACCAATTGTAAACTAATTTGTTAAGTTTTTAAGATTAATAAATGAGTTCTAAACTGATTTTTTAAGTTGATATTCTTGATTAATAAGTTTTTATATTATAAATACAAATTGCTCATTTATTGTAAACTAGTAGAAGTGTAAACTAGACTAGATATAAGGAATGAATAATAAGAAGAATAGGAGGAATAATCTGATTTTTTTTTTAAATTTGTAATACTTTATTTACCAATATGATGCTAAAGCATTGAGCACAATGTTTTGATTTATTTAACTTGGTCCAATTACAAAGGAAGAGTAGGCCATTCCTCATGGGGTAGAGGTCAAAATTTGGTATTTACATATTTATATTATTTCATTTCTATGTTATAATTTTATCTTCATATTTTATTTATTTTTATGAGTGTTAAATAATTTATTTAATCTATGAAATTTTAATTCTATAAGTGTGTTTTTTATTATATAAATGTGTTCTAATTCTGTAATTTTAATTATTTCAATTAGATTATATTTTATTCAATTATTTTATTTGAGTGTTACTTTAATTTCTAAGTATAAATAAATGTTATCTAAAATTATTTTTTTCCCTATTCCATACAACCTTTAGAGACTATCCCATATTGACATTACATTACTAAATGATGAGGACTCAATGACACTCATCATTTTTTACACTAGTATCAGGGACACTTGTGTCATTAGGGACTTTTAGTTTAAAATTGATTTCTTTTTAGTGTTTATTAATATTCCTCTACTCACATCATGTAAAAAAACATTTATGCTATTTTCAAGTTTTGATTCAATTTAAATTGTAGAAATAATGTGACTTTAATTTCCAATAATTAGATTATAAGTGTTATTTCATTTTCAATAATTAGATTAAAAAGGTTTATTTTTTATTTGCAAAAAAGTTTGATTTAAATTTAAAACAATTATATCAAGGTTTAATTTGATCAAATTTGGTTTAATCCCATGAGTATTCGGAGAAGAGACTTGATATAAAATCTTTCATAGAATATCAATTTCTGCTTAAAAAAAGATATTTAGTGGAATGTTTATTTTAGTTTTTTTTCATTTGTTTCTATGAGAAAAATCCTATTTAGTTCATTTATATTTATTTTTTATATTAAAATTCATCTTTAGTGACAATATATAGACTTTTTATGCAATTGAAAATGAGTGAAAGCTTATAGTAATTCTTCAATTAAGATATCAAGCTTTAGTTGTTTTTATGCAAAGTAAAAATTTAAATTAAGAAAATAGATTTTAAAGGAATATACACCCCTAAATATTATATGAAAGAAGGAAAAATCATTGGAAATGGTCATAAATATCTAAATTTTTAGATCTAATCTATAAAACAACAAATTTGATCTGTAAATTAGATTTGAAAATTTTGTGGATTTGATAAGAAAATTAATATAAAGAAAATTATTGATCGAATATAAAATATGAAATAAAACAAGAAAAAAATCATAATATTTTTTTCTCATAGGTTTCCACTTCTAACATCTATTTAAATTTGGAAATTTATGCAATAATTTTGATACACTTTAAATTTGTCAAATCTGATGAGAAAACAGTTTGTGTTATTGAGTTTTGAAAAAGAAAGTAATTTAATTTTAAAAATATGTTTATGAGGAAGTTATATCTCTGATTCAGTATTTATATCCAACTATAATTATTTTTTTAGAGATCAAATAAAAAATTTATGCCCAAAATAGTGATTTCTTGTCAAGAGTAGAATTGTAAAAATAATTTTAAATTTGACTATATTTTAGTAAATTATATATATTAAATTATTTTTTTGAAACAAATATGTTTATATTAATGATATGCCTATTAATATAATTTTTAAAACATTTTTAATCATTAAATTTATATATCATGTGAGAAAGATAGAGTAAAAATATTGTCTATTAGTCATAAACATTGATTTAGTTTTCAATTATGCAAACTACCATATTGCAACTTTGAGGCCAAAATTTATGATATACTATACCTATCACTATGAATTCCTTTTATTTTTTATACATATATATTATTTATAATGTTATGGCCAAAACATTATTTGTTGATCTACACTATCTCATTGTAAAACATGGTGTAGAAGATAGATGAAAAAAGATAAATAATTGATGTTTTTTAAAAATTTACAACATATGGATCAATTCACATTTTTTTAGTTCATCATAAATATTGTGTAAATTATCATTGAATACATTTTTTCCATACTATATTGTGATATATATGTTACAAAACAATAAATGAGGTAAACATTTGCAACCAAATAATCAAACTGTATGTTGGATCCTTTTAGATATGTTGTACATACATTTATTTTATAATCATCTTGCTCAAAAGAATAAAATAAATGTTAAAGTATTTATATTTTTGTATTATATTCAAATTGATATTAATTACCTCAATTTTATGCTATATATTAATGCTGAGATTAATTACCTCAATCAACATATGAATGAATGAATGAATATTCAAAATAGGAATAGATATTACCACTAAGTAAACCAATATCCATTTTCACTTCCTATATTACTATATAATTATAGTGGTTAGTTACCCATGTAATCTGGTGAGATGGAATGGAAAACATAGGGATAATTGGTGATACATTTCTCATTTTACATGTCAAATTACCAAAAAAGCATGAATTTTTTTTTTGTAGATCATAATTGGATTTTATCCTTACTAAAGAAATAAACAAGGGAAGTTTGTACCTGATTGACCTCAATTTTATTGTATTTTTCCACATCAAATAACTTCAACCTCATTGACATAAATAAAGTAATGACAACTAGGAGTACAACTAATGTATTTATTCTTTTTTATCTTTAAATATAGTTGTGTGTTTTTAAATTACAAATAGGTCCACCTTTTTTTATAGGAAAAATTAGCCAATATACCCATGCATGAGGACATGCATAATTTTAAGTGTGGGATATAATTCAAAAATAATAAGAGACAACTCTTTCCCTCTAAAAAAATGCATTACTAATTTCATAATAATGTTCACTAGATCTTTCAATTCAACTCATATGGTTTGGGAAAAAAGATGGGATAAATTAGATAATAGGGGAGATAATCTCTCTAATTAATTTTAAAATGTTATTTTAATAGGAAAATTCATTGTTAAAATGACCACAAAATATAAAAATGAGTGGATAGACACAAATAAATAATCTGCCCTACTCCTAATTCAATCCCATCATGGGCTACCATAATGGACCAAGCCTATTAACATTTTGAAAGATGGAAAAATACAAGGGACATACTAATTTTTTATAGAATAATTGGTTAGACTTAGGAAAGAGTATTACTACCATAAAATTGGAAACCTAAATCTACAAAGAGAATAGTGGCATGCAATATGACCTATAAGAATTTTAGTATGGAGATAACAATATGCATGAGGACATGCATGAATTTTAGTGTGGGGTAGATGATGAGACCAAAATATGTCTCATTTATATCATTAGTAATACCATTTTATCTTCCATAAAATTAAGTTTTAAAGTGGACTTAAATGTAGTTTTAATAAATTATTCTTGTTTAGAGTAACATATAGGATATATATTTGGTCTATTCTTTAGAAGTCATTTTTATCTACTTTGTTAACTATTTCTTATAATTATATGGAAAAGATGCAAAATCTTGTAAATGCATATCATCATAGTCACAAATGTAGACATAAGGTTTGGATCACCCAAAGTGATGGAGGAGCATCCAAGGCATAAAGGAAAAATTAAATCAAATAAAAATAGAGTGATGTGTTTTCTTTTGTTCATTCATTTGTTGTTTTGTAATGGTGAATATGAAGGGATAAAATGGATATATTATGGGTAAAAGGACAAATGGTTATCAAAATATTAATAAATTTGAATGTGATTACATATTTATAATCCTCTCAAAAATTTATACACTTTAAACAAAACTATCATCTTGAGCTGAGTTTGTATGTAAAAGTTATGTTCATTTAAAGTAGCTCCAAAATGTCACTAGTCTTAGCTCTAGATATTACCAGTTCTAGATACAAAGGTTAGTATTCTAGTTCCAAAGGTCACCAGTCTAGCTATGAAGGTCACCAAAAACTAGATCTAAATATATATAGCTTTAGAAATATGAATTCAAAGAGATCCATTAATGATTACCATCTATTCTTATAAATCATTTCTATGAAATCTATTTATAGTGTTTCCAAGAATAGAAATTTACAAATTAATCACTATGGATATCTCAACTTGAAGTTGTTGAAAATATAAAAAAGAAACCAAAATTGATTACACTTGATTCTATCCAATAACATAGAAGAAGTTTTAAACCAAATTTGTTAGGTTGTTAGTCTTGAAATAACAAATTAGTTGTAAACTAAATTTTTAGGTTGTTATCCTAGATTAAGAAATTAGTTGTAATCTATTTTTTTAGGTTGTTATGATTAAGAAATATATTCTAAATTAATTTTTAATTTTTATATTTTTGATTTATAATTTTTGTGCTATAAATACAACATTTTCATTCATTGTAGACTAGTAGAGTCATAGACTAGACTAGATATAAGGAATTAAGAAGAAGAAGAAGAAGAAGAAGAAGAAGAAGAAGAAGAAGAAGAAGAAGAAGAAGAAGAAGAAGAAGCTATTTTTAGTTGATTTTTAATAATTTCTTTATCAAAATAAGTAAACAAATTAAGTAAAATGTTCTTATTGATTGATCTTGGTCAAATTTCAAAGCAAGAGCATGCCACTCCTCCCAAATAAAAGGAAAACATTTGGTATTTATGTATTTATATTATTTAATTTATATTTTATAATTATGTCTTCATATTTTATTTATTTTTATGAATGTTAATGAATTTGTTTCATTTATGCAATTTAAATTTTGCAAGTGTGTTTTCCATTCTAAAAAGTGTGTTTTATTTTTGTAATTTAAATTATTGCAATTAGATTTTATTCAATTATTTTACATGTGTTGCTTTAATTTATAGGTTGAAATAACTACTAGCTGAATTTATTTTTGTCTCTATTACATACAACCTTCAAACACTAGCTCAAATTGAAATTATATTACTAATTTTTGAGGATTCAATGACATTCATTAGCAAGTTATTTCACTTTAATGTTTCAGTTTGCTCATGTGGCATATTGGAAATCAATTTTTTGTGTAGGTTTCCAATCATTGATAGGTTACAAGTTTCATTATTATAGTATTACTTTAGGATATAGTTGATATAAGTGATGGAGATCATGGTTCACATATTTATAACTTTAATATATTTGAACCTCCTATTTTATATTATTTAATTTATCATGTCAATAAAATTAATAAATTATGGCATGAAATTTTTGGTAATCTTAAATATGGATACCTACAGTAGATGAGTACATATAATCTTATGATTACCCTTCCTAAGGTCTCACCAATGGATTATGTCTTAGTTTTATGCTTGAAAAACACCACCATGACTCTTTTTTAAAGGGTTAAGCATATCATGCTAAAACCCATCTTTATTTAGTGCATAATGATATCATGATCTTTCCCAATCCCTATTTCTCTATATCCAAATATGTACTCAACTTAATCAATGATCATTCTAGAAAAACTTAAGAATATTTTATCAATAAAAGAGTGAAGTAGTTGGTAACTTTAAATAATTTAAGGATTTTGTAGATAAGCAATCATATATTCCACTCAAAACACTACACTTAAATAATTGCGGGGGAGTATGTATTTAATACATTTCAATAAATTTTCACAACATATGGCATATTGCATGAGTTCACAGTGCTCTACACTCGTAAGTAAAATGGTATTTTAGAGTGGAATAAACACACTTTTAAAGAGACGTCTAATTTTATGATTCAATCAAGATATATGGATCCTCAATACTAGGAAAAAGCCATAAATTATTCTAATTATATCCAAAATCACATTCCCCACAAGGAACTATGGAATAAAAATCCTAAAGGAGATTGGTTTGGGATCAGGCTCTATTTATATGGTTTTCATGTATTTGGGAGTGTTTCATGTTTATTTATTCTTGATAATAAACATAATGATATGGATAAGAATAGTATACCAATTATGTTTGTTAATTATTTTGATAATTCCAAATCTTATTGGCTATTTGAACCTATTGCTCATGATGTTTTTCTTGGACAAGATTTCAAATTTGATGAGATTATAATTCTAATGTATCCCTCATCACCTTATTCTCATTTTGGCATTCCTCATTCTAATTTGGAGGATTTTATTTGGATAATGATGATGATCATAATTCATCACCATTTCCTCCAATTACTTATCATCCTATTCTCAAATAGGCTAATTCTACTCTTGAGAAAACTAGTTCTTCAGTGGGTTATTCTTTTGTTCCTCAATTCACTTGATCACAAACATCTGACATTTCCCTATTGATTCATGCCATCTCATACTATCTAGTATTTTAAAATAATAAAAAAAACTAGAATGGGATGTTGATATATAGAAAGAGTATTATTATCTCATGAAAAATCACAATTGGAATCTATTTCCACTTCCTAAGTGAAGGATTATTTTATGATGTAAATGGGTATATAAGACAAAATATGTAGAAAATGGTTTGATAGTCAAGAATAAAGTATGCCTAGTCACAAGGTATTTTTATAGTTTGAAGTGGTAGACTAATTTGAGACCTTTGTTCCCATTGATAATATGGATTCAGTTTAGATTTTAATCTACATCAATATGACATAAAGTTGGTTGGTTTGATAGATGTACATGAAGAGTGCCTTTTTGCATGGTGATCTATATGGATTAGCATCTAGGTTTTGTGTACGAATCATAAATAACAAGTATACTCCATAATTATCTTTATAGACTCAAAAAATCTTTGTGTTCTTGGTAGGAGAAGATGGGGTTTTTTTTGCTCACTTTTGGTTTCTCTCACTCTGACTTTGACCCATATGTATATATCTAAAGGTATGGGGATCACATTCTAAAACTTTTATTTATTTATATCACCTTAATCTGATATGAAATTTTGACCCCATGAATGAGGGTCTTAATCTTAAGTTGATGATGTAAATTGATGTGAAAAAAATAGTAATTCTATACTACTTCCTTAGACTTGAGATTAATCAAAAATGTAATGGGATTTCTCTTTGACAACAAAAGTGTAATTAAATTAATTCACTAATAAAGTGGAATAATAATGATAGATCATAATATAAAAGAGAAGGTAGCTGTTGTGTTGACCAAAACCCTAACCTTCATGGCCACCTTCTCAGCCTTTGGCGACCAAATCTCATGGTTAATCACCCTCACCTTCTTGTTCTAATGTAGGCGATGAGTCAGAACATCAATTGGGGTTGTGGCTCATGTTGATGTGCTTCCAGATGTTGGGGATTTCTTCAACATTATTTTTGACTACCATGGCAGTGAATCCTCTATGCATCAGTTTAGCAGAGGGGGCAATCGGGTAGATGATTGGGTGGATGGAATGGGTGCTAGTTTTGGGGCTTGTTTCTTTGATTATGGTTCCATTTTTTGTGGGCAATATGATTTTAGGGTTTGAGGGCATGGTGGAGCATGGCCTTTTTATTAACATGGCTATGGCCATCATTATTGCTGGATTTGATGGTGTCTCTATTAAATCAAAGGGACAGAGAAACCAAAGGTATTTTGCAAAATTTTAATGTCCCAGTAAATGCTTGTGTGTTGTTATTGTTTATTGCAATGGCAACCTGCATTGTTGGCCAGAGTAGAATGCTAAAGATATATATTTTTTAGCATTCTTTACCCTATGCTATAAGTTATTTGAGGTTTCAGGGCCTTGTAAAACCTGGGTACTTTTATTGGACTTTGTTTGTGGTTTCAAGTCCCTATAAAACCTGATTTTGATGCTGCTCTTCAGTAGGTTTCAGGACTGCTTTTCTTAGTAGTTGTTAATGCTTTATCTTTCTTGATTCTGTTAAAGGGTTTTGGGGTCCCTTCAAAACCTACTTTTACCATAATCTAAAATGATAGATCATAATATGAATGCAACATAGTAGCATATAGAATTAGATATTATTTTTTAGATTAAAGTAAAAATAGGTTTTGAAGGGGCCCCAAAACCCTTTACAAACCAAAATAAAATAATAAAAACTGCCTGGATAGGCAAACCCACTGAACAACATTAGAAAAAATAGGTTTTACATGGACCTAAAACCCCCAAGATAAACCAAACAAAGCTCCACAGGTTTTTCACGAACCTGAAACCTAAACAAAAAAACCAGGCACTACGACCTGAAACACGAACCCAGGTTTTATAGGACCTATAACCAAAGGAAAAAGGTCTGGGAGACTATCTCAAATTTCAAAAGCAAAGATTATTGCGGGCGATGGATTATAATGGGAGATTTTAATGTTCCCCTCTATGAACATGAGAAAAAGGGGGGTAATACTATTCAAATGGAAGGTAGAATTGATCTCATGGAGTTTATAAATAAAGAAGGACTAATGGATATGGAGCTTCAAGGAATTTATTTTACATGCAGCAATAAGAGAATTGGTTATGATTGTATACAGGCCAAGCTTGATAGGGCTCTCATCTCTCCAGACTAGACAAAAGATTACGTATGTAAGCTGGAAGCGTGCCATAGAATAGGCTTGGATCATTATCTTCTTCTCTTCACAATGGTCAAAATGAACCAGAAAAAGAATCATCCTTTTAGGTTTGAAAAGATGTGGATGCAGCACCCACAGTTTGAAAGAAAAATGGAGGAGTGGTGGAATATACCTATTGAGGGGATAACCCTCTTTAGAGTTGCATCCAAGCTCAAAAACGTTAAAAAAGAAGTTAAGAAATGGAATGAGGATTATTTTGGAAATATCTTCAAGAAAAAGAATACTATCAAGGAGGAAATAAGTAGAATTCAAGAAAAAATTTAGCAAAATGGATACACCTCAGACCTCCTTACAGAAGAAAGGGAACAATTGGTTTAATATCAAGATATTATAACTAAGGAAGAAATATATTGGAGACAAATATCTAGAGTGTTATGGTTGAAAGGAGATAAAAATACAAATTTTTTCCATCTTTCCACTCTGAAACATAGAGCTAAAACTCATATACAATACTTGAAAAAAGGAGATCAGAAGATGACAGAGGAAAAGGAAATAAAGGAGGAAATGCTTTCCTTTTTCTCCTCCTTGATGAAGGTTGATATAAATATCAATTTGGATAGTCAGGCTGATATCCTATGTGTGGTTCCTCCTTTGGTCTCGAAGGAGCAGAACAACATGTTATGCTCTATACCTAAGGAGGAGGAAATATTCAAAGCAGTCAGTTCTTTAGGAGGAGATAAAGCACTTGGACCAGATGGATTTCCCATGTTCTTTTTTCAAAAGCTATGGAAACTTGTTAGAAAAGATGTAAGTAATGTGTGTAAGGAATTCTTTGGAGCCAAACAGATGCTAAAGGAAGTTAATGCCACTTTTCTGTGTCTGATTCCAAAAAAGATTGGAGCTGACTCTCTTGATCAGTTTAGACCGATTAGTCTGTGCAATTCCTTCTATAAGATTACATCCAAAGTTTTTACGTCTAGACTAATTCAAGTGATCCCTTCAATTATTGCTAATCAGTAAAATGGATTCATCCCAGGAAGACAAATCCTCAATTCTATAATTACTGCTCATGAGAATATTCATTCATTGTTCAGCTCTAACAGTGAGGGGTTCATAATGAAAGTTGATATTGCAAAAGCATATGACAGAGTAGACTGGTTATTCCTTTCAAATAGTCTTATTGCCTTTGGCTTTGAACAAAGAGTGGTTGATATTATTAAGCAGTTGATATCTACTACTTTTATTGTAGTGTTGGTAAATGGGAGTTTGTCTCACTTCTTTAAAACATCAAGGGGATTGAGACAAGGGGATCCTATATCCCCTATTCTATTTATAATAATGGCTGATAGTATGGGACAATATATAGGGGACTTAGTCCGTAAAGGTTTATTTAAGGGTCTGAAACCTTCTTCGCATCCTTTAATATGATCCCATGGTCAATTTATTGATGACACTATTTTCATGGGGCAATCTGAAGTCACAGAAGCAAGAACTTTGAAGAAAGCTATAAATTTATATTCAGCTACCTCAGGATAACTAATTAACTGGAACAAAAGTGTAGTGTTCTTCACTAATACCCCAAGTCATAGACAAAACAAAATAGCTAAAATCCTTGAATGCGCCATATGATCTTTCCCCTCCTCTTACCTAGGTCTCCCTCTTGGGATGAAAGTTCCTGAAGATTTTTGGGAAGGTCTTATTAACAAATTTAGCAAGAAACTTGCGGGATGGAAAGGTAATTTTCTAAGTCAGGCAGGAAAGCTTACCCTCCTCAAAGCAAGTCTTCAAAGCATACCCACTTATGCTTTGAGTCTTTTTAGAATTCCCACCAAATTTTTAGAAGCTATCGAAAAAATCCAAAGAAACTTTCTTTGGACAGGTACTGAGGAGAAAAGGAGAATGCCTTTAATTGCATGGGATAACATTTGTAAACCTGTCAGGGAAGGAGGACTTGGTATAAGGAAAATTAGAAGCATGAACACAGCTCTCCTAGCCAAGCAGGGATGGAGGGTTTATTAGGAAAACAAAGAATGGAGCAAATTATGGAAGCATAAGTATTTATTCAAGGCAAAGTCCCTCTCTGATTTCTTTTCTTACCCTGACGTATCCCATCCATCTGCCATATGGGGGGCAGTTCAGGGTACTAAACAAGTTTTAGAAGAAGGAAGCTCTTGGAAAGTTGGCAATGGAAAAAAGGTGAAATTTTGGGAGGATGTTTGGTTAAAAAGAAAACCTTTGATAGATGAAATCCAAGATAAAGAAGTAATAGACCGATGTAAGCAAAGATTGGGAATAATGGTTAACCAATACTGGAAAAACAACTCTTGGGTGAACCTTATTGATATTGATCAAGATTTCAAGGATATACAACTATCCCTAAATGTTATATCTCTTTACCCTAATCTTGAAGATAAGATTGTTTGGCAGAATGAGCCTAGTGGACAGTTTAAAGTTTCTTCCATTTTCACTTCAAAGGGAAATGGCAACAAACCTTTGTGGACAAAGGCCTAGATAAAGGGGCTCATCCCTAAAATCAAAATCTTCTTTTGGACCCTCCTCCAAAATAAAATATTGACTCTGGAAAATTTACAGAAAAGAGGAATATATATTGTGAACAGGTGTATTCTTTGTAAGAAGGGCTTTGAAGATAGAGATCACTTGTTTGTGAACTGTTCTTTTACGCAGCAAGTTTGGAAAGAAATCCTCAATCTATGGGGTATTGCTTGGATTCACCACAAAAATGTGGAATTATCTCGTAAAGGTTGGTATTATCCCTCCAAGAATCCTGAAGTTATATTTTTATGGAAACTAACTCTCCCCCATATTTGGTGGGGAATATGGAAGGAAAGAAATAACCGAATTTTTAGAAGTAAAGAACTTCCTGGATGGGTGGTGGGGTAGAACATCATTAGAGCTATTAAGGAGAATTTTTCATTGCAAAGGAATCCAAACCCAACCTTTCAAGTGGATAATCCCTTAAGAATTGAAAATTCTAATGGTAAACCTGAAAATCCTAGATTAGGTGTTATTTGGAATGTCCCCCCTCAAGGGTGGATTAAAGGAAACTTTGATGGAGCTACTAAAGGGAATCTGGGGAATGCAGGATGTAGAGGAGTCTTGAGAAACCATACGGGAAATGTAATTGACACTATTGCAATCCCCATTGGAAAGTCGAATTGTCATATTGCCAAAGCTTCTGTTGCCCTTCAAACCATCAAACTAGCTGTGGACTCAGGATATTCTAAATTATGGCTGGAAGGGGACTCATTGAATATCATAAATATTCTAAACAATAAAAATTATGTGTCATGGACTATAGAGGCTATGGTGATGGAGATGAAAACTTTAATCAAAAAATTTGAAAAAGTAACAATTACCCACACCTACCGTGAAGCCAACAGAGTTGCAGATTGGCTAGCAAATTATGCAATCCGAATAGGACACAAAGTGAGGTGGCAGGAAACATTAGAAAAGAATGTGGATCTTAGAGCGCTCATTCATCATGACGCAACTCATGCAAAGGAGGGAAAGATTAATTTGTAATAGAAAATTAATGAGTTGGAGGAGTGGCTTCATGGAGAAAGGTTTACAATCATTAAAAAGGAAGGCCCTCAAGAATGAGAAGTGGATCCTAAACATGCCTAAAAAAAGGTGAGCTTTGAACCAAATTGGTAGTAGGTGGGATCATTGTATAGTTTACAATGATTGGGTATCAAAGTAAATCTGCATGGCTCACGTAAGGAAAGGAGAACCAAGAAAGCAGGAACCCAAAAATTGCGATGAGTGGAGAGTGAAACAAGATGTCTGGAGAATCCTGCAGAAAGGGAAGGTTGTGAACCATATGGAAAGACTCCATGGTTCAAAACCTCATATTACAATGGATTTTTTCAAAAATTGGATTGATGATAGGGTCACTCTGCATGGCATCATAGTGAATCTAACAGAGGAATTTATAGCAGAGGTAACGGGGCTGCCTACGGAAGGAATAAAATTCTCTAAGCAGACTAGCATTTCAAATGAGGCCTTTTGCAAATTCCCTAAGATGGACGTGGAAGAGTAGAAGCTAGAAAAGAATGGGGATTTCTTTGAACTGGAACATATTAAGGGCATTTGGAGGGATGTCTTATGCTGTATTCGGGAGTACTTCATCCTTGATGAAAGAAGCAAGAGAGTCCACAAATTCCACTTTGTATTCCTAAATCATTTCAGACACAAAGTAAGAATTTCCTTTCCCTTTTATCTGCATTTCTCTTTGGTCCAAAGTTTATTTTCTCATAGGAAGAAGGAAATGCGTCCTATTCTACATGAAGGATTAATTCTGATAATTGAAGGATATTGCAAGAATAAGGCCATGGTTATGAACCCTTATCTGGGGAAAAATAAGGATTCACAAGGTAACAAGAGGGAATTTGTTAAAAGGAAAGATAAAATCAAAATCAAGCCCGTTAGTGTCAAGAATCAGGATGGTGATGAGGACACAGAGTGGGAGAGAAATGATAAGTCTAGGGAGGAAAGCTTGAAGGAAGAGGGAGGAACAAAAAGTAGGAATACAAGTTCCAATGAGGAAGAATAAGTTCAAGAGAAGAATGAGAAAGAAGGAGTCAACATAGAGGAGTCTGAAAATAGTGAAGATGACTCTGAGGAAAACTAGCAAGTGTTTGAGGATGATAAAGTCCTGGAGGACCTTGTTGAGGACCCTGTTCCATTAAATGAGAGGGAAAACATAGTTCAGGCTGACAACCAAGGAACAGACCTGGAAGTTCAAACTGAAACTAAGGAACAAAATCAAAGGGGAAGAGAGGATCACATTGAAGAAGGCAGGAACAGTCCTAATAAGAACACAGAAGAGTGGAGTGATAAAAGGCAAAACGATGGAAGGCACACACCTACGAGATGGGTTAATTGCAAAGCAGAGGCTATCCTCCAACTCGATTCATGGATGTTTAAGGAGATAATGGATCTCAAAAGGAAAATGGAAATTATGGAAGACAACCAGAAGGCTGTTTGGAACAAAATCAATAACATGGAAAAATAGATGAGAGACATCCCCATCAAGCTCAAAGACTATGAGAATAACCTAAGGGAACTCATCAAGGAGAGCAAAATGAAAATGGAGGAAGTTACATCTAACATATGTGTTACAGCTATTAATATTGGAAAAAGAGCTAATGAGGAGATCAAATCCTTGGAGGGGCCTAGCAAGAGGATGAAACAGAGCTCAAGAAAGAAAGCTATACAAGAGGGAGCCATGTCAGCGGCTATTGCCATTCAAGATACTGCTGTGAAAGGTAAGGAAACAATGAAAATGATTTTAGAACTGGAAGAATAGCTTGGTTCTTCTAGTTGGTTGTGTTATTTGGCCTTGTTTCCTGGTTTTTTGTAATCTTTTGACTATGGTGTAGCCAGGTCTATGTAAAACCTGGGTTTTGACTTGTGGTCTTCAGGTGGTTTTAGGTCCATATAAAACTTGTTTATGCTACTTATATGTAGTAGGTTTTAAGGTTTTGCCTGTGGTCATAATGCTTCATCTTTTTATCATTATATTAGGGTTTTGGGGTCCCTTCAAAACCTGTTTTTACCTTAATCTAAAATAGAGTATCATATATGCGTAAATGGCATATCACTTCAAGGGGAAAATTCCACAAACTTACAATAAGAACATAATTTAAAATATGATGATCAAGTATTAATCACTACCTCCATTTTATATTCTAATTAGGTTATGGTTACTCCGTAGGCTGACCTAACTAACCAAATGATATCATAGAGAAATTTAATGTGATAAGGGAGGGATTATGTAATCCACAAATTAGCTACACATATCTCAACACATGATATAATATAAGGGAATAACATACCCCTCTAATTAAAATAATTTCTCCCTTAATGCTTAACAACTATATATGCTACTATACAAAAGATTGATCCTCCTATGTTGCATCTTCATGGTCCATATTGTTACACTTAATCAAATAATCCTTAATCTCTCTTGTTATCATCATTTTAGTGTGTGTCTGAAGGATATCCTTAGATTATAGATTAACTCAATCTTATTAATATGATTTTGATAAATTGGTCTAGAAATAAAATCTCTATCCTATTACCCTATTTAGGAAAGATACATGAAATATGGGATGTATGCAAATGGATTGGGGAAGCTTTAGCTTGTATGCAACACTAAGAATTTTCTATAGGATTTTATAAGGGCCATAGTACTTAGGAAAAAATTTGTTATCATTTTTATATTTCTTCATAGACATATAATTATATGGATTCAAGTGAAAAAATACCCAATATCCCAAGTTAAAATTCTTCTCACTACAGTGTTAATCCAATTTCTACTTTATTCTATTATTTGCCATTATCAAATTATGTTTTAGACTAGCTAATACATTTGTATGATGTTAAAATTGTTCTTCAAAACTCAAAATTTGGGTTGCACCCTCAAGGATGAATTGATGAATGGGGGTTGATAATAATAAAGTGCCATAAATGGAGACATTTTGGAAGAGGTATGGAAGAAATTTTTATACCACCATTGCATTATGGGTGACCACCAAACCCACCATTCTTATTTATTTGATGCAAAATAATAAAGATACTCTTTTATACATTTTTTAACCATGTCTATTTTCCCATAATATTGAGGATGATATGATAAGATATGAGCTAACTAAGTACCTAATAATGATAATAAATTAATCCAAATTTTACTAGTAAAAATGGGATCATGATCACTAATAATGATCTTGGGAGTAACATACAACTTTTAAACTATATTTATAAAAGAAATAACTATAATAATAGCTTCAAATGGTTATGAAAATTATAAAAATGAGTAAATTTTGAGATCCTATCCATAATTACCATGATGACATTTTTACATTCAGACCTCAAAAATATTCTAATGAAATCTATGGAAACTTCCTCCCACCTTTGTCTACAAATGGATAAAGGCTACATAAGACATGATGTATACTTGTTTCACCATTGTTCTTTTGACACACCATGCATTCAACCACAAATTTTTTTATATCTCCATTGATTACTTCCCAAAATAAGTCATGCTTGATTCTATAAGTTTTTAAACATATTGAGTGCTCCCTATTGGAGATGAATGAATATCCTTAAGTATATTGTGTTTGAGGATATAATTATTACATAGGTATAATTGATATTTATACCATAATGTATTCTTGGTTCACTCATTTTTTTTAGAATCACCACAAACATGTTAGAGATTCTAAATTAAAACCTATGTATCCCATCATTCTCTCATTCTAATCTTTCCTCTTACAAACAATTTTTTTGCCAAATGGTCATTTCATGTAACAATGCCTTAGTAGATTCATCCCTCTTGGATAGTGAATCTACTAAAACATTTTATTTTCCTTTATTATAGATGATTTTAAAGTCTTATACTAACATTTTACTCACCCATTTTTGTTGTTCTTTATATGGAAATCATTGTTATAAAAAATGTTTTAGATTATCATGATCAATGTTTAATTTAAAGTGTATACACATCAGATCAGGTCTCTATTGTTTGACTAAATGAAGATAACCAACATCTTTTTCTCATAGATTAGATTAAACCTATATTTACCCTAGATTTCATGAATCAAAAATGAAATGGGTCATATTTAATATATGAGTACTACCCCTATGGCATATTTGATGCATCACATTCAACAATTAAAATATTGGAAAAATAGGGGTATCCAAAATCAGAGTGGAGTGTATTGTTATATAAAAGGGGGTCAATTCATCAAATATGGAATCAAGTGCTTATCTAGTTGTCCAAGTAAATTCTAGACTCATTATAACTAGGTATAACCATAATATGTTACCATAGTTCTCAACATTTATCACTCTTATACATTGGCATTAATTCACATAAGGTGCAAGCCTTATGCGATCACTTGAAATGTAACAAATAAAGATGTGAGGCCTAAATTAGGCTAGTTGTGACATGGTGTAATGAATCACATATAAGACTATGTTATTTGAGAGAAGGATTTTGGTGGACTTAATGGTGTAATCCATTTCTAGGCTAAGTCTGATGGTCTATAGGCATAATCCTATTTGGGGACTTAGTTTTGGTCATAAGGGCACACACCTTTATCAAGTTAAGTCTAGTGATGTATAGGCACTATATGGGTTAAGGTGATACTTTAACTTGAGGTCCCATTCTGAGCTTGATCATCTATCAAAGGTAGGAACATAAGTGCATGGGTTTATTTGTGCAATTTTATTTATCCAAAACTAATTATGTAGAGATTTGCTACCTAAATTTGCATCTTCAACTCACTAGTTCGAGCTCAGTTTTATAGCACATAGGAACATCTCCTTGCTAGGATGGAGAGTGTATGTTGGGTGATGAGCTAGAGCCTTTGTTGATCATTATAACAAATCTATCCCCTTACATCCTTTACACTATGATCCCCATGTGTATCCACTCTTGAAGATTCCATAAAAACTTGGGTGTCAGTTAATTACCCACGAGGTGGTGTAAGATGTTTATTGATTCATCCAACTAGTGCAAAAGATACCAAAATAACAATCATGCCAAGTTATTACCTTGTGCCAAGATGTCTATCGAGTTGGCACAAATCCATAGTAAAATTAGGGTACCAACATTACCCAATACAAAATTATTAGTCCACCCTCAGAATAGGCTACCAAATCCTTTAACATGTAGAACTTGGGCATCTTTTCCTTAAATTAAGAACTGAATTCCTCAAATCCCTTGAAATCAAGATTCATTTCCTTAGAATTTAGTTTTATCTCCATGGAAATGATGTTAATCACAAGTACATCTATCTTTTCTAGCTCTTTTCTAAAGGCCATAATATTTTCTTTAGCATTTGTCACTCCATAAAGGATTGTTCCTTATTTATAGGCTTTTATTTATAAGGCATAGAATAGTGTTTCCAAGTTCTACTCTTGGTCCTTTATTTTTGTTCTCAACTCATTGAGATTGCCCATTATTTATGTGCACTTTGATTTTCTCACATATTACACTTACACCATTAGCTCTTCCTTCTCCCCCTTTACCTTCTTGAAGCATGTGTCTACGAATGACACGTAGTTGGAAAAGTTCATGAAGATAGCATTGGAGACATTATGTGCATTCTTGTAGTTTTGAAAAGAGGTCCTCTACCTCTTCGAGCTTAGTAGCTATCTCTTTCTATAATGTGACACATAGATCTTCTTCTTCTTTCTATGCCAGCTATACTTTCAACCTTGGGAGCATTTTATCCACTAGTACACATATTTTTTCAACCTACGAGAGGTTTGATGTATCAACACCAACTAAAATGGATGGTTTAATTGTCTCTATGTGCTTGCATAGTTACTTTAGCTTGAAATTCATGGCCTATGCATTTTCTTCTACCTCTTTAGTGATTTTCTTCCATTTATTCACCCTAACATCTTTGATGATGTTATTTCATGTGAATTTATTGGCCATCCAAATGAGTGCATTTTATGACCTAACTAGGTTCATGGCACATAGATTTATGATAAGGGAGTCATGCCGTTCTTTAGGTTTATTCATGCCCAATATGGCATTTTACGATAACTTAAAGTGAGGTTCATCCACGTAGTTTTAGAATACAAATAAAATTTGTTTGCATGTCCTATCTTTGGTAAAGTTTAGGGACATGTATTCAAACATATAAAAATATTCATCTATCCACCCGTTCTATGTCTTCTTCCTAAGGCTTAACTCTGCAACTTCAGCTTCTACAATGGCAAGTTTATTTATTATTATTCTTCTTCATCAGTGCTACCACTTTCTTTGTTGCTTTCCTCAGAGGTGTCTTCTTCTTGTTCCTATAGGGGTTATTCTTTAGACTTTCCCCCTTTGTCTACTTATTCTTCTTAGAGTTTGTCAGTACTTAATTTTAGGTATGTCCCCTTGGTGATATCTTCACTTTCCTATTATTTTTGTTGGGGTTCCTCTGTGCTCTTTGTTTGTTTTTTTTCCAATTTTCTAACATCACCTCCCTTTTCTTCAACTGCCCCTTCACTATTTTTTCATGCCTATTGTGTAACTTGATCTACATCACTGATGTGGGCATTGGGTGTCTTTTTTGTTTCTTTCTTAATTGGTTTTACACTTATGGGAACCTCCTTTTTCTTCTCTTTTTTGGCCTTATATTTATTGGCATTCCATTCTATAACCTTTTTTTACTTAGTTTCCATTTATTTGGCCTTGACTCTCTCAATATCTTCCTAAGTCATGTTAGCTTCCTTCATGTCCTACCTTCTCTTTTCTACTGCCAATGCCTATAGAATTTATATCTTGCTCATTCCTAGTTTTCTCCACACCCTTCTCTTTTCCTCCTCAAATTTTGGAAGTTATGTGGAGGGATATTTAGATGAGGTGATATTTGGATTCTCTACTTCTCAAATTTTTATGGTAGTGTTGCTTTAGAGGACCTTTTAAACTTCCTCAATGCTGGGATCTTCTCCCACTTCTATTTCTTGGATAATGTATACTTTTGTCCCTTCTTATTCTTCCTCTTCCTCTATCTCTTTCTTCCTTCCTTGCACACAAGTATCTCTCACCTCCATTTATACTAGGGTTATTTTTAGCATCATAATGGTCCCCTTGGACTTTTTTTTTTCCTTCTTACTAGTTGAAGCAGTTTTCAACATAAAGGTCACACACATCTTCTTTAGAGTTGAGGGGATTTTTTCTTCACTAGAGGAAACCCTTATCCTAATGTACTCTTGAATTTATTCAAGTGTTTCTCCCTACTTTTTTACAGATACTTATTCTTCATTATTAGTGCTAGCATCCCATCATCATTGATCTAGAGGGAGAAATCTTCATCCTTCTCAAGGTTGGTGCCCTTATTCTATGGCTTCATCTCATAATATAGATTGAAGATGTGCCCTATGGTGATTTATCTTTGGATGGGATGGAGGTATACTATATCAGAGTCATCTTCTTCATCTTTTGTGGATTTCCCTCCCAATCACACATATTGGTACCTTAGCCTACTCCTTTCTATATTTATGGCATTTATTAGGATGTCTAACTATTGGACATTGAAAATCCTCCTTAGCACCTCCATAAAGTATTTTTTATAAAATGTACAAGGGATTTTAAGCCAATCAAATAGGTTTCCATCTCTGAGAATCAAGCACACTACATAAAAGTGTTGCATAAAGGCAAAGGTTGTCATCCTAAACATGTGTTGGGGGAGTTACTATAGGATGTACCATTATATCTTGAATGCCTTACTGTATTTGGTGTACCACCCCATTATTTATGTCTTATATTATTTTGAAAAGGAAGGTGGGACCTCTTGGTACTTTAGAACTAGGGAGTCTTTATACACTAAGAAGACCTAGAGTTGTCTTCATCACCATTGGGCACATCAATCTCCTTAATGACTATTAGTATTAACATTGAGCCCCACCTGAAGGTCTCAAAAAACTTGTGAGACTCAATCACATTATTTACCATCTCTTTATCAATGATTTTTTCTATGTTGAATTTGACCCTTTGCACCATGTGATTGGTAATGAACAAGTAGGCCTTGCTGATGTTGATCTATTTCCCACTAAGGCAAAGCTTGAAGCTCACTAGGTACAATGTGACCTTCATGATAGGGTCATTTATATCCTTTATTGGGAATTTAAAACCTCCTTTATAATAACCAAGGAGTTTCACAACCCTCACCACCACTACGTCATCTACCATCATCTAGTGGATGTTTATGCCTATGTCTAGGAGCTTGATGATTTTATTGATGAAGTATGCCAATATCCACATGTGCCTCCCTATAATGTATAAATGTTCTTCATAGATACATTAGAGGAGAAAATACATGAGTTATTTTAGCTTATCAAAGCATGGTAACTCATAGATTTAGGTTTTACTATTGGTCATAAGCCTATCTCAAATGGAGATGTCAGATAATGTTGTGTCTGCCTCTATCTTTACTCCCATGTCAACCACCTAGTCTTGGTTGATATCATGCATATTTTTTGATGTGTGGTAGTTATATTATTTTAGTCTATATGTGTGCATAAAATACACCCAAATGTCCCCTACCAAGACCTCTAGGGGAAACTACATTTCCTTATATGAAAGTTTGGTGAGTGCCTTAGGGTCAACCTTAGTGATGCAAACCCCTTCCATAGATTATGCCTTCTTCTTTGTAGTGGCTATCTCCTATAGAATCCATGCTATTTTATCATCCTTATACACCTATGGTGGACTATAACTCATCCATTTCTTTCTCATTATGAACAAGCTAGTGTTGAAGTGTAGTTCCTTGATTTTTTCAAATCCTATAATATTTTTTGGTGTTTCTTCATAGTTCATTAATTTATAATGTTAGCCTTGACATCACTCAAATTTTCTACTATATAGTTTTCTAGTAATTTCCTCTCCCTAAACCTCTATTTCAATTTCAAATTAAATGCAATATCCTTTCTTATTTAGTCATTCTCATTTGGTAGCCATGGGTTCTTAAGGTTTAACTTTGGTATAATTTTCTCACTCTAGATTTGGTTTAAATCTAGTTATACTATGTTTTTTAGATTCAAATTCACTTAAGGTTTGTAACCTAAACTAGGGTACTATCAACCTCTTTATACCTTAAATTTAACTACCCTCTTAATTATAGGTGAGTAATGACATGATAGCTCTTAGATTTCATGAAATCTACTAAAACCTATAAAATCCATTGCCACATTCACATTTAATACATATCTTTGTGCCCTTACCATCACCACATTAACTTCTCTAAATAGTATTTTTAGTGAAGGGATAGGTATTTTCAAATAGTCACTTCCCACCTACTATTGGTTAAATGCTAGCTTGTCTAGATGATCTTAATCATATGCTTCATTCACCTTATCATGAAATTCACCCTTCTTATGGAAAGCCATGCATATCACTTCACATGCACATGATTCAACCTCCTTGATTCAATTTCCCCTTCCTATTGTGCTTCCTTTCAAGTGCACTTCCATTACTTGGTTGAATTATTATTCTTTCATCTTGATTTGTCCTATACTACCCCATACAAATACCTTGATCTAGTCCTCCAATACTTCACTCTCCTATATTGTTATCCTACACATGAACATTTTGTGCACCTCTTTTTTATTTCTTGTGAAATAACATCTTGTCCACCTCCCTTTGTCACTTGGTACTCATTTTTTCCAAGTTTGGAAAACTCCATGTGCCCAAGAACATAGATGTCTAACCTTAGGTGTATATAAGGTGCCCATTCTCAACTCACCTAACTAGAGTTATGCATGGAAGAAATATAATAGTTTTCCCATGGGCCTAAAAGCACCTTGTTGATTCTCTCATCACCAACCAATACCACAAAACAACACAAAACATAAGGAAATGTTTGGTTGCACCAAAATTTATTTTGGTCAACAAAACACAACCAAATCATGATAAAAAAAATTGATATCCTAATGGTGCAAGTGCCATTATATTGCTTATAAGGCTTCAATCAATTGCCATTGAAATTCCCAAGGTGCATTTTACATGATAATGTGCACAACTTATATGCACTTATCTCCAATATACTTTGGATGATATACAAGCCCATACACCTAATTTATATCTTACCCAAGTTATTGAGGTAGTTGAAGTCATAGAGAAAGACCAAGGATTATTTAGTAAGTACCTTATTTTATATACTTGTCATGCCATAACTTCTAGCATGCCTTCTCTACCTGCTAGCTCCATCTTGGGTGTGTACCTTATTCAGGTGTTCCAAGTATTCTAACTATATAATAAATTATTTTTGGTCATCCAAATGACCAATACATGCAATAAATAATGAGGGCACCATGAACTCCATTAATAAAACCACCTCTACAACAAACACTAGATAAAATGGTGTTACCTTGTTCATGTGCTTATAGGTAGTGTAGTAGGCCCACAACACTACTAACACTCAATCATCCCAATATTTGTGACCAAAATCACATCTATTTATGAGGAACATTGAAATTATCTTATTGAATGCCTTAGTGGTGCCATTTACTTTGGGATGATAAGGGTTGTCTTATGGTGCAATGTCATGTATTCAGTCAACAAGATCTACATAGTTTCATTGATGAAGTGTGTGCCTCTATTACTAGTCAAAATAAGTGGGAGCCCATGATGACTTATGATGTTCTCCCATATAAAACTTATGATTGTGATGGATTTGTAATATTTAGTTGGTACTACCTCAATCTAATTGGTAAAATAATTAGTGACTACTAGAATATACCTTGTGCTTTTGTGCCTTGTTGTGGAGTGACTAGCCTAATAAAATCAATAGACCATTTTTAAATGGCACCTAGGAAAGAATGGTAATAAGATACATCTCATCCTGGTACTTGGGCTTCCCTGTGCACTAACAAATGTCACAATCCTTGGTGTAATCTCTTACATCTTAGAAGATAATTTGCCAACACAATCTTGATTGTAGTACCTTACTCACCATAGTGTCTTTAACATAATGTCCTCTTGTTATCCCCTCACGCACTTATTATAAGATAGAGTCCCTTTCATGTTCCAAGACACATCAACATAGGAATTCATCTTTGCTTAATTTGTATAGTTTCTTTATAATGAGCTAAAAGGGGTTGATATTAATGGCGAGTTATTTTTTCTCTTTAGTTACTGTAGTTTAGGGTGTAAATCTAGATGTTAGGAAAAGTGGCTATCTCTGTCAAATATTTAAGGATGTGATAGACCCTATAATTTACACATCTAAGATGTCATCCTCAATAGGAACTACCACATTTCTAGAGTTGTTGTAAGACAAATGGTCTAGGTTGGATTTTTATTTTCCAAGCTTCATGACAACTAAAAACTAGAATTCTTGAAATAGAACTATCCATCTATAAATGCACCCATGGAAAATGAGCTTGTTCATGAGGTACTTAAGTTCCTCATGGTTAGTAAATAAGATGAATGGGGTCACCAAAAAGTATGGCATAATTTTTTTTATGGCATAGATCATAGGGAGCACCTCATGCTTGGTCATTATATAGTTTTTCTCTACTTGGGTTTAGCTTCTTTTTTGTGAAAGAGATGTGATGATCCATTTTGCCTTCATTAGGTTGTGCCATAATGGTACCAATTGTAGAGATAGATGCATAGACATGAACATGGAATGGATTCATCTTGTCAAGAAATTATAGAATAAGTGTGCTAGCTAATTTGAGCTTAAAAGTTTTAAAGGCATATTCTTAAATCATGCCTTGATAAAATGGGCCATCCTTGTACAAGAGCTCCTCTAGCAGCACTACAATCTTTGCATAGTTCCTTATGAAATTTATATAGTAGACATAGTGGCTAATAAAGGTGAAAATGTCTTTCTACATGGAAGGAGTTTAGAGATATAGGATAATGGAAATATTTATATGATTTATGAGTAGACCATCTTTACAGATGATGTGCCTAAGTAGGGTGCCAAATGGTGTCATAAAGATGAACTTATTAAGGTTCAAGGATATCTATAATTATCTACACCTTTAAAACATGAGGTGTAAGTTGTTTTAATGGTCCATTATAGGCCCATACATAATCTAATTATCTAAATACACTTGGAGGAACTTGTGAATGAAATCCTTAAATGTAGTGATCACCACTCTAGAGAACATGGTTGGTACATTATTAAGTACAAAGGGCATCACATTGTATGTGAAACAACCTCATTATATTGAAAAGGTTGTTTTAGGCTTGTCCTCATCTTCAATCTAGACTTGATGTTATCTTAAGAACCCATTAGTAAAAGTGTATATTTCATAGCCTATAATGCCATCTAAGACTTCATTGATGAATGGAGTTTGGAAATGGTCAGTAATGTAGGAGGTATTCTATAGTCTATAATAGATGAAAATTCAAATGTACCCATTTTTCTTGATGTTAATAACCATATGCTCACCCATTCATATTATTTCATAGGGTAGATGATGCCCATGACTAAAATATCATCAATCTCCATTTTGACCTTGGCACAGTGATTGGGGCTTATTTTATAAGGCCAGTTCTTGATACGTCTCACACCATCCATAAATTTTATGCTCATATTCCCAAGGGATGAATGGGTGCCCTTCATATCTTGATAATTTTGAGGGAATAAGTCTTGGAACTCTAAGAGATCCATAATTTATGCCAGCTTTGCATCAAACCAATATGTGCCTAGAGTAGCCATCTTTGGTTCCCTTTTTAAATTGATGTCTACTTTGGTATTTTTGAACATCATGTGGTAGGGTTAATTCCTTTAGTAATGAAATTATTCAACTTGCCTTCTAACCTTAGTTATTTCTATGTGAAGATGCTTAGGGTCTTCTTCATTGGGGGTGATATCCTCTACTTGGTGCACTAGCTTCTTTTTGCCTATCAAGGTCATCCAATTGTGCACCTTTCATGTTTCATCATCCTATTCAGTTGAGTCACTATTGATTTATTATTATTGAAATAAATTTGGGAATTCCAACCCTTTTTACCCAAACATATCTTTGAGGTGTTCCTCTAGGATTTCATTATCCTCAAACACTGCCTTATGAACTAATAATAATGGCTCAATCAATTCTAGGTTCTATGAAAAAAAGGAGAAGGTGTGCATGAAATTCTCCTTAAGTATATCCTAATTTATTATCTCATGGAACATCTCATTGACAACATGCCATGCTCACACTCATATCTTAAAGGTTATGTAGAAGGTATAAACCCATAGTTTCCTTTGGGCATTTATGTGCAGTTAGTCCATGTTTCTTCACACAAGCACACATGCACTATTGGGTATGAGTCACCAGAGTATGCAGAGATGTCTAAGTCCTCATTGCATTTCTTGAATCTATTGCAAATGTCTACTTTTACATATTTCCAAGTTGGCAAGTTAGGCCTATATTCTACCCACCAATGAGTGATAGTGCTCCTCAAAGTGTATACTAGTACATAAATTATGTCTACCTCCATTGTGATGCATGATTTGAGGTCACAAACATAATATTACATAGTATTTATCCACTTAAATCTTGGGATCACCACAAGTTTACATTTACTCAATAAAAACACTCTCTTTCCCTTCTTCTTGGTGTAAAGGATCCATATTTTTGAGGTGTGATCAATCTAGAACCAACCAATCCTCATAGGTTTTTATGTCTTCATACATACTAAGTGGCACATCTAACTAGTGATTTTATAAGCTTCTTCGACCCATCAATCACAATCAATATCAATGGTGTCCAATGCTAACTATCCATCTTCTCAAGAAAACACTCCTTCATCATTAGGGTTTAGAGTCTTAGCACCTTGCATTTTGATGTTACATATATGGTTGATCTCATCCTCAAGATCAATAATCTCTATATAAGGGGTCATTGGTCACTTGAGAGGGGGATCACTACCCTCTCCTTACCATTTTCAAAGGTAATATAGTGCCTTTTGAAGAAAATATCTACATTTTTTTCATATCACCATGGCCTTCTTATGAGTAATAGATAATTATCTTGTTCTTCCAACTTGATCACCTCAAAGTCAACATAGAACTCAGTACCCACGATATCACCAATGATGCTCCTTAGAATTTTGATTGGTTGCATCCTAGTTTTTTTTGCCATGAAAGGTATATGAGGTGAAGGCCTTAAGGCTAGCCTACACATCTTCTCCTAGGAATTTTTGGTCAAGATATTGACCTCATCATTGATGTCCAAAAGGACCTCAAATATAGACCATCTATGAATGGTGGAATTCACTAGGAGTTTTTTTATCATACTTTGCATTATATTTATGCCTTAGTTCTCATGCCATATCCATTTGTGGCATAATGACTTCAACTAGATTTTTTTGTACATGCTCTAAGAATAAATTCTTAAATAGGGACAATATTCCCTTTATCTATAGGAGGTGAAATATCTTTTTTAGATCTTGTATCTCAACCTCCTAGTTATCTTGATTCTTGTAGGAGTAAATAACCATACCTCAAGGTATCACACCATTTGGATCTCTCTTTGTAGGTTTCGTATCACACTCATCACATATTGAAATACATCTTTATGGTACACAAGGTTTGGGTAAGGTACCACTTTGGGTTTAGGTCACATGATATACTCAATGAAATTCTATTCCCCACATTCTAGGTGCAACTCAATCATTTACATAACTATTGGATTAGTTGTGAGACCACTATGAGTAGTCACCTTTACATTGAATATCTCTATGTGGTTTAGTTACACCTTTAGAGCCCACTTATATGTTTTCATCTCATGCCTAATCATTTTTTCACCCTTGTTTATGTTAGGCCTACCTTGGGTCAATTTATTTTATAAGTCAAGGCATTCGTTGACCTTATGTGTTCCTTGAAAATACCCATATATTAGATGTGTAGGGTAGTCATGGTGATAATTCTCTATTGAGACATACTTATAATATGAGCATGGTGGGAATATTCTCTCACCACAGCCTCTAACTCAACCTCTAGTGCCTATTTACATATCAAAGCCTATATTTTGTTGGCCATATCCCTCATTTCCTTGGGTTTCCTATCCTTAGACTACTGTAGTGGTCTACCTTGCACCTCTTTCCATGTTATTACACATTTCATCAATTAATTAATATTTAGTTTTTCTATGAGTATAAGCATCACACAATAAATAATAGATGGTTGTGTTAACCTAATTGGTGTATTTTAATAAATGGTAGCTATAAACATCATACACCTTGTGATGGACCTCATAGCTTAGAATCAATGTACACACATTCTTTCAAGGCTAGTTATTCTTATTATGGCCTTTTATTTTGTAATCTATGCACCGTAACCAACTTCAAGCATCTTATGATAAACTAGTAGTAATATTTTAGATTTGGATGGCCATAGATGTAATCTATGTCTCCATGAATGGGTTGATCCTAGGGTTAGTGCTTCTGACTACCTTGATTCTGAGCATAGATTCAAGTGCTTCATGAGGGTCTATGAATGTCTTCATGGAAATCACTCTTATCAATGGTACTACTAATCCTCCAATAAACTATCATGTGTGATGGGATGAGTGAATATCATAAGGAAGCTTGGAAATGAAAGTATTGAACCTTGCATCATATAGGTGCACACTCTTTGAGAGTCCTTGGTTAATCTCTTTGAGAATGGTAATGATTTGTTATTCAAACTTTGGTATGTCAAATTACTTCAAGAATGCTTCTTTCAAGGTTGTGATAGTTAACCATACACTAGTTAGGGTGAATTTACTATACTAGGTATATGAATGATAAAGTATAGCTATCACATATTGGGTTGCCTTACACTTTGATTGAGTGATGCCCTAAGAATGTCATTATAGTTCACATTTTAGCACATGATCTATAGAATTCTCCATACTATGATACTCTAGTAAGTTCATGGCCATCTTATAGTAAATTTGTTATGGGGGCATATATAGCATCCAAGGAACTTGCCCTCCTTGAATCTATCTAGGTGGTGGTCTTCCAATGCCTCCAATCACTAGGTTAAGCATTTTACCCATTGTTACTATAGAAACCATTGATGTCAAAGGCATCATAATAATCATGGCATCATGACACTTCCTATGGGATATTTCCCAATCTATTTAGTCGATATTGTCTAAACTAGGATGCTTGCAGTCACATTCTATGTTATTGAGCTAATGCCCAAAATTATATAGGTATCCTCTCTCAATTATTCATAAGTAATAACTTATTCAATCATAAAATTATACTCCAAGTCTATAAAATAGTTAAAGTTTATGTTGATAATAGGGTCAGTTATCACTCTTCTTTCTTCACATGGGAGATCTAGTGCATGAAGTTGTGATATAGGTTCAAAGGAGGTAGATACATCTAGTGAATCTTTAGCTATCAATTTTTTTAGGAACCTAGTGCATTATACACCCATAAAATATTTATCTATATCTATGGCTTCATTATTTCTCTCCTCATGGTGCTGCTACATTTCAAGAGATCCTTCCCCATGCCCTTCCCACTCTCTTTGGTTTCTCTCGACACTTCCAAGTTCCATATATTCTAGAAGCCTACACCTTTTCTTATTATAAGTATGTCTCCTAAGCTCTTAGGTGTCACTTTTCTCATCCCCCTCCATTTCACTTCACCTACACATCCCCTTCTTCCCTATTATTTTGTTCATATGCAAAAGGACTTTAGCCTTCCATTATCATAGTTTTAAATACATAATCCACCATTAATTTCTTGAGTTCTGCACCAAAATATTTCACACATGTGCCTTTGGGTTTGCATAAAAATTGATACTCTACTTCTATAGGGTAGGAGTATGTGTAAATAATGAACTCAAGCATGTAACTATTTAGTGTTACTTACCACCATTTGTCTACTTCTCTCATCCAAGTGGCATCTAGAGTCTCAAGTCTCCCTAATTTATCTTTCAGCCACTCAAGGTGTTGTCTATAGCTTCATATTTTATGGGTTCTATAGGAAACCAATAATTAGTACACATAATCAGGGAGTTAAAAGAATAGGACTTCATATAGAGCATCATATAGGTTGTTTTGAACCCACATCCTCAGCTTTTATCTTCTACAGGATGGATGCTTTAGTGTAAATCTATCTTTCAACTATTTTATCTATCACTTGATTTTCTCAAGGGAGATTCATAACATTATTATATAATACCATTATAAAAAAAATTCAACACGGGTCTTGATAATGTAACCAAAATGTTATAGAAAATGGGGTCAATTCATTAAATATAGAATCAAGCACTTATCTGGTTATCCAAGTAAGTTCTAAACTCATTATAACTAGGCAAAATCATAGTAGCACTCAACATTTATCACTCTTATATGCTAGCATCAATTGACCTAAGGTGTAAGCCTTATGCTCTCACCCAAAGTGTAGCATAGAAAGAACCAAGGCCCATATTAGGCTAGTTGTGTCATTGTGCAATGCATCACATATAAGACTAGGTCATTTGAGAGAAGGATTTTAGTGGATTCAATGACATAGGCCATTCTTGAGCTAAGTCTGATGGTATATAGGCAAAATCCTATTTGGGGACTTATTTATAGTCATAAGGGCATATGATTTTATCAATTTAAGTCTAAAAATGTATAGGCACTAGATGGGTCAAGGGGATGCTTTAACTTGAGGGCTCATTCTAAGCTCACTCATAATCAAAGGTAGTAAGATAGGTACATGGGATATATTTAATTGGGATATTTAATATAGTATGATAACATCATATTTTGCATAGGTATGCCATTAATGACATAAACCAAAAGCTTACAAATAACATTCTTAACATAACTAGAGTGAATGCACAAAATTATATTTGTAATTTAAATAATAATGTAAAGATGCATAAATCATATAAAATCATGTCTACCATAACCATTCCTTGTCATTCATAAAAAATTACTTATAGAATAGATTCCATATTTCTTAAAACTAGAGTTTATGCTTAGCTAAACTACTTAATGACTTAGAGGCTCACAAGCGAACTTGGGCACTATAATTTGGAGATTTAATGGCATCCATACTATTCTTAATACAAATGGTAGGTTTAATGGCATAATTTCATTTCTCTAGAACCAATTCTATAGAGCTTCACTACCTAAATTTTCATCCTATGATCATTGGTTCAAGCTCAATTTTATAGCACATGAGAACATCTCCTTGCCAAAGTGGAGAACACATGTTGAGTGTTGAGTTGGAGTCTTTGTTGATCATTTCAATAGCTCCATCCCCTTATATCCTTTACACTATAGTTGTCACATGTAGCCACTTTTGAATATTCCCTAAAAACTTGATCACTATTTAACCACTCTCTAGATGGCACAAGATGTGCATTGATTCCTCTAGCTAGCACAAAAGATACCAAAATAGTAATCATGCCAAGTGGTTGCCTCATGTTGAGATGTCTATTAAGTTGGCATAGATCCATATTTGGTTGAATTAGGGGCCCAACATGCATCATATTCTTCAACATATTAAATGCTTTGGTAGATGTTTTATTCCAATGGAAGGATTAATTATTTAAAGTAACTATGAGTGGTTCTACTATGATGCTTAGTTTTTCATAAATCAATGCTAGTAACTTGTTACCACCAAAAATCATTAGATATTATTGAGGTTTTTTGACATCTTCTACTCCATCATAGATTTTATATTATTAGGGTATACTTTGAATCCATCATGTGAAACAATATGACCCAATTAATGTACCTATTGGACACCAAAATCACATTTTAAATGTTTTGCATAAAGTTGATGTTGTTTAAGAACAACAATACTTGTTTCACATTTTTAATATATTTTCCCCAAATTTTTTTTATAAAAATAACAACACAAATTTCCTCAAAAATTCCTAAAAATAGTGTTTATCAAACTCTAGAATGTATATGGTGCATATGTGAGACCAAAAGGCATGATGAAAAAATCATAATGGCCTTCATAAGTTTTGAAAGCTATTTTAGGGATATTCTCATCTCTGATCCATATTTAATGCTACCTAGAAGGAAGATCGAGTTTTGTAAAATAAATAAAACCATGTAACTCATCTATAAAATTATCAATTATTTTAATAAGGGACTTATCTTTGATGGTGTAATTTTTGAGTTATCTATAGTTTTGGGACATCCTATAAGTGTCATTATTATTACACACCATGACCACTAAGGACAAATATTCACTTTGGATATGTTAGATAATACCTACCTCTAGCATCTCATGTACCATATTTTAAATTTCACTCTTATGGGTATATGGATACCTATATGTTTTTATGTTTGATGGTTTATTCCCAAAAATCAATCAAATGGCATGATCATGTTATATTCTTGGTGGTAGTACTTTTAGCATGGCATGAAAAATAAATGAGCTGTCATTAATAATCATGTATAGATTAGGATGTGTAGATGTCTTTTTGGTTGAACTTATATGGAAAACAATCATGATAAAAATAATTTATCCCCTTTTTTGAGAATATTTGACGTCTAATGTTAACTAACTAACTATGAAGATTAATCCATGTTGTCCAAATGTCCTACCTTTAGAATGAAAGTACATGAACAATTCCTAGAATTTCATCTCTATTATGCCCAAAGTTTTAATCCATTATAATCCAAAAATAATTTCTACCCCACCCATGAGAATAGAAAAAATAGGATAATATAGCTTGTAGTCTCTTATATCAAGCTTAATACTATGGAATTTTATAAAATAATTGACTGTGGCACCATCTACAATCATGACCTAAAAGTTTGGAGATAGGTAAATGAAACAATTCAAATAAGTATCCAACTTAATATTGATGAAGTTATGTGTACTCCCTAAGTCAATCAACATTATCACCTTCTATTTCTTGATGAAACTCACAACCTTCGGGGATTGAGGACTGATAATACCCAAAATTGCATGAAAAGAGATAGTAAGTTGGAAATTTTTAAACTTCTCCTTTGTCTTGTCCATACCCTCACATGAAGCTTCATCTTCTTCTTCATCTTATTTTTATCCTTCAATGTAGAACAAATTATTCTTAACACATTTATGTCATTTACTCCACTTACTATTGTAACCAAAACATAACCCTTTTGCATGCTTCTCTTTAATTTATTGAGGGGTCATTTTAGTAGGCTAAGGAAATGTTCTCTAAATTTAGTAGATATGTCATGATCTATGAATTTAGTGAATGTATACCTCTTATTGGATAAGAATTTTTCCTCTACCTTACATGCCATGAGAAAAAAATCACACACATTAAGAGGATTAAACATGCATACCTCATGTTAAATGTGGTTCTTAAGGCTACCTACAAAATTTTCATTCAAGTTCTCATTTGTAACCATCTGCACATACAAATATAGGTTATAAAATTGATGAATATAATTCTTAACAAGGCTTATTTGGTGAAACTTTACTAATTAGATGAAGTATTTTTATACCATACTACTATTATAGTGTGTTTTTAGCTCCTCTTATAAAACTTATCAAGTAACACTGAGAGCCTTATTCTTATTTTATGCACACAACCATTGATACCAAATAAATTATTCTAGTTATAGATATAGGGATGACATGACCACATTTTATCCACATGGAATCTAATGTATATCAATTTTTTTTTCCATTTGGTTAATTGAGATTATTAGATCCTTCCCATCTAACTTTATCATTTCTAATTTTGGCATCATGTTCCTTGGATTTGAGGTACTTGGATTTGGATTGTGTTGGCTAGATGATTCACCCTGATTGGGTTATACAATGGTGATATGTGGTATTTTTTACTATTTTTTGTTCAAATTTATTATGATATCCACCAAAATAGATTATATGCCTTTCATATCTAATTACATGCATTGTATATAAAATTATATGCCATGTATACTATACTCAAGCTACCTGACTTTGTGATTTATTTAAAAAAATCCTAGAGAAAATTATCTATTAACAGCCCCTCATGAATCCATATATTCTTTGTTAAGAGTTTTAATTGGAATTTTAACACCCTTGCCTTGGGCCCTAGTTTGTAGTCCTAACATAACAAGGCTTGATAATGCCAATATTTATTGTCACATTTATCATAACTTTGACCAACATTTTTTAAAATTATATTGACCTAAAATAAGAAAATAAAAATAATAAAACCCAACTATATTTTTTTAAGATTTCTAAAATTGTAAAGAAATCAATAAAAATCCTAAAACATGACATATAGAGTGAATTTATGAAAATCAATAAATAAATCATAAATAAAGTAAAAATTATTTATAAAACCTAAGTTTTTTAAGATAGGTCCTTGAATGATCCTCTAACTCTAATAATTTTTTTAGATAAATTCACTACAATTTATAATATATAAGTAATTCTCTAAAATTAGGGTTTTATCCACTAAATGGTCTAAAGTGATGCTTTGATACCAATTATAATGAAATTACCATTGAATTTATAATTCACCCCTAGATTTTCCATAAATCATGAACATCATAAAAAAGGAACCCTCCACCACAAAATCAAAAATGGTACGTAGGTTCAAGGGAACATAACCCCTAGTCTTCAGATAGTGTAGGGAGAAGTGTACAAAAAGTAATTATAAATCATGATAAGTGTGCCTAGGATGTTCAATATTCATGCACTCTCTTATTAAAAAGGTTCATTATGCTTCCATGATGAATTCTTACACCAAATTGTATAATTCCACTTTTGTGCTCTCATGAATCATAGGCTATGATCTATGTTGCACACATGCTACTTTGAAGATTGATATGGTCCCTAAGTATAAAAAAAAAACTTGAAATAATTATCATGGGGTATTTATCACAAAAGGATTAAAATTAAATAAACCCTTATAGAGTAATTCTACATATGTGCCCTTCATCAACTTATAGATTAATATGCAACCTAAACACATAGTTCTTAGTGCATAGTGTCCCCAAAAGGTGTAAGTCACTATTTTACATTACATACATAAAAATGATGTTTAATTTCAAGGGAGACACATGTAGTGATTGATAAATGGCATCAAAGTATAAATCAATTATTAAAAAGTAGTTGAACAGTGTTTAAGGCCTTATCAGGATGGGTAAATGTAGAAGCAGCTATTAAATGTCAAAATGTGATTGCACACCAACCCTATGACTATTTAAAATATATTTTAATCTTAGACATATGGATTCAAAATATTCCTACCACAAACTCCATATCTAAATCACCAATTAAAATTTAAGAAGCATGGATGCAGTGTTGTAATAGAATTAAAAGACTGTATCTTCCACCCTAAGGGGAATATTAATTGTCAAAGGATTGATACTTTATAAAATACTTATTATTTATTGTAAAAAGTGTCAAAAAATTTAGGCAACCTCATGCTACCAAAATTTACCCTCCAAGATTAATTATGTTGGCTAGACCTTACATGTTAATGAAAATTAAGTTCACCTCCCTCTATTCTTTTTACACTCTATGTTGGATTGATTTTTTTAATCTTTTTATAAGGTTAATTTTTTCACCTCTCATTAATATCTATTAAAAACACCTCTATGTGGAACTTTAAAGTCTTTTTTAGGTCATATTCTATGCATATTCAGGTTTATATAAGCCTTGTCTATGGATAACCTTCATCCCTCTCAACATTACATTACATTCTCATGCCTCTATGAAAAAAACTTAAAAATTTGAGGTGTCCATGGTAGAGTCTATGTGATATTGTCTTGTTCTTAGAGATTTGTTGTGTATCCAAGGTAGTAGGAGTACTCACACTATTCTTGGTGTATCACCTTTTACTTTCCATCAAATTCTTATCTTTTTACTCTATTTTCTTTTAAAATATTAGGTTTAAGTTAGTAGTAGATTTACCTTTTTGATCTTTAGGTCTGTGCATTGGTCTTAAACCAAGTGTGATTAAAATATAAGGAATTTAACCTACTCTAGAGGTTCATCCCAAGGAGAAAAAGGGTCCCACACCTTGGGGATATTACCATCATTGATATGAGATAACCAATGCTCCACATACAAAGGTGAGTAATAACACTTCCATGCCTAAAACTAAACACTTTTTCATCTTTCACAAGGCATTCTTGCTTTGTGCCCTATCAAAAACCCTTTCATATCATAGACCATCCATGGGTGTATATTTCAAATGATAATAATTTTTGGCATGCCCAATGGGACAAATTCAATGATTTTACAAAGGATTTGGTGTGGTCCTTGGTTAATATCATTACAAACACATTTCAAGCATCTGGAAACTCTAAACATTTATATTTTTTAAAGACCAACCCCTTATCTACATGCTAAGATAAATTAGGTCATATGTAAGAGGTATTAATTTTAATTACATTGAGCTCTATATGCCATATATAATAAGAAGAGTAACAATATATTCATCCCGTATCAGGAGAGAGATAGATTAGTTCAAGACAATCAGCCCCTAAAGCTTAGTATACACCCCTATTTGGCAATTTCCTTGCACCTAGGGGGAGATTATTCCCTATCCCATTCATGGTTTCATAGAGGAACCAACTATTTGTACATTTCAATAGAGGTAGTCCATTAATTCTCTCCAAATATAATGTCATTCTAGTTATAGTGCTTAAAAGTTTATCCTACTTTACTGACAAGAATTCAACTTCCCTTGTGAACCATATTCATGATATTCTAAATATATGCTACATGAACCATGTCACTAAAGACAATGTCATAATTAGGATGCTTACCTCTTATTCTAAATGCATATAACTTTAGTGGTACCAAGGATTGAGACCAAATTCCATTCACATCTAGGATGAGCTTGATGAGGAACTATGCAAGTAATTTGATGACCAGAGTGACCACTTGTCCCTAATAGAGCAACTTACAACTATAAAAAGAGTCTTGCACAAGATGATGGTTAATGTTAACTTTAGGTTTTAGAGATTTTGGGATAAGATCCCACCCTTGTGTAATCCATCTCCTAATACTACATTTTTATATTTTTTGAAGGCTCTTAAAATTGATATATCTATGTTAATTCAATCCATGAGAGGCACAATACAACTTGATGCCTATGATGTTGTTATGTGTCCTAAAAATTATGCCTAGACTCTCTATGCCTCTATTCACATAACCTCCTCCTATCTAACTACTTGTGTAACCTATGCTAGCACCTATACCTATCATATTAAACCCACCAACTTCATCTATTGCTCCCCCTAACAAATTTCATGAGGTTAAAACACTACTACAAAGCTTTGGAAATGAGATTGTGGATATTAAATGGTAGAAATCAAAATATTCTAGACTTTATTATCCCTTCACTCAGTAATACTAGTCAATTAGATATCCCTACCAAGGTGGTGCACAAGAAAAAAATAAGCTCACAAATAATAGACTGCCTTATGCATAAAGGTTTGACACTAGAATCACCTCTAGAGCCCTTGTACCCATGAAAAATAATCTTATGAAGGATCATAAATGGTGTTTCTCATGTGGTCAACCATATAATAAGGCTATGTACATAAATAGAGTCATGAACCAAGTTCTCATAGTAAAAATTTTGTCACAACCTTAAGGGCAGGCAAATACCATATCTCTACATGAAGAAGAAAATTAAGTGCCAACACAACAAAAAGATGGGCCTAATCTTATAATTGTAAAGAGGATGACTTCAACTAAGTAAACTAGAGTGGTTTATTAGGTGAAGGAAGCACCCCAGACAAGATTCAAAAGGATATTGATAGAAGAGGTGTTACCAACTTTAGCACCTCATCTTCAATACCCTAAGACACACACATAAGTACATAAGCTAAGGTACTTGTGCAATATTCAGTGTACATAGAATAGGATATCCAAAGATAAGATCTACCTTAGACCAATGCACTAGCATTAGAAGAGGCTACTATTCAAAAATCACAACCAATAAGATATCAAAATACATTTAACATAGTTGAATAGATGAATAAGATGAGCCTCAATATAACCATATAAGATGATCTTGTTATTCCTTCTCAAAGGAATTTTCTATAAGATTTTCTAAAAAGCTTTTAGGAATGTAAGACATCACAACCTATGCCTTCCATCTCTATGAGTCTATGTTAACCAAAATTGGAAGAAACACAAGTGCACAATAGTACTAAGTTTCCCCCATTCTATAGATCCTTAATTATTGGCCATCACATAGTGTAAAATTACAATATCAACACAATTTAAATCATCTTAGTGATGACAAAGAAGATCCTAGATACACTTGGAATTATGTATTCCCTTATTCCAAAGGGAGTGGTATAGATGGATGAAATAATGGTCAAGATTGTGGGAATCATCAAAAATTTAAATCTTACACTTCATGCATTCTCAAGTCTTTCGATCGTGTAAGATATTTTAGGTATCAAATTGCCTCCCTACTTTCCTATCTACCTCTCTTGAGACTTCATAGTAAATATGGGTGAATACCTATCTTTATACTGGTCACACATGTTGATTAAAACTAGATATAGAGCTAAGGTGATCATCAGAGTTGAATCCATCTTCAAAATTCATGTTGAGGTGTACTCTCCCAACCCAGTTGAATTAAACTACATAATTTTCAATTACGAGGAGAATTCAATTCTCCATGAAGCCATAATATTGTTTCAAGAGATACTAAATGATTTATTAGATGAATGGGTGCACAAACATTATGAGTAAAACCCATATGAAAACATAAAAGAAATGGGACTAGGTATATATTACATCCTAAAGGATAACTCTATTTTACTTGAGCTCATAAAGGAATAGAAAACTATAAAGGCATATGAAAATTATAATTAGATGGTCCTTGAAGATTTTTTTTTGCTAAATATGGTGTGATGTTAGTCTCCCCTTAGAAGGAGAAATATTTCCATTCCTTTAGGTTGTAGTTTAATTACATGAACAATGGTGTAGAGTATGAATCAATGATCTAAAGTCTCCAACTTACATAAAATAAAGGGATCAAGGTATTATAAGCATATGATAATAGTAAACTAGTTGTTAACTAGGTTAGAGTGTAAAACATAACCAAACATGTTTAGTTGAAGGCCTACAAACATATGGTGTAGAATATTATTGAAGGTTTTAATGCCTTAAACATTAGTTCTATAGCAAGAGCATAAAATGCTGACATAGATAGATTCACAATCATGGGTGCATAGTATGACATCCCATGTGATGCAATGGAGTCTAAGTAGCTTTTAAGGTTCATAATCATACTAAAAATCACCAAAAATGCATAAAATTGGCAATTTTTGTAGAGCTATGAGCATATTATCATCTTCTTATAATATGAATTTGAGTTCAGTGTTAGAAGATAATTATAGCTTAAAGCCCAATATGCAGACCAAATTATCCAACTTAAAGGGAATAAGATACCTAAGGGGTTAGTTACCTTATAAATCATCTTCAATTTTGATGATCATCTCAATGGAGAGAGATGAAACATGATAGTAAAGGAGGAGATCTCTATGCAAGTAACCATCTCTAAAGGCAAGATCCTTAAATCCAATAAGGTATACTCCCTATCAAAAATTAAGAAATTTATTAAGTTTAGTAGGATATTTAATGATATATTTTCATGGAGCTATAAGGACTTTAGGGGATCTAACTTGGGCTTTACACAACACACACATTGAGCTTGACCTTAGTGCATGACTAGTTCACCAAAAATAGAGGCTTATCAACCTAAAGATCAAGCTCTTGATGAGAAATGAGATCTTTAAAATCATAATCTATCATAATACTTCCAATCAAACACTCATTATGGTTTTCCAACTTAGTCTCAGTGTATAAGAAGAATGTGGAGATTTGTCTATGCATGGACTTCAGAGATTTGAGCAAAGATTCCCTCAAAGATCAGTATCCACTCCCACCAATAGAGAATATCATATAAATGGTTATAGTTGTAGAGATATTATCATTGATGGATGGCTACTCAAGATACAACCATATTCTTATGCAAGAGTGTGATCATTATAAAACAACATTTAACACTAAGTGGGGAACCTTTACATACTAGTGGATGCCCTTTGGCTTTAAAAATGAAGGACCAAACTTCCAAAGAGCCATGGATATGAAATTTAAGTAACTCATCAACAAGATCATCTTATTTTAACTTGATGACATAATTGTTTTCTCTAAGCATGTAAAAGATCACCTAGGCCATTTGGAGTAAGAATTCAAAAGGTGCTGAGAGTTAAGATTATCTCTAAACTCTAGCAAGTTTATCTTCATAGTTCAAAAAGTTTATCTATTGGGTAAAATTTTTTATAAAGAGGGGATCACAATTGATCCAAAGTGAGTCAAATTTATTTCATCTTTCTCTCTCCCAAGTCACAACAAGACTCTATAGATCTTCCTTGGAAGAATCAAATTTGTGAGGAGATTTATGCCTAAGTTTGTTACCCTAACTAAACCTCTTACTGTGATGCTAAAAAATAATGATGCATTCAACTAGAATAATTAAGGTAAAGATAGTTTTGAAGCCATCAAGTGCACCATCATGCATGATCCCACCTTGATCAACCCAAATTATAGTAAGGATGTTATCCTTTACACATTTGGTGCAGTTGGAGGCATCTCAACCATTTTTAAATAACAAAACAATGATCAATTAGAGTAACTAGTTTCTTTATTTATCTAGGCACTGAAATATTATGAGCTACACTAAATCCTTTTGGATAAGCATGCCCTCATAGTTATAAGAGTGCTCAAGAAGTTTTGGCATATTTTTTCTAATAAAAAGATTCAGATGATGGTCCCACCCACATACATCAAAGAATTTCTACTCAATAAGGATATCAAAGATAAAAAGGTTGACTAGATCACAAAAGTGATGGAATACAATGTAGACATCTAGATTACCAAGATAATGTGAGGAAAGGGACTCTATAAATAATTGGTAAAAGATGTGAAGTTTTAATACAAAATTATCCTTACATTATGCAAAGGATAATTAATAGATCAAGAAGCTGCCATAGACTAGATGTAGTAGAACATGATGACTTTCCTTCAAACTAGCTCATATCCACCCAGCTTAAGTAAGGCTAAGCATAGGTATTTAAAGTTGTAGGTAATTACTTATGCACTTGTTAGTGGTGCACTATTTATAAGAGACATAAATAGATTCCTCTTTAGCTTCATAGAGCATAATTAGGTAAACATGGTTCTCCAAAAATTCCATGACAAACCATTAGGAGGTCAGTATTCACCCAAGACTACCACCATAAATATTATGCAAGATAGATATTATTATCTAACTCTATTTATGGAAGCACACACATATTTTTGAAGTTGTAATAAATGTGCCTTCTTCATAAGTAAACAAAAGTTGGTTTCCTTACCATTGCACCCAATATAGGCTAATCAACCCTTTATATAGTGAGGAGTGGACTTCATAGGCATGATCAACCTACCATTAAGTGATGGGAATAAATGGATACTTATGGCCATAAATTATTTCATGAGATGGATGGAAGTAGTAACACTTAAGGATGCTAATGAGACATCTATCCTAAATATCATCAAAGACATTATAGTAAGGTTGGTGTTACATCCACCATTATCTATAATAATTCATTGGTCTTCCCTAAAAATAGGATCAGTGAATGGGTCATCAAACATAACATCCACCTGAGCACCCCATCAAACTATTATCCTTAAGATAATGGTCTGGCCAAGTCCACAAATAAAAAATTGATTTATATTAGAAAGATGACCATGAAGGATAATCAATGAACTTAGCATACTAATCTTATAACCTCTCTTTGGCTTGATTGAGTCATGCCCAAAAGAGTATTGGGAAATTCACCCTTCATGTTAGTTTATATAAGGGAAGCTAGATTGCCCACATCCCTTGATTTTCCTTCATTAGAACTCACCCACCAGCTAGAGTTGTTCAAAAGTAACCCCCTCATAGTAAGGTTAGCATAGATTATGGAGCTCAAAGAGAATAGAGTGAAAGTTGTGCATATAATGGAGCTTCAACAAGCCCAAATAAATATGACATTTGACAAAATGGCCACTAATAGAAGTTTTTAGAAGGGACCTTTAGTGCTCAAATGAGATGTAGATAGAGAAAATTTTGGAAGGCATACTAGATTTTATGTGATATGGAGTGGTCCATATACCATAATTAGTCAAAAATAGTCCAATGAATTATGAATCTCTAGGTTAAATGAAGAGGAATTACCTATCTCAATTAATGGGATTCATCTCAAGCATTATCTCTTGTGATTATGAACACTCTTATAAATAGTAGATTAAATGTTTTTTATTTCCCTAAATGCTTATGTGTATGTTATATAGTATTAGTGTAGTTTAATCTTATCTAAGTGAATCTCACACATCTATTTTTTGTTCTTCCACATTTTTTGGTCAGAGGTAGGTCTTAATTTAGTTTATTCAGACATGAGCCATGTTGATTAAATTTTTAATGACTTCATTCCCAATGAATTGCTTTAAAAGATACTAGATTCCCACTTAGAAAGTAAGCATCCTATAGAGGTTGCTAAAAGTTTTGAATTTATAAATCACCCATAGCTTATGCATAAATTAAAAACATCTTATAAAAGGAACCCTACACTAGACAATCATAAATGACACACAGGTTCAAGGGCATAGAGCCCCCAATATTCAAATAGCAAAGGAATAAGTGTATAAGAAGTAGTTTTAAATCATGAGAAGTGTGCATAGGATATTTAATATTCATGTTCACTCTAAATAAAAAGGTTATTTACACCTCTATGATGAATTCCTACACCAAATCACAATTTTCCACTTCTACACTCTCATGAATTGCAAGCTATGATCTATGTTGCACACATGCTACTTCACAAACTGATATGTGTCCCAAGTGTGAAGTGAAGACTTGAAATAATTATCCAAGGGTATTTATATCAAAAGTATTAAAATTCATGCAATCCCTATTAAATAATTCTATATCTACACCCTTCATCAACTCATAGCTTACTGTGCAACCTAACTATGTAGCTCCTAGTGCACAGTGTCCCCAAAAGGTATAAGGCACTATTTTCCATTAGATGTGTAATTATGATGTGGAAGTTCACAGGAGTTATACACAATTATTGATATGTGGAATAAAAGTATAAAGTGGTAGTTGAAAATTAATTGAGTGGTATTCAAGGCCTTGTCAAGATGAGTAAATGTAAAAGTGGTGGTCAGTTATTAGAATATGATTACATGTTACCCCTCTAATTATTTTTAAATATCTACTCTTAGACATACATGTGGATCTATAAGAATCTTACCACTAACTCCTAGATCTAAATTTCCAAGTAAAATTTAATAGGCATGGATGTAACATCGTAATAGAACTAAAATACCGTATCTGCTACCCCAAGGGGTGTATTAATTGAAAAATGTTTGTTCCCTTATAAAAGCCTTATTATTTACTATAAAAAGGGTTGAAATTTTTAGGAAACCCTACCAAAATTTTCCCTCCAAGATTAATTTTTTTAGTTGGACCTTGCATGTTAATGAAAATTGAGTTCACCTCCATCTACTATTCTTACACTCTATGTGTGATTTTTGTTTGTTGATCTTTGTCTATGGGTAATGTTCTCCCCTCTCATATTTGTCCATTACCAACACCTTTATTTAGAGCTTAGAAATCCTTTATAGGTCATATTATATGTGCATTTAGGTCTATGTAAGCCTTTTCTATGGATAACCTTCATCCCTCTTAATGTTGTGTTGCGTTATAATGCCTCTATGAAAAACGCTTATGCATTTGAGGTGTCCATGGTAGAGTCTATGTGATATTTTCTTATTTTTTGATATTTTTAGTGTGTCCAAGGTAGTAGGAGTGCTCACTCTATTCTTGTCACATCATATAATTTACTTTCTAAATTCTTACCTTCTCCCTCTCTTTTAATTTATAATCTTAGGTTTAAGTTAGTTTTAGACTCACCTTTTTTCTCTTTAGGTTTGCACATTGTTCTTAAACCAAGTTCACTTAGAATTTAAGAAATTTAGGCTACTCTAGAGGTTAATCCTAAGGAGTGTAAGGGTCCCACACCTTGGGGATGATACCATAATTTGATCCAAAACTCAAAAGCTTTGGTTGAAAGATAATTCAAGAAACAATAATGCCATAGCTATAATAATGCTATCTCTGAGAAGAGATGTTTTATTGATCAAATTTGTAGACCTAAACATATGCCTCTCTCTAAGAAGAGATGTCTAATTTCCATTTCAATTTAAATATTAATTTATACATGTTTTTAAGGTAGGAGGAGGATATGGAAGGTCACCAATCTCGAGCGAGATTAAGTTGTTTGACTTCCATGATTTACAACAATACAAAATTTGAGGAATTACTATTTTTAGAAACTTACTATTATTAGACTACACTACTAAAATCGAAATTTAGGGCACTTCCATTTGTATTTTATGGGTCAAAACCCACCAAGTATATCTCAATATCATCTCATGACATTCTCCTCATTCTTTTATTTCCAATGGTTTAAATGGGGAGTCAAGTAGAGTTATGGTGCAAAAGTTATGGCTCTCAAAAGTTCTACCACAAATTTGGGTAGAAAAATCACCTAAATTATTGCCTGAAATGTTGCTCAGATCATTCCTCCCTCCTTGAGAAGGAATGGTCCTAATTGCATCAAGATTTGTCATCAAGTGTGGTAGTTGTGTTTTAATTTAATTCTTGATGCATACCTGGAATGGACTGTGCTTTGTGGAGCTATGCTTTATGGACTTGTGTAGGGCCCAATTATTCACCACTTCTATTTGACCATTAGTCTATAGATGGAAGGCCATAAAATTATTTATCTTGTTATCTATTGGCTTTTATTTTTGTATTTTTTATGTAGTTAGGGCTATAACATTGGCCCTTTTGGATTCCTATAGCTTGACCACCATGAGAACAAATTTCTTGTCACTAATCAGGAGGACAGATGTAGAAGGTGGTACCTTTAGTACCCTATAATACCATGTTCCAATAGTGACAGTGATCCTTTGAGTTCTTGATTCATAGATTCCATATCGATCATAAATGAATGGATAACCAAAGATTACATCACAAACATCTAGATTGATCACATCACATAAGACCTCATCTTAGAAAGGTTTTATTGCATATGAGAGAAGACATTGGTGGGTGACATAGAGGTTTATCCCTATACTCAACCATCAAATATTGTATGGCTTTGGTTGAGGATTAATGGACAAATGTAGGCTTTTCACAACATTAGTAGAGATTAAATTCTTGTGACTCCCACTATCAAGAATGAAATGTAGAGGCTTAACTTTCACCCATAACTTAAAGTTAAATAGCCTTTCCTTATACTTTGGCCCCTCCTTGTGGGTTTTTGATGAACAAATATGGAATTTAACTCAACATCTACAATCTCTTATTCATCTTCTTTGATTCCGGGGTGTGTATGAGGTAGAATAGCAAATGTTGAGGATAGTGACTCAAAAAGTAGGGACTTGATGGCTCGACATTCTTATTTGGAGTGTGTTATATATTTGTGATAATCACACCATTTTATAGTCTTCCCTTCCTTTTTATTTCAATTTTGGCCTCATTTTTGACCTTCTTTATCACCTTTCCATTTTGTAGGTTGACTCTTCATATTCATTCTTCCATGCTTCTGCTCAATCTTCACCACAAACTTATACACCTCATCGAGGGTTTCCAGATTAAAGAGTTACATCTCACCCTATATATACCATTGTAGTCCACAATTATATTTGAGTACCTTTTATTTCTCACTTTCCTAGATGCCTAATCTCATAGATAGAGAATAAAAAATATCAGTGTAATCTTGAACAGACTATTCCTTACCTTGGTGAAGTTGTTGCTACTCTATATATAGATCATCATATGATCCAATGGGGTAGTATTATTCTGTTAAAGCTTCTATGAAATCATCCCAAGTAGTTTTTTCCTCAAGGCCAATATCATTTGTATTGAATCTCTTCTTGTACACTTCCCACCAATTTTTGATAGGCAATGGTGCTTTCAAAAGAGCAAAAGTGATCTTCTCTTTATCAATGAATTTATTTATAGAAAAATAGGAAGACAATTGATCCAAACAATTTTATACTACATTAGTATTTATTTTTCCTTCAAATGTAGGGATATTAAAATTAACCTAAACCTTGAAGGGTGTTGGGGCACTGAAAAGATGTGGGGGTGTAGATGAGGAGTTAGAATTTCCTATCAAGATTTATTGGAGAATTTGGGTGAATTATTGTAGAATTTTATCTTTCTAATATTGGAGGGATTCATTCACCATTTCCTTGAAAGGATCAGATGTCTCACTATTTTCCACCATTTGAGGTTGTTTGGAGTGAATAGGTGGATAGTCTGTTGATTCTATTTTCCACCCAAGCTTCCTGTAATCTAACCTCATTCTTTAGATTGTACACTCTAAATAAAAACCACTTTGATAACACTAATCCAAAACTCAAAATATTTGGTTGAAATATAATTCAATAAATAATAATGGCATAGCTATAATAATGCTATCGCTTAGAAGAGATGTTTTATTGATCGAATTTGTAGACCCAAACATATGCCTATTTCTGAGAAGAGATGTCTAATTTACATTTTGGTTTACATATTCATTTATACATGTTTTTAAGGAAGGATAATGATGTGTAAGCTCACCAATCTTGAGGGATATTAAGTGGTTAAACTTCCATAATTTACAATAATATAGAATTTGAGGAATTACTGTTTTTAGAAACTTACTATTTTTAGACTACACTACTAAAATTGAAATTTAGGGAACTTAAATTTGTATTTTTGGCGAAAAAACCCACCAAATATATCTCAATTACATATCACAATGTTCCCCTCATTTTTATCTTTCCAACGGTTCAAATGGGGAGTCAAATGGAGCTATGGCACAAAAGTTACAGCTCCCAGAAGTTCTACCACAAATTGGGGTAGAACCATTACCCAAATTGTCACTTGAAATATTGCTCAGATCATTCCTCCCTCATTGAGAATAAATGGTCCCCATTGCATTAATATTTGTCATCAAGTGTGTTATTTATGTTTTTATTTGATTCTTGATGCATACTTAGAATGCACTATACTTTGTGGAGCTATGATTTGTGGAGTTGAGTAGGGCCTGATTGTTCACCATTTCTATCTAACCATTAGTCTATGGATGGAAGGGCATGAAATTATTTAGCTTTTTATCTATTGAATTCTATTTTTGTTTTGTTTGTGTAGTCATGTCTACAACATTAGCCCTTTTAGATTCTTGTGGCTTGACCACCATGAGAACAAATTTCTTGGCACTAATAAGGGAGATAGATGTAGAAGGTGGTACCTATGATACCATATAGCATTGTGTTCCAAGAGTGAGATTGATCCTTTGAGTTCTTGATTCATAGATTCCATGTTGATCATACGTTAATGACTAATCAAGTATTACATCACAAACATCTAGATTGACCACATCACATAAGATCTCATCTTGGAAAGGTTTTATTGAATATGAGAGAAGACATTGGTGGGTGACATAGAGGTTTCTCCCTAGACTCAACCATCCAATATTGTATGTCTTGGGGTGAAGCTTCATAGATAAATGTAGTATTTTTATAACATTAGTAGAGATTAATTTATTTTGACTCCCATTATCAAGAATGAAATGCAGAGGCTTACCTTTCAACCATATCTTAGAGTGAAATTACCTTTTATTATCATTTGGCCCCTCCTCATGGGTTCATGATGAAGAAATGATGGCATCAATCTTAGCATCTACAATATCTTCTTCATCCTCTTTGAATGTAGGGTGTGTATGAGGTAGAATAGTATATGTTAAGGATTGTGACTTAGAAAGCAAGGACTTGATGGCTTGACATTATTCTTTAGAGTGTGTTCTAGATTTATGGTAATAACACCATTTCCTAGTCTACCCTTCCTTTTTATTCTAATTTTTGCCTCGTGTTTGACCTTATTTTTCACCTTTCCATTTTTTAGGCTAACTCTTCATATTCATTATTCCATACTTCTACTCAATCTTCATCACAAACTTATACACCTCATCAAGGGTTTCCAAATTGAAGAGTTCCATATCCCCCTATATATACCATTGTATTCCACCATGATATTTGAGAACCTTGTGTTTTTCACTTTTCTAGATTCCCAATCTCATAGATAGATAATGAAAAATGTCAGTATAATCTTAAATAGACTATTCCTTACCTTGGTGAAGTTGTTGCCACTCTATATACAGATCATCATATGCTCCAATGGGGTAGAATTCTTCCTTTATAACTTCTATGAAATCATCCTAGGTGGGTTCTGCCTGAAGGCCAATATCATATGTACTAAATCTCTTCTTTTACACTTCCCACTAATTTTTGATAGGCAATGATGCTTTTAAAAGAGAAAAAGTGATCTCTTTATTAGTGAATTTATTTATAAAAAAATAGGAAGGCAGTTGATCTAACCAATTTTATACTACATCAGCATTGATTTTGCCTTCAAATTTAGGGATATCAAAATTCACCTAAACCTTGAAGGGTGTTGAGGCACTGAAAGTATGTGGGGGTGTAGTTGAGTATCTAGAATTTCCTATCGAGATTTGTTGGAGAATTTGGGAAAATTATTGTAGCATCCATGCTTGCTACTGACATAGGGATTCATTCACCATTTCCTTGAAATGATCATATTTCTTGATGTTATCCACCATTTTATGTTGTTTAGAGTGAATAGCTGGATAGTCTACTGATTCTATTTTCCACCTAAGCTTCTTGTAATCTAACCTCAACCTCAAGATCATACACTCTAAAGACAAACCACTCTGATACCACTGATATAAAAACCAAAATATTTGGTTGAAAGATAATTCAAGAAATAATAATGACACAACTATAATAATGCTATCTCTACGAAGAGATGTTTTATTGATCAAATTTGCAGACCCAAACATATGCCTATCTCTAAGAAGAGATGTCTAATTTCCAATTCAGGTTACATCTTCATTTATACATGTTTTTAAGGTAGGAGGAGGATGTGGAAGGTCACTAATCTTAAGGGAGATTAAGTAGTTTGACTTCCATGAATTAAAATAATACATAATTTGAGGAATTATATTTTTAGAAACTTACTATTTTTAGATTGTACTACTAAAATTGAAATTTTGGGAACTTCCATTTATATTTCAATGCTCAAAACCCATAGATCAAATCTCAATTCCATCTCATGATTTTCCACTCACTATTATCTTTCTAATGGTTCAAATGGGGAGTCAAACAGAGCTATGGTGCAAAAGTTATGGCTCCTAGAAGTTTTGCCACCAATTGGGGTAGAACCATCACTCAAATTGTCTTCTAAAATGTTGCTTGGATCATCATTGAAAAAATACAACCAATTCTCCACACATAAAGGTGAATGATAACACTTCCATGCCCAATTCCAAACACTTTTGTATCTTACACAAGGCATTCATGCTCTGCACCATAATATAAAACTTCCCATGTTATAGACCACCCATGGGTGCACATTTCAAATGAAAAAAATTAATTCATTAATAAAGTAAAATAAGAACAATAGATAATAATATGGCTGCAATAGAGTATAATATATGAATAAATGACAATCCACTTAAAGGGGGAAACCTCCATAACCTTAAAATAATAATATCATTCATAATATGAGACTAAGTACTATTCATTTACCTCTATTTATAGTCTACTTAGGCTATGTTTACTCCACAGGCTAACACAAATAATAAAGTGAGATCATAAAAAAATGTAATATGATAATGAAGGGGTTGTGTAAGCCACAATTTGGCTACACATATCCCAAATCATGTTATAATATAAGGGTGTAGTAATAAGTATGCCAAAAAATTATTTCATCAATTTGATATGGCTGATTGTAAGCCAAACCCTGCCTCTTTCAATTAGTTATTGTATTAACTTATAATTTCAAAACTCATATAATTGATCCCAATTTATATCAACAACTAGTAGGAATAATATTATACCTAATGCACACTTTCCTTAACATCATGTTCATTGTTAAACTCGTCTCTTGATTCTTAAAAGAACCCCATGAGAGTCATTGGAAAAAAACTAAACATATTTTGAACTAGATTCAAGGCACTACTTAGTTTAGGATTAAAAACAAACCATAATAAACTTAAAATATTATAGATTACATTGACTTAGGTTTTATTACAGATGTTAATACCCATAAATGTACATCTAATTTTATCTACACTCTTTGTTTAGGTCAAATTATATTCAGATATAAGAAATAAACAACCATTTCCTTATCATCTACTAAAGCCAAATACTAATAATCTATCAAATATAGTTAGGAGGCCTTATGGATTTGATAGTTTTTAGATGCGTTCATTTTTTACAACAAAACCTTACTTTAGTTTAGTGTGACAACTAAGGTTCTATAACTATTTCTCATAATCTTGTTGACCACCAGCACAAAAAACACATTGAGATACATATGAACTCTATTTGAAAAATTATTGAGGATGGAGTCATTTATTTGGATATTATACCTATAGCTAAATAAGTTATCAACATATTCACTAAACCATTGATTGCAACTCATTATCTTTAGTTGCAATATTTGATTAGGGTAAAGGAATTTGTCCTTGGGGGTGTTTAGGGTGAAGTCCTTCCTTCCTTATTCTTTCATATTTATTTTAATTTTACATGAGTATTGTTGTCACCAAATATCTCACCCTAGAAGAGGTTATTTAATCCTTTTCTAGATTTGGGAAACATGAGAACACTTCCAAGTATGTGGGTGTACCTATAATGGAAGTGAGCCTCTAGATTTAAGGGCTGGCTCCCTGAATGTATCTTGAAATTCTCACACTTGCTTAACTAATCACTTATAGGGAAAAGAGTTAGAATTTGCATGAAATGAACCTAATCTAAGGGGATGATGCACCAAGATGTGTTCCATATGAACATCATACTTTCCTACACTAAGAAATAAGGAACACAAACTATTTTCTAAGTCCTATGGATTCTAACATGAGTATTCTAATATGGAGGTGAGATGCATGAGAGTTATCCAAGGTAAATGAACCATAGGCTAGTTGTAGGCACTAGGGCTCATTTTACACTTAAAGTATAGGCTCATACACTTGATAACACTTCATATGACCTAGTATAATGGGAACTCTTTCACAAACATGAAAGGATAAGGGAAGAAAGGATAGAGAATAATTAATTTGCATCACCATACATCACTTGCACACTTAGGCAATTGTTCAAGAACTCAGAATCAAATTTGCATTAATGTTCAAAGGTTTAATATCACATCATTCTAGTAGGTCTATGCCATACATGGAGTGGAACTATTTAAAAAGGCTACCATGGTAGCTACTTATAAAATTTTAGAGATAAGGGGGAAAAGAGAAGTCTAAAGGGGAATTGAAATGAGTCCAAATTAATTTGAACCATAATTAAAATTGCTTCTAAAAATATGCTCATTCAAGCCTTTTGATTGATTTAGGTCATCTTAAGCACTTTCAATAGTTCATTATTCCTTCATTGATGCTCTATATGATTATAATGATGGGATTAAGTGGTTTTGAGTTGAGTTTTAACATTAATTTAGTTACAATAATATGATCCATCTATTATAATTTTATTATTATTGCTAAACTACTCCTGACTGGTTTGTCATGGCATGAAAAAGTGGAGAGAAGGGTCTTGGAGATGAAAACATTGAAGCCTATGTGTAGACCTTCATGGCATCCTTTGGAATGATAGATCTTGTTCTAACTAGATCATGCTCGAGATCATTCCCATGCTCACAGGTCCATTATAGTTAAAAAATCAATCTCAAACTATTAGTTTTCATATAGTCATTATGTCAATGGGACCTACAGATCACATAGCTCCCTTATTGATTTTAATAGGTCCAAAATAGACCCATTCTACCTTTTTAGGACTAAGAATTCATATATATATAGACCCTTCATTAAATAAAGTGAACACAGTCATAAAATAAAATTGCACCCTTGAGTCTTTCAACCATATATCCATATTAATATTTAATGGAATCCCTATACATTATTTATCACTTGAATACATCATTGTGTTATTTTCATGAATTTTTTATCAAGCTTTAATGGTAGATCAATGATCCTAAAAAGCTTTCCATAGTTTGAATTTGATCATGTGTTTGATCTCCATGAAGTCCCCTAGCTTCTCAACCTTTAATTTCATTCATCATAAATATATATCTCAGCCTATTAGCACATTGACCCATCTCACATCATTAATCCTAATCGGTATGAATGATCATGAGTCTTTGATCTTACCCTTGACTTGTCAACTCTATTCAAGATTATGCCCTATGGTAGCCCCATGTTTGATTTCGTGATCTATTGTTAGTCTACCAACCTCACACACTTACACCACATGTCAATCTCTCAATCTCCTTGACTATTTAACTCATCTCACACCATTAGATCAAGATTTATGATTCAATGCATACCATTAAATATATTGGGACCTATTTGAAAACTAATAGTTATTTCATGAGCTTAAAATTGGCATCCAAATCATTTTATATGATGTTCATAAATATATCAAATTTAAGCTCAAAAGGGTTAGTTTTCCTTGAGCTTTATTTTGATGTTTTCACGGATGTCTTACTCTACTCGTTCAACTTTGAAGTTTCATAACTTGAGCTAAAAAGCTCACATGGGCATTAAAGTTTTAGATCATGTTCCTAGCATGAATAACTACCTAGTACTTTAATATTTTGGATCATGTGGGCTTCCTAAGTGAAGATAAAAATCAAACAAATGAGATGGTTCATTCATTTCTAGATAATGTCCTAGAGGGCCTAACTCCTTAGACTTGATGAGCTGAACTTGGAATGCTTGGATCTTGAGATAGAAGACTCATCAAGATATGAAACTTGAAGATCATGATATTATCATTAAGGACACTAATCATGCATGGTCTGATGGTCATGTGAGGATTTCTAATAATTTTTAAAAATTATACAAGAAATTTATTCCATTTTAGTTTCCATGTGATGACTTGATGGTGGTTTAGCTTCACAAAGCTTGTTCTTGAGCTACTACTTGATATTTGAAAGCTCAAATGAAATACTTGAGGATTGTGTAGACCCTTTCCATGATCCTAGCTACATTAATCACCATGAATACCTACTAATTTCATCTATGAATCTAAAATGACCCTTAAGACACCAAATGACACAAGGACTAAGTTGGACCATGACCAGAGCTAGAATGTCACATGAAATGACATCAAATGAGATAAAAAATACCCTATGGCATTATAAAAATTTCCTTATACAAGATTTTTATTATATGGGGTTGACCCATTTTGGCCAAATGTAGAAGTGTTCAACATATGTGGCAATTTCCTAGGGGTGTTATTCTTGCTATGCTATGACTAATTGCTTAATCCTATCCATTAGGCTATGGAGTCACATGTACAATAGGTTTGACATAAAAATTGCCTTTAAAAATACATAAAACATAAGGAAAGACAAATAATAAGAATACATAGGACAAAAAATATACATGTGATTCATGAGCACTTGTGGGACACAACACATACAAGGAAGGAAATACACACCTAAACAAACTAACTCAAACACTAACTAATTTGAGATGAAAACTTCCTCTAGGATTAAAGGGGAAGTTTGAAAAATCACTTGCTTTGTGACATGAAGGGTTGAATGAGACATGTAGCCTTTTGATCCTTGACAATGATGCCTCCATCTTCTTCATGGTGTTTGTAAATTTCATTGGCATGATGTTTAATGAGAACCAAGAAGATCCAAATAGGACAGCTATGGAAATGAACTCTTCTTACATCCAAATAGCCTCAAATTTATCATATGGTTCCTCAGATATGACTTCCAATAGGTTAAACAAAGATTTCCTTTTTTTTCCATGTTTTCAATGAGGTTGGGATTCTTATTAGCTGCAAGTTCTTCAAGATCATCAAGGATATTTGCATAGTCTACCCAATCTTTCTCATTGTCCTCCATGGGAAAATCTTTGTCCACCTTTTCAATTAGTTAACTCTCAATGTGAAAGTATTAAGATATGATAGTATTCTTAACCTTGCTCTCCTCTTTGAAAAAATGTACTTATTTGGGAGTGTTAAGATTTTCCTATTAATGTTCCCATAGCTTTGAATGTGGCTCACTATCAGGTGGGTCTCTTAATTTTTCTTGAGGAATCTCAACCTCTACCTTGATTTCATCATTCATGTTTATAACTTCTTTGGTAGAAACATCATATAATTAGTTCATTGTAGCATGTTATTGATCAAAACAATGACCTTAATTTTCATTCTTGATAAAATACTTATTAAAATGATCATTAATATCCTTAGCAACCTTGCCATTAGATATATACTCTCTTGGAGAAAAAAGAGACTTACCCAACTTGCCAGAATCTTTGCATATGGCATTGATATTTTTCCATAATTAATATTCATTCAAAACTTGAGACCTTTCTCCATGATTATTGATATAATAATCAACATGCTTGTTAGAGGAATTATCAAAATTATATGTAGATTTCTTGGGAGAAATAACATTACTGAGCTAATCAAACTCATGGCATATGAAATCAAACTTTTACCATAAGTCATTTTCACCCACCTCATGAGTGTATTACTTAAGATATGTTTCATCTATCTTGGTCTCACGTGACTCTCTTAGGACTAAAACTTATTTAGGAGTGACTCAAACTTATTATTTGATAGTTCACTCCACTTCATGCTTGAGATGGTCATCCACAACTTCATGATTAGACATGGATTTTTCCTCAAACATTTCTCTCTTCAAGTCTTGGCCACATTCCTCATGGACATATAATGTAGTATTTTTAATATGTTTATTTTCATATAATAAGGTAGGATTACAGTTTTGGTTAGCAATGGGAGCCCCTATGGGTATTTATTCCACATAGTCACTCATGGCATCCTCTTGGTTAGCATTGGCTTAGATTTTCTCCCCTTCACTTACTTCTCTCAGGATGGTCTCATGTGAAGGAGATGGATCATGAGGTGTAGTGAAATTTTCATGAATTGGAGATGGAGTGTGAGGGGTAGGAGAGGGGTTGTGATTGGATTTAGGAATGAGGAATGCACTATTAAGCTCATAGAGAAGTTATTTATTGGGATGATTAGAAGGATAAACACTTACATAAGAAAGAGTAAACCAATAGTCTCCTTGAGTTTTTTCAACAACAACATGTTCATTTATGATATTTTTATCCTCCCACAAACTTAGCTTATCTATTAAACATTGAAGGCGTCTATTTGCCAAGTCTATTTGTTCCTTGATCTCCTATTAAGTTCTTTATGGTTCTTTGAATGTCTCTAACTTTTTCATATGATTTTGGGCAACACTTCTCAACCATTACATGAGAATATCAATGAGAACATCATACTCATCATCCCATTTAATCATTTCATCTTCAATATCTAGTAACTATGGTATGGATGCCAACAAAGACTTGATCTAAGATGGGAAAAGTGAAGGAGGAACAAGAGGGTAATGATGGGGATCAAGACCAAATTCATTTTGTTGCACTTTAATATATAGGAGCTTATATCTTACCTTTTAATACCTTTGTGTAAAATCTATGTAAACATCTTATTACTCATGGAAAGACTCATAGGAGTACTCTTGAGGTTCATAGGCATCACAATATGGTTGATAGGGCTTGCATTGTGATTGATAGGGAAGAATTTCTTGATAGGTATCTTTGTATCCTTACTTATATGGCTATCTAATAACATGGTGTATAAATGGGGGGTGACTGGAGGATAATATGGCTGCCATGGCTCCTAGGATTGATATCTATTTTGATACGGTTTTTGGGGAGTATATTATGGTTCATAACAAGGATAATAAGGAGGTACATGGTGGGGATTCATGTCAACGTCATGTATCAAATGAGATGTAAAACTGATCAAAAATTTAACTAAAGATACTTGGACTACTTAAAACTATAATTTATCATTTGGAGTCACCATTGGTGCTAGATTGATTGCTTCCAAAAGTTGATAGAGGATAGACACACCAATAACCTTTCCACCCTTTTAAAGTTGGTCCCACTAGATGTGTAAGAATTTTTGTCACCAAATATTACACTGTAGAAGAGGTTTTTCAACCCTATTCTATATTTGGGCAACATGGGAATACTTCTAAGTATGGGGGTGTACCTATAATGAAAGTGAGCCTCTAGATTTAAGGGCTAGCTCTCTGAATGTATCTTACAATGCCCATACTTCCTTAACTAATTACTTATGGGGAAAGAGTTAGAAGTTACATGAAATGAACCTAATATAAGGGGGTGATTTATTAATATGTGTTCTATATGACCATCATACTTTCTTGTACTAAGAAACAAGGCACACAAACTAACTTCCAATAACTATGGATTATAACATGAGTATTTCAATATAGAGGTGATATGCATGAAATCTATACAAGGTAAGTGAAATATAGTCTAGTTTCAATCACTAAGGCTCATTTTACACTTAAAATACAAGATCATACACTTGATAACACTTCATATGACCTATTAGAATAGGAAATATTGCACAAACATGAAAGGATAAGGGAAGAAAGGATAGATAATAATTACTTTTCATCACCATACATCTCTTGCACACTTAAGAAAATATTCAAGAACTCAAAATCATATCTACAATGATGTTCAAAGGCATAATATGACATCATTATAGCAAGGCTCTGCCATACATAGAGTGAAATTATTCATAAAAAGAAAAATGGTAGTTACTTATAACATTTTTGATAGAAGGGGGAAAATAGAAGTCCAAAAGGGAATAAAAAAGAGTCCAAATTCATTTGAAATATAGTTACAATTGCTTCTACAAATATGCTCATTCAAGCCTTTTAATTGATCAAGATAATCTCAAGTAGTTTTAATAATTCATTATTCCTTCACTAATGCTGCATAAAGTGACAATGATGGGATAAAGTGGTTTGGAGCTAAGTTTTGGCATTAATGCAGTTATAAAAATATGATCCATCTATTATAATTTTGTCTTATTTCTAAACTAATCCTTATTATTTTATCATGGCATACAAAAGTGGAGAGAATGCTACTTTTCATGTAGTTGGTCCTAAAGATGAAACCATTGGAGCCTACATGTATGCCTTCATGGCATTCTTTATGATGCTAGCTCTTGTTCCAAATAGATCATGATCGAGCTCATCCTCATGCTCATAGGTCCATTATAGTAAAAAAAACCAATCTCAGACTACTATTTTTCCTATATCCACTACGTTGATGGGATTTATAGACCACATAGCTCCCTTATTGATCTAAGTCCAAAATAGACCCATTCTACCTTTGTCAGGATCGATAATTCATATATGCATGGACCCTTCTTTAAAGAAAGTGAATGAAATCATAAAATGACACCACACCCTCAAATATTTCAATTAGAGGTCCATATTAAGCTTAAATGGCATCCATATATGTTTTTGATCACTTGATTACATCATTGTGTTCTTTTCATGGTGTTGGATTAAACTTTAATGGTGGATTGATGATCCCTAAAATATTACCCTAGTTTTACTTTGGTCATGTATTCAATCTCCATAAAGTCCCCTAGATTCTCAACCTTTAATTTCATTAGTCATTGATATCTAACTCAACCTACTGACACATTGACCCATCTTACACCATTGATCCTACTCGATATGAATGATTGTGAGTTGTTTATCTTACCCTTGACTTGTCAACTCTATCCAATCTTATACCATGTGATAGCCCTATGTTTGATTTTGGGATCTGTTATCAATCTACCAGCCTCATGTGCTTATGTCATGTGTCAATATCTTGATATCCTTGAATATTTGACTCATCTCACACTATTTGATCAATATGTATGATGCAATGTGGACCGTTAGATCTATTAGGACTTACTATTTGAAAACCAACAACTATTTCATGAGCTTAAAATTGACATCCACACTCATTTCAAATGATGATCATGTGACCATCATTGAAGTTTATGAAACCATAAAATTTAATCTCAAAAGGGCTGGTTTTTATCAAGCTTTATTTTGATGTTTATGTAGATGTTTTACTCTACTAGTTCAACTTTGAAGCTTTATAACTTGAGCCAGAAAGCTCACATAAGCATGAAACTTTTAGAGCATGTTCATGACATGAATAAATACCTAGAATTAAAATCCTTTGACTTATGGGGGATTTTTTTAGTTAAGATAAAAATTACACAAGTGAGTTGGTTTGTTAATTTTTGTATGACGTCTAAAATGGCCTAGCTCCTTAGACTCAGTGAGCTAAAATTGGAAGGCTTAGATCTTGAGATAGAAGGCTCATTAAGACATAAAACTTATAAATAATTATATTACCATAAGGATGTGATTATGCATGGTCTTATGGTCACACGATGATTTTTGATCATTTTAAAAAATTATATAAGCAAGCTATTCCATTATGGTTTCTACATGATGTCTTGATGAGGTCTATCTTCACAAAGCTTATTATTAAATACTACTTGATCTTTTAAAGCTTAGGTTAAATCTTTGAGCCCTATGTAGACCCTTTCCATGATCCTGGTTGCATTGATCACCATGAAAACCTGTCACTTGCATATATGACTCTAAAATGACCCTAAAGACACCAAATGACACAAAGACTAGGTTGGATGATGAATAGAGCTATAATGGAATATTAAATGACATCAAATGAGATAAAAAATACCCTATGACATTATAAAAAGGCCCCTATACAAGATTTTAACTATAGGGGGTTGATCCATTTTGGATTGAGGTAAAAATGGTCAACAAGTACCTAAAATGGCATAGTAGTTGGGAGCCATTTTATATTCCTCTTGAATTAATCACTTATGAAAGGGTATTAGAGTATTAGACTTAGACTTTAGGATTTATAAGATCTAATTAGGAAGTATTTACTAATTGATTAATTAATATTATGAGTAGAAAATAAATAAGTGCATTAGTTATTAGTGTGACACTTGTCACACTCCAAACATAGAAGGTTTTAGGTTTTAATTCCTATCACAAACATGTTCTAGATAGGGAATGTTCTAAATGTGATACTTGTCACAAGATATTTCTAGGCATATATCCTTCTAGTTTTTTCTCTCTCTTATTTAATGAGGTTGATGTAATTGCTAGAGACATGAATAACAGATAGAGAGATTGTATGTAATTTTAAGTAAATTTTAATTAATACTTTCCTTTGTCTTAATTGAGTGTTTTTTTGTCATTCAAGTTATTCTTTCCTAGTTTTTATCTCTAACTAGATCCTATCAGTATTCTATTTCTATGATCAATTTATATTATATATAAAGATTTATTTTGAGTTTAGTGGGTCTCATTCTTGTCTCTTATTAGGGTATAAATATACCACAGTGGCAATAACTAATTGAGTTAGGTTACTCTAGGTTAATATGACATTGATGATAGGGTAGTTTATTTTAGGACTAGAAGGAGCCTTAACCTCTGAGTGGGTGTGCTCTCATCTTCACCTGAACATACTCATGATAGAAATATTATATAAATTTTATAACATGTATGTATTTTACTTATAACATGTAGTTTTTTGGGATTGGGACATATAATATATTGTGTTTGATGACATTTTTAGAGTATTTTATGTTAATATTTGCTTCCTTTTATAGTACATGTTAAAAAAATGCATGCAAAATATAGTAACAAGTGGTACCTTCTTAGACCTACATGTTGAATCTGGGGGATTGTAGTGCATAATTTTTAGAACCATACCACACCCTTATGTGGATTGTGAAATTGTTGTTAATAGAAGTGCACTTTTCCTAGAATGCTTGAGAGAATGTGATTGTAGGTTAGACCTCGTCTTGTTGGAAGAGTCAAATGCAGAGCATTGTATCAAATAATATACATGAACCTTAGAAATTTGAGATGTTTTTTTAAGACCCTTTTGATAGAGGGATTTTTCATACAAGTATGTGTCCTCATGGAACACCTATACCCTTCATAAATTTATAAGCCAATTCCTTCGATAGAGAATGGTGAGTGTTTGTTTTGTATCATGATGGATAGGTTAGTACCAGACATAGTTTATGAGTTATATTAATAATATATCATACAAAATTCTCAATCACCTTAGTTCAAACATACTTGGTTGTGATTAGAACATTTAAATTTTATGAAAATCACAAGGTCCACTTGAGATATGTGTGGTTGGTGTTATGTGAGCACCACATATTATTCACCTAGTCAAGTGTACACCTTTTGATGGGGATAATGTGCCTTAGGAAAATTAGTTTTATGGGAGGGGATTATAATAGACCTCATAGAGATTGATATCACATTTTAAAGGTGGGAATCCTCCTCATAGTGGAGGAGTACATTATGTGATGTTAGTGGTTTATACCATGTTAAAATTAATTATTTGTGGATTTATATTCATCCATTCCTTAATTATAAAGGAAGCTATATTTTTGGAGTTAGCACATAATAGACCTCAAGGAGAGTTGATTATTTATAATTATCATGTGAAAAATCATAAGTACTCTAAGTGTATTTATATTTTATTTGATTATAAATGAAGTGTTATTATTGATTGAATCCATATACCTTTGGTATTAAATCATCTACATTACTTATCCTTGGCTAGATATAGAAACCTCTTCCATGTTTGTTGAAGAGGTTTTGTATTTTAAGTGACATTATGCCTCATGTTTTGATTTTTTCACCTATTGGGAGAAACATGTTTAATATTTGACACTTAAACCTTGGTAAATGTGTGGAAGAGATAAAAATTTGGTATTTATATACATACTTTATACCATGCATAGGTATTGAAGAGTTATTTTCTAGTTGATGATACTCTAGCTCCCTACTCCTCACCTAATGGCCTTTTAGAGCCACATTTTTCAATAATGTTATATATAAATTGTGAATTTTCCACTTGGTGTTGCATACTTTGATAATATTTAATTTATTGATTAGGACTTATAGGTTGACTGAGTCATCTTTATTTTTAATTGTTATGGGATTAAAGGATGTTTATTAATTTTTTCCATTTCAATACTTTATTAAAATTTATAGGTCCTTCTTTTCTTGCTTGACTTTAATTTTGATTGAATTGGGATATTTATTAGTTTTTCACCTTCATTATTCATTTTATTATTTTGGGTTATTGGCCCTTTTCATTTTTTCTAATTTTGGGATGGAGATGGACTACATATCCATTTTGAATTTTCTCCTTTATTGGATTGGGATATTTTAAATTTATTTAGTGTTTTGTTTTGATGAGCCTTTTCTTGGTATCTTTCACCCTGTGTAAGTATGGGAGTAGTAGGTGAGAAGTATCTTGTTAGTATTAGCTTATGATAAAATATTATGACATGTTGAGTAACTTATTGATAAAGTTGGGAAATTTTATCTTGTATGTTTCCTTCTCAAAATTATATAAGGATGATTTGAGCCATAGAATTATTTTTATGTTTTTGATAACATTTTCTCCCTCCTAACTCTACAGTGAAGGAGGTGTGTTATGTTATATTATTAAATACACCTTGGTATGGATGGTTTGATTAGGGTGTGTATTGGGTATAACATTGAGAGTCCTCATAATGGATTGAAGTATTAGGGCTTGGGCATGAAGACTATATCTAAGGTCCTCCTAATGGATTATTCAATTGGATTTTTAGAATCAAGACAAGTGTCCAAATTCCTCCCAATGGTTTGAATAATTAGAGTTTGTGAATTGGGATGAGTATCTAAAGTAATTCTAATGGATTGAGTGAATATTTTAGGAAACAATGATAAATTAATTTCTCAAAGTCCTCTTTCTTATCACATTCATTGGGAAGTAGATATTATTGTTCATCTAATGATTTTAATTTTTTTAATATACTAAATGATCTATTATTTTTATCCTTGGGGGTTCCATGTGATTAGATGTTTTTATTAATTATCAACATAGTAATGATGCGACAAGAAGGAAATAAAACTTCTCTTGGTCCTCTAAAATAAAAATAAAATAATTAATAAATATTTAACTTATATTTGTACATGCCGCTTGACATATTGTTATACATATTATTACCATTAAGTTATAATTGAATGTAACCAAATCATTATTAATTATATTTTATCTATATTTTAAACTCAATGTTAATAAACTATATTTAAAACTATTACTTGAGCATGACTTACTTTGGGTGGAATTGATCTATCTTCATCCATGGATATTTTTATATTGATTATTTCACTCTGTGATCTATTATTTGAGATATGAGATTATTGACTTAGAGACATCACTGATTTGAATCAAAAAATATTCCTAGAGGTTGTTATAATGTCATTGAAACTATAAATCAAACATTTCAATGTCTTATAGGAGGAATTATAATAAGGGGAGGGTAATGAAGGCCCAATTTATACCTTTCTTATTTAAATTATGTTTGTCATATTATAACATTGATATCATGTTGTTTAAGAAAATTGAAACTTAGATATTATAATTAAATGATGTGATTTGTTGAGATAATATGATTATTTTAATGCATCTATGTATACAATACATGCCTATATATGTTATTTGAGATTATTTCAAGTTCAATTGATAAGGTTATCTAGGGTAAATAAATATTATGGGTAAAATGATGTGTGAGTTATATGAAGCCATATGAAGGAACTAGGACTATGACAATCATGGGTGTACTAATTATATTATATGATTAGTGCCTTTCTTGACACCCTCAATTAAAATGTAATCCTATACATGTCTTATTAACTAGTTTAGAGTGTTTAGATTTTTGGACCAACATGACACTATTCACACCCCTTTTCCATACGTTACAGGTTATTTTAACTTTATAGTGAATAATTTAGATGAAAAGTGGGTCCACTTTATTTTCCAATTGTATAAAAACCCAGATGGAATAACATCCTCATGTTTTTAAGGTAGTTAAAAGTGAAGAATAGATATTATAGGGTGTATTTAAGGTGCTTTGATAAAATGGATGGACTTGAACCTTTTTTTAGAACATTAAAATATATTTAAGATAACATGTTGAAAATTTTGACCTCAAAAGTCAAATTTTCACCCCTATCAATTGAAACTTTACTTGTCATGCTTCTACAACACTGTTCACAATTTTGTCATGCCTTTGGTAGTTTACAAGTGATTATATGTTAGCCTTATTAGCATTGTTTAAGGTAATGTCTTGGGTAAGCTTTCCAATGACTTATAATTCAGTCTTGTGGGTCTTAGTGGAATGTCATATTTTGTCAAGAAGGTACATAGTCTGTTAGGTCAAGTTATTTCACTTGGTTTAAAGGCCATTAGTCTTGTTTGATGAAATTAAGGTATTTTAACAAAGTTTAAGGTTTTTGGAGAAACCTAGGTTTATATTATGACCAAAATAATCCTTATCAAGACATTATATTTTCATGAAAAATTTAATTAGATGGTGAAGAGGTCATTTGAAGTCCTAGAAGGTCTTGAATTGATATAGTTACTCTATATGAGATCATCTCTTCTACATTAGCTTTCTTTACACTTGGAGATGTTTTTAAGGGATTATAAGATGGTAAAGATGGAATACAAATTCCATTACACTTTTAAAATCTTGGAAATGAGTTTAAAATGTACTAATATTAGAGGAAAGTCATAATAATGGTCTACATGTCAAAATAACCCAATTTTTGCTCAAAAAGGATAGTTTTATGGGTTTGTATGGACTTGAGGAGCCCACTTCCAAGTGAAAATGCCTTGAAATTGTATTTGGTTTTATAAAGGTAATATAAATGATTTTAAATCTATGATATGTCTAAAAATTGTAAAACTTGCTTCTTCTCCTTCATCACCCTCTTCACAAGCTCAAAAGGTCAATTTTCAAGTGCTCGGTATAGACATGAGAGAAATTCAAGTCTTAATTTTTTTGCAAAAGGAGTAGGTCCTAGTAAGATTAATATTTTTTTAAATTTTTATTTCTATTCATCCCCTCTCCTTTATCAATAATAGTTAAGACCTGAGGGTGGTCTAAAACTACCTAGAAACCCCACATGCTTATTTTCTTCTTTGAAATGGTAATTTGAAACAAGTTAAATGTATAGGGGAAATTGAGGGAGATGTGTAGGGTATATTAAATAATATAAATATTTTATACAATCAAAACTTGAAACATTTAAGATCATTTATCAAAGAAAGCTTCACTTTTGCATATGTTGCAAGGCAACTGTCATTATTTCTTGATGTTTTAGGGTTTTTACTAATTAGAGTTTATTTGTTAAGATGATATATAATATTTTATTTACATGTAATTATATTAAACTAAATTTGTTTTATCAATTATCACTCTAATGATATTTTATCTAAGAAAAAAATAATGTTCTTAAGCCTTAAGGCTTGTGTGTAGACTGTCTACATAAGAGTAGTTTCAAAGGGTATATTACTACACTATCAAAGGTGTTTGGAGGTAATAAATTCATTATATATTGAATGAGATGATAAAAAAGGGTTATAAGGTTTAACTTGATCAAGGTTTATCACTTGAAGAGGCCTAAAGCACAAGAATGCACACCTATAGGTCTACAGACTTGTAGGTCTACATTTCATAAGAAATGGAGTGGAATGAGTATCATAATGGAGTAAAAGACCTAATTTGAAGTCAATAAAGTGTCCCTATAGGTGGATATGAAGTTAAAGATCAATAAATGAGGTGTGATGGAATATCTTAGTCTGAAGGTACATTTAAATGCCTAAATAACGTAGTCGAGTCTATGTATGATTGTATTACCAATTTGTGATACCTCTAAAGGATTATGTGCCCTTATAAATTTCTTATGAAGGTATTAGATGATTTTTCGGGGTGATATAATTCCATTAAAGGTATTATAGTGTTCATAAGGTTTCTAAGATACAAGATAAGAGCATGAAATAAGACTTTAAGACCCTATTTAGCAGAGATTAATGTTTATTAACAGTTTTTAAGGTAAAGTTTATGATTGGTTTCCTTGTTTTAGATTAAGGTAAAAACAAGTTTTGAAGGGACCCCGAAACCCTAAACATAAAAAAAGATATAAAACATAAAGCACAACCGATTTTCAAAAAAGGAACCCGAAACCGGAACAAACCAAACCAGGTTAAACAGGAACCTGAAAACAGGTTTATGATTGGTTTCCTTGTTAATCAAGCCTTTTAGAAGATTATCCAATTTTTTAGGGTGAGTTAGAGTAATTAGTGGTTTTTAAATTATAATTATTATATAACCAACCATGTCATATGTCATTTATCTATTTGTATAAATGCCAAATATGCACCTATAATAGTTAGTCATAGTTTAAGGCTATTTCAAGAAGCATCATTTTAAGATAATGGGAGGGAGGTGATTTTGAATTTTAAGAGATATAAATGATATTAATGATATATTGGAATATTATACTAAATAATTTAGGTTAAATGGCTTTCAAAAACCTATAATAAAGTAAAAAATGTGTACCTGTAACCATGATGTTCTAAGCACAGCCATTAAGGCCTCTATTTAATGTGAACTTCTTTTGTGAAGGTCAAGAAGATGAAGAAGAGGGATATGATGGTTTAGTAGAGTATAAAATATGATTTTAAAATTACCAATTTATTACTAAGTTGAATTTAGTTATAATATGAAATTAGATTGATTGTTAAAGCTAAAGGTCAGCCTAACTAAGTTTTGATTATTTCCAAGGTTAAGAAGTTAGATGAAAGATCACAAAGGTAAAGTTAGAAGTTTGGATGAAAAGGAAATTTTAATTATAGATTTTAAAATTTTAAATAAGGTTATAAATAAAATATAAAACTAGGATATATCTCATTAAGTTAATCACAAGTTAGGTGAACCTACAATCAAGCAAAATGAGTTATAGTCAGCCTATGTGATCACGTGAGAAAGCTTGTTTGTAAGAGATGAATTAAGGTGTTTAAATTACTTCATGAGTTATTAAGGAATATTTAATCCATGTAATGAAATTTGTTATGACATATTTAAATTATTTTTTAGTCACATTCCTCATATAATCCAAGGAAACAATGTATAAAATGCACACCTACAACTAATGTACCTAGAGGTAATTTTTGCAAAGAGTGAGATTGATGGTAGGGATTACACTTGTGATGATAAAGGAGTGTTTAAAGACATAATTAATATTAAAACCTAATTAATAAAAAATAAAAATCACTAATTAATTTTATTAGTTAGCAAGGTTATATTGTGAATAGGATTACATGAGTGTATGGAAGAGAGATACAAGGTTGCATGTGAAAACTAAGTTTTAGTGTGAATATAAGTTATTATGAGGTATTAAAGAGTTTGAAAGAGATATATTGAAATAAATATAGATTATTTATCCTTAAAATAAACCCTAAAAATTATTCAAGATATTATAATGATTAACTACATGTCTACTTAAGTATCTACAACTTCTTTCAAACGTAAGAAGAGTAAATACACTGTATACAGTCTATGGGAGGTTTGGTGAATGAAAAAACATGTTTTAAATGGTTATATAAAGTCATTAAATATAAAATAAAAACTTTCATTTATATATTATACTTAAATCATAACACATTTCATCTTGAAGGCTTGTCACAAGGGCCATGAAGAGAATACCTACAACTAGCATGTGTATCATGTTTGCCTAGATTCTCTAGAAGGGTCGAATGGCCTTCTCAAAGCCAATAAAGGTTGATAAGGGGTATAATAAGATGCATTAAAATGTTTTAAATTTAATTTAAATTTGATTAATACCTGATTACAAGTAATACACAATAATATATCAATTAGGGTTAAGAGTGTTGCTTGGTTAAGAAACCCTCAATCTCAGTCAACAAGTTTATAGGTGATAAATAAGGAAATAATGATGAATAAAACAATTTAAGAAGCTAAAAATTTATGTTTCATACCTACATAAATTATTAAAACTCAAAAAAAAATCCAAGATGATATAAAAAATTCATTCTCTCTCCTCAACCTCACAGAATGTAGTTTACCTAGCCAAGGAGGTACCTTCTCATTCTAAAAACAATACGTATAATTTAAATGGGAGCCTAAGATATTTGGATTTATTATGGGATATTTTTAAATTATAAATTGTGTCATTTTTTTGGTTAAGGCCCTAACCTTTATGAAGTATCGTTAAGAAGTTGAGCCACTCATAGGCTACCAAAAAACCAATTTTGAATAGTTTGTAAAAATTGGTCTCCAAATTAGATAAGATGAAATTTAATGCTTTTTAAACCTATTTAACATTTTTTAATACTATAAATAGTTTCTCACCATGTACTTTTATATATCTAAACTTATAAAGACTTCTTAAAAACTATACTTTTGTTTGGGGAAAAAAGATGGTGTTGAAGTGTGTATAAGGATGAAAACAATTATAAGTGGTGCCCAATGATGTATTTAAAAAATAAAAGTCTTAAAAAATATACAATATAACCTATAAGTGCTCAAATAAACTTGATTTTTTTGGGCAGTCCAAAGTAGACTTAAAGAAGGGCTAGTTTTTTAGCCATTTCATGGTTTGCCTATTTTCATAAGGTTATAAAAACCCAAATTTGGTACAGAGGATATTTTTAGGCTTGGTAAATTTAATAAAAAAATATTTTTATTTTTCACATGTGTGGGTGGTATTTTGGGTGAAATCTCTCTTTCTTGTCCTAGGAGGCATAATTAGGCCAAATTGAAGAGAGAATCGATAGAAAAGAGATACTTCCACTTGGAGTTTGCTCATGAAATTTTGTATGGATATGGAAGAGGATAAAGGGTAATAAATTTTATTTTTATTTTTCCAAGGTAATCCACACATTATTTTGGACAAGAATTTTTATTAATTGTTAGGGTTATATGGAATGAGTGAAAAAACAAGCAAAATAAACAAAATGGTGTCTTTTGAAAGGTCTGATGGCTCCATGTTGCTTATTTTAGGTCTTAATTGATTTTTATAATCCATTCATAGAGGTAATTTTTTTGGTTCAATGTAAAACCTAATTTTCTCTCTCGTATGCCTCTTTGCTCATGAAGGAGTCAAGTGATCAAAGTACTAAATAGATGCATATTTACATTTCAAAAGGATTTATTAATGTTTTTATCTCCCTCCTATTCCTAATGAAGTATTAATAATTCAATTTCAGTTTCAAAGGACATTCAAAGTTTGAAAAGGTCTCTATGACTCCTAGCAAGACCTTCCTTCCTTCCTTCATATGCCTAATATGTTGAAAAAGTCAAACAATCATCAATGAGCCTTATAACAAGCCAAGTAATATGGATGGACCTCATTAATGGATTAGGAGAATATTTAAATGGATCATAAATTAATACTTAAATTCCTATTTTCAAGGAGGAGGACTTATTTTTCAATAAGGACATGTGACCAAGTATATAGGGTGTTCAAGCAAGAATGTAGGCATTTGTATTAGTTAAACATCATAAATAAATGCCATTACTTCTTAAAACCTTTAATACAAGTCCTCCTTTACCACTACACCATTTTTGATAATTAAAAAAGAGATAATTGAGGAAGTGTTACATTGTATTTGAAGGAAGACCAAGTGGATGAATCACCCTTAGTTTTGGGTTACCTTGTCATTATCTCTCTCCTTTTTCATTTTCTCTATATATAAGCCTATTTTTAGAATTTTAAAAGAATATTTAACTTGAATTTTGGCAATGACCTTCTTATAAAAACATTTTTATTTTCCTCTTTAGAATGAATAAGGTTAAATTCATCCCTCCTCAATACTTATGACCAGTCTATGTTCATAGTTAGTTGATGAATGACAATGATAGTGCATGATTCCTTTCATTTTATCCTCTCCTCTTTACCTAATTTTAGGTGTTAGTTTGTCCTTATAGGTTACAAAGTGTGTTTTAATAATATTATATGTGTGGCAAGTACAATCTTTCCTTAGTGTCTTTGAGAGACCTATTGATCAATTACCTTAGATCATTCATCAAGTAAGACTCTATGTGAAACATCTATGTTTGGAGACTTTTATTTAATAAGTTTTATTAGGTCCATTTCTCTATTCATCCTTCTTAGTGCATAGTAGACAAGTGAAGGACACATTTTGGTGTATCACCTCAGTTAGATAGGTTTTCTTTTAATTTATTTTCATTCCATTTTCTTTGGTAAGATGGTAATGTAGAGTAGAGAGCCTAATTGATACATTAAGGTGATCTAGTCATTAAAATATAGAGATTTAATCCATATATTAGGCCATCCATATCCTAGGATTGCCTCCATATTACTTTAGACTGTGAAGGCTTGAAACTACATTCAAAAGGGTGAAAGTCTAGTAGATAAAAGTTTTTGGCATGCCCAATGGGACAAACAGACAAAGTAGTGGAAGGATTGTTGTTATTTTTATTATAAAAATCTACCTGAGGCATTTAGAACATCAGTGGCAACTCCAAAATCTATCAGCCCAGGAAATCATACAAGTAGGCTGTGTTTTTATTTCACTATTTTCATGAAATTTGATGGCTATGTATGAGGAGAATTCTTATGCTATACTTCCTTACCAGCCATATGATGAGTCATAATAACCTTATTATGATTTATACCAATCTTTTTATGAGCCTAATAAGACTTAAAAAGAGTCTTATCAGTCCTATAATCAATCTTGTCAAGATTATGATGGTTTATATTAGATTTATAGTGATCTTAATCAACCTCACTATGAACCTAACTATATTCCTCAACATCCTTATCAAAACTTTTAGTAGTCATAATCACCTCCTCATACTCCATTTCAAACTAAAAATCATGTTTCCCTTACCATATCCTTGTTAGTATTCAAGCCAAATATGCTAAAGTTAGAAGTGTTAAGAATATGGGATAAAGAGTTAGATGTGATAATGTTTCACCTCATAGGAAATATGAGGAAGTTATTATAGATGTTTTTGAATAAGTGGGAAATAGTTGGAGAAGAAAATCAATATATTATAATGGATGAGTTATATGAGATGATCTCTTTGATCCAATAGTGGGTAGAAAGATTAATTAGGTGTGAGAATCAAGAGATCTAATCCAAAAAACCTCAACTATCATCTTCTATCCCTGATCAACCTTTTTGTGTTCAAAGTTTCCTTCAAGCTACACTTATCCCTCCTAAGGAAACCAAGATAGCTTCATCTTGAAGGCCTTATTGGGATATTATTCCTAGTTAGACTATGCCAACTCTTATAGATTAATATCCTTCCATCACTCTTTGAGAACCATATTTTTTTACCATATCAACCCTCTTATGCTCCTTTTCCTCAAAAAATTATATACCATTCTCAAATGGAGCCTCCAAAAGAGACAATTAAACCTCTAATTGAACCTACTAGTTTCAACATCCTACCTTGAAACCAAGTAGTTAAGTCTTAGGAGAAATAAGGGTAAGAGAGTCAAGATTTAGAGTTTGATCCTAAAGAAGACATTATGCCCATTTAAGCCCCATTTTGCCTTAATCAAGAACCTAAATTTATTACATATTATAGGTTTATATAATAAGTCTCTTAATATAATAAAGAGGTCCTAGTTGTGAAGGTTATAAATTAAGTTGTAGCTGAGATGGAACCTCAAGAAGATTATAATAAAATTGAAATGGTTGTTGAGAATAATGAAGCATTCATAGGACAATTGAATTTAATTTCTATTCAAACATTATTAAAATAATAGTCCATTCCCAAGAACTCAAGTTATAAGAGTACTCCCTTAGTTCCCAAGAAAACTCATGAGCATATTAATTTCTCTCCCACCATCTCCCTTATTGAAGAAGAGCCTTTTATATGGAGTATTGATGAGGAAGTTGAAGCTACAAGTAAGTTTTAAGGAGAGTATGTTGAAGATGAGTAAAGTGTGCTTTAATAAGAAATATTCATGGGTACTCCCCATGGTGAGAGTCGAGGCAATTTCACTTTTAGAGAATATGGAGAAATTGAAACAAAAGGTAGAGGAGACATTGATTTTTTTTCAAGAGCTCCATTTTGGTGTGATTTAAGACCATGACAACGAGCTCATATATGATCAAGAGGAGTTGTTACTATAACCTCTTTATGAGTTTGAATAGATTAATTTGGTATAAATTCAACTAAATGCCACTTATGGTACTTTAAGTATGCAAGATAAATTTGGTCTTGATGTGGAAGATTATCAAGGCCACCAAGCTAAGTCATAAATGGATTTGACATGATTTCAAAGGTGTAAGAAGTTGATCTCAATAAGGTTGATTCTTAATCACATAATGATTACACATTTAACATTATTGATAAACCTATAGCTCCACTTGAGAAAGATAAAGATGTCATTGAAGTTGATCTCATCTAAGCCGATCAAAGTGAGGAACTAAAAGATGATTGGTAGTTGTATATTGAGTCTCTACAAGAGATTAAAGGCCTTTTTAAGGAGACATCTCCTATTGAGCATGATTATTAGGATTTAGATCAATACATACCTATTAAAGATCATGATGTAGCTTAGGTTTAGTATTCATATCTCCTTGAAGAGTGTAATGAACTTAGAGAATCTGATAAGAAGAATTAGGTCACTCAAGATGCCATAGAGACTCAAGGACAATGTCTAGATGGAGTATCTTTTGATAAAGTTGTAGTTGATAAATATTATGAGAAATATCTTGAAGTACAATATCAATATGTATTTATTGGTGACTAGTTTGATGTTAATGATTCACTTGAAAGTCTATCAAGAGGATTGGCAACCATAAACCAGTTGAGCTCCTTGAAGCAAAATTTCAAGAAGCATCTTGTTTCATATCCTTGTTAATCACCTAAATAAGACAAACTCAAAATATTTCATTTTAATCTAAGAGGATCCATCTTGATAAGTAAGTTTATATATAGTAGTTTGATTATGTGTATTATGTTCCCTAAGTGCCTTATAATCATAGGTGTGTGTGTTGTTTTGTTTTATCTTGTTGTGTGTGCTTATACTTGTGTTATTTACATTAGAGGTAAAATTAGTTTGTTACATCTAAGGTAAAGGTCTGATCTTGTGTTTTTTAGAGTGTGTAAGTGAGTTTATAAGTCTAAAAAAGATGCCAATGTATTGGTTCATAAACATAGTAGGCATGCTTCCTAGTTGGGTCACAAAAATATTGAAAAGTTTGACCTCATAAGTCAAATTGTCACTCCTATCATTTGAAACTTTTTTTTTCATGCTTCTACAACCCTGTTCACAGTTTTGTCATGCCTTTAGTAGTCTACAAGTGATGATTTGTTAGCCTTGTTAACATTATTTAAGGTAATGTCTTGGGAAAGATTTATTATTCATTTAGAGTTATTATTTTGGGTCCTAGGGGAATTTCATATTATGTCAAGATGGTACATAGTCTTTCCAGTCAATTTATTTCACTTGGTCACTTGGTTTAAAGACCATTAGTCTTATTTTATGAAATTAATGTATTTTAGCAAAGTTTAAGGTTTTTAGAGAAACCTAAGTTTGTATTGTGACCAAAATAAGCCTTATCAAGATGATATATTTTCATAGAACATTGAATTATATGGTGAATAGGTCATATGAAGTCCTATAAGGTCTTGGAATAATATAGTTACTCTACATGAGATCATCTCTTTTCCACTAGCTTTCTTTGCACTTGGAGATGTTTTTAAGGGATTATAAGATGATAAATATAGAGTACACATTAAATTACACTTTAAAAATATTTAAAATGAGTTTTAAATGTACTAATATAATAATAAAGTCATAATAATGGTTTACATGTAAAAATAACTTAGGTTTTACTCAAAAAGGATAGTTTTTTGGGTTTGTACAAACTTGAGGAGCCCACTTCTAGGTGAAAATTCATTAAAGGTTTATTTTAGTAGTATAAATGTCATATATATGAGTTTAAATCTCTCACAGGTCTTAAAAGTGAAAAACTTTCTTTTTCTCCTTCATCATCCTCTTCACAAGCTCACACAGGAAGTTTTCAAGTGCTCGGTATGTATAAGAGAGAGAGATTTAGGTCATGAAATTTTTGAAAAAGGAGGGGTATTATTAATATTAATATTGGTTTCATTTTTTATATTCATCCCCCCTCCTTTATGAATAATAATTAAGACCCTAGGGTGGTTTAAAACTACCTATAAACCCCACAAGCTTGTTTTCTTCTTTGAAATGGTAGTTTGAAATAATTTGAATGCATAAGGGAAATTTTGGGATATGTGTAAAGTATATCAAATCATATAAAAATTTATCCAAGATACACTTGGCACCTATGATTTCATTTTGTAAATAAAAATTCATTTTTGCATATGTTACAAGGCAAATGTCATTATTTCTCGATGTTTTAGGGTTCTTACTAATTAGAGATTATTTATTAAGATTATATATCATGTTTGGATTCCATTTATGTATATAAAAATACACAAACATTCCCAATTCTCACTCTAATGTAATTTTATCTAAGTAACAAAAAATGTTCTTAAGCCTTGAGGCCTGTGTGTAGATTGTATGCATAAGAGTAATTTAAAAGGGTATGGTAATGTTGACCAAATTTGACCTTACAGGTCAAATTAGGGCACCTATAGGTACAAAATTGAGTTTTAGGTGTTTATATGGGTATAATATTATTTCATATTATGTATTATATATTTTTTGATGTTATTCCATATCATATTACCCTTGGTTAATTAGTCTTTTAGTCCATTTATCATTTTGAGTCATTTTAGGGTCATAAATAGAGCATTTAATAGGTTTTATGACATCCTTGGTAAATGTGAAAGTCCAAAAAGATTATGTCACATCCCATGTGTCCTAAGAGGTCTTCATCAAGTGTCATAACTAAAAAGTGGTAGGTTCTTCAGAAGAAAGGGTAGTTTTCTTGAGAAAAAGTGGAGTTTGGCACTTGTACAACCCATGGAGAAGTGTGCCACATGGGAAAAGGTTGTAATTTGACTCTTCATATTCCTAAAATTAATCTCCATGATTTACATGGTCTAGATGTTCCATTTTTGGGATAAAACCATTCTAATCCTTTTTCACCCTTCTAGGCACACAAAAATAGTCTTTAGGTTTGCACTTGGTACGAACAATTGGAAAAATTCCAACTAAAACTCATTTTAGCAGTGAAATTACACTCATTTATATTAATTTCCATAATAATATTTATAATAATGGTGGCTTGTGATTTATTAACCATCCTCATGAAGTCGATTGTGTTTTTTTACTTGTTGTTTCATGCACCCTATAGGTTTTACTCCAATTTGGGAAAGCCCATATGAACTAGTTGGTGTTGTTGACTCAAAAAGATGTGGTATCTATTATAAAATTACCTCCATGATTTTTTTAAAATTTTCATTATGTTTTAGTGATAAAATCATCTCAGGTTGGTAGTTTAGTCTCATTTGGGATGACAAGCAGGTTTTCACCATTTGCAAAGTTTCTCATGCTTTGGAAATGATTTTAGAGGATGTATATAAGTTCATAACCATGTATTAAATGTCTTATTATTCCAATCCTATTTAAATATAATTCTCTAATCCAAATCCTCCATGAAGGTGTAGTCATATGCAACTTACCAGTCAGGTAGCCATTAATGAACATGTATAGGTGCCATGAAGGAAGAAAAATCACATTGAAATGGATGTTTTGAAGTTGGTTCCAAGACCATAGTAATTATTATCAAAAATTTAGGTAATTATAAATATTATTTATCTATTCATGGGGCTTAAACAATGCATATTATCCATATTATACTCACTACATGCATACAACTTAGAATTTGTACTTACAACTATCTTCTTGGAAACCAAGCATGTTGAAAAGAAAGTTTTAGCACTAAATAAAGTCCTTGGTAATGCAAGTAATTTATTTTAAATCCTTGAGATAGGAATAAAACTAAGTTTAAGGAAAATACAATGCTCATTGTCCCATTTTCTCACCCTTACAGCCTACATAATGAAATACACACCTACAAGTGGCCTAAAAGAGGGCTATGATGTCATAATGAAGTATTGAAACACGAATTAAAACTATTATTGGGACAAAAATATGTTTAAAATGACTTATCATGAATTTTTGACATGTTAAGTGGCTAAATGAGATTGAAGACCATGTTAAAGGGTCAATTGACTATGTTCAAGACTGCTTTCCCAAAAAATGCAAAACATAGGACCTAGTGGTTTTGTCGATGTCATATGAGAGAGTTTCACAAGGCTTTGAGGAATTTAGGTAATCATGTATTGTATCATATATATAGGAGGATTAATATTAAATTTTTTTAGAGAATATGATCAATGAGAGTAGTTTTTAGATGGGCCAAAGTTGCATATTTATGCACTATTTTCAGTCAGTATTATCTATAGGAAAGAGTTCCAAATAGACCCTTCAACCAAAGCTGAAAAATTAGGAATTTACACCATGTTTGAATGTTTCCAATGGTTTAAATGAGTTTTTTTAATATAGGATATCATCAAAGAGGGTCATATATTGGGTTTGGTCCTCATGAATCACCTACAGGTGCCATTATCTGTAGAATACTCACCTATAACCATCATAGGTTTAAAATTTGAAAGGATGTTTCTTTCTTGCAATGCATGGGTGTTTGGGTATATTTGATGTTTTTAAAATTATTTAAATATTACTTATAGGTTTCAAGTGTCTTAGGAAACAAATGTAGTGACATTTCAATCTCAAAGCCACCTACAAGACTTTGTACAGTCAACTATAGGTGACTATAGGGTAACATGAAGCTAAGACAAGGTATATAGGTGGTGGGTTAGAAAATTTAGGGTGAAAAAATGGATATTAGAAAATAAAAAATGACCCTAAATTAATCTACATATATTTTATACATTTTTCCAAGCCTAAACTAAGCAAGTAGGCACCTAAAAAAATCATACTTTGGTCAAAAGGTAGGGTAACATAGTCAACTACCTAGGACTGGTCTTAGGAGCAATCTAATTTAAAGTGTGAGATATATAGTTAGAGAATGGATGAAAAGAGTTTTATATATTAAATAAATGATAAAATACTTTATTTTATGGTCTTAAATACATAAACATAACCTACAGGCTCCTTTTACCTAAGTTAGCAAGGTCAACTTACCAATCAGGCCCAACCAAGTAGGTGTATGTTCCAAGGTAAAATATTAAGTTATAAGGGTTTAATGAATATTTTTAATTATCTCATAATGGTGAAAATGATGTCCCATAGGTCTGTTAGGTAGTAAGGAAGAGCTTAAAACCTTTCAAAAGTAGCCCATAGTCCATTCCTTGAAAACTACACATAATCAATTCTCCAAGAAGTCTATCTTGGAACTTGAGGATTTTAAAAGGTAAAATGACCTATTAAAGGGTTAAATATTGTAAAATATCTCCTATAAAACCTATATAATCCCATTTATCATTAATTTGGTCTAGTTAAATAAGGGAAGTGCAGTCAGTTTTGTCTTAGATAGAGGGCACTTCCCTAGGTTCACAAACTGGTAGTTTTGGAGAAGGGTAATAAATGTATGGTATTAGGATATGTTTGAAAATTTAAAGGAGATGTATGAGGTTTGTAAAAATATATGGAAACATTTAAAAATAATCATATATTTATTAATCTCAATAGAATATCCCAAACTACAAGGGTTACAATCAACCCTAAACTACAAGATTTTTGTCCTAATGTCCACATGAAGATTCATTCACATTTATAGCTTTGGATATGATTTAAAATCCATTTATTAATGATTATGGGATCATATAATATGTGTTAAATCCCTTATTATTAATAAAAAGCTCAATTAGAGCCATTTTTGACTCAAGGATAAACTTAGGCCTATGGGAATAAGGAATCAAGATCAAATAGGTAACATCAAATGCTCATACCTCCCTTAGTTATTTGTATGGAGACTAAATTAATTTGGATATTTTAATATGGCCCTTTAAAATCACATTAGTGATATATTTTTTTGATTTGAATGTCCAACCTTCATGAACAGAGGTTAAGATCATAATGAGGTCAAAACCCTTGCAAACTCTTGCTAGTGACCTGATTGGGAAGATGAAGATAGAAAGATACTATAATGGAATATTTTAACTAGGAAAAGTATTTGAAATTTCATAATAATATCTTAGGATCCTCCCCACCCTTTTGAGTTGTATGGACAAGGTACAAAATAAGGTACTTTTGACTATTTTGTGTGTTTTTTAGGTTATATGAGGTTTAAAGATATGAAATAAAGTTTATGGGGAATAATAAGAATTATTATAACCCCTAATTTATATTTAATTATTTATAAAAACTCCTAAGTGTCTAAAAAATACGATTCATCTTAGCTAGTCAAAACTAACATAGTGGACAAGTTAGAGAGAGGGGTGGAAAACTTTAAGTGAGATGATTTTAAGGTGTGCCTAGTTCCTATAAGGAAATTTAGGGTATTTAATGGTGTAATAAACATAATCAAATTTATTTTAATGGAAAAACAATGACTTTTTGGAGGCCAAGTGTGTAGGGTGCATGAAGGAAGTGTTTTTTGGACTTCAAATGATGATGGCTCATTCCCAGATGATTCTAGATGATCAAGACTACAAATAATGAATATAGAGGCATATTTGAAATAATTACCCTTCATTACAATGATATTACCTATTCCTAATCAGTTTTGAGACATTAAAATAGGTTCAAATCATGAAGGAAGTTTTTTAAGCTAGAATGATAACTTTCATACCACTTTGCAAGAGTTTCATGACTTGGAGTGCCACTTGTTCCCTATAAAATTACATGGTTCATCTCATATCTTCTTATGATTCATAATTAACTCCTTTTCTCAACTTTACAAGTGTCTTTGTGACCCTTGGAATTTTTTCTTCTCCTTTCTCTCTTAATTTCTATAAGAACTAGCCATTTTGGCCATTATAACTTATGCTCCACCTAACTATGGTGAAGCCCTAATAATTTGCATACCATTTGATAAATAAAAATACTGATTTTTACCTCTTAATTACTATTATAGTGTGTTTTACTTGGATGATATATATTGCTTAGTGAATACTATGGATTCCTTTGCATGTTGTCTCATTCTTTCACCCTAATTATAGTTGGAAAGCTTCTTTTTGTAGGGCATGTGAAGTGTTATAGGACATGTCAACATTGAGTGAGTTAGTCTGTTAACTAGTACCATTTAGGGCCTATTGTATAGTCCTCCTATCCTAATCATTCATATATAACCTCTTAATGTAATATTGATCTGAGAATATTTAGATTGGAGAAGTGTATGTTTGGTTAGTATCTTGGTTTCATGTGTAACATGCATTTTGTTAGAAGTCATCATCTTATTTTGTGTATTGACTCCCTTAGGATAGTTTTCTTTTATTTTTCTCTCTCTTTTCCACCCCTAAAGTTAGGGTTAGTAGCAATCCAAAGTTGTACATAAAAGGAGATATCCATTTCTAGAGATTATCCTCATCCTTAGGATACCCATAAGCCTATAGGTTTTTCCATTGTGCCACATGGATGGGGAGAACCAAACATCTCCTCAAAAGGTGCAAATCCAAGCGACAATTTTTTTTGGCATGCTTTGTGGGATTCTTAGTCTAAGAGGTTGAAATATTTTTGGTGTTGTCTTTCAACAATCAGCCTTTGGAGACATATATTAAAGCATCAACGGTGACTCTAAAGATACATTAGTTGGTCAAGTATCCCATGTTTCCTTTTTAATATTTTTAGTAATATATTTCTCTATGTTCTTGCTTTCAATGAAGTTCCATGGATAAATTTGGTGTTGAGTTTTATTTTAAACAAGTTGGTGAAGTGTATAAAGCCTATGGTAGTCCCTATTAGCATTTTTATGATTCTTACCAACTCAAATATGACCATTTTCATCCCATTCATGGTGTGTATCAACCCTACAATCAACCTTATTCATATCTTTCTCCTAGTCAACCTAGTCACTTCTCAAGTCAATTCATTTCAAATTTAAAACAAAAACTTTTGGATTATGAGAAGTACATGTTATATCTTGAAACACAAAGGGGATATTGTCTAGATATTCATATTCATTTCATTCATAAGGTGAGATATGCCTTAGAGCTTGCCAAAAGAGAGTGGGTACTTATTGAGAGAGCCAATTAGCAAAGGCTCACAAGTGATATGCCAGATGTGAGTTGCTTGGTTTCTTCCTTAGAGGATAGGCTAAGAATCCATGAAAGGTAACATCACCAAACCTATCAGAATTCATATCCACTTCCCCAAGATTGATATTATTCATAATTTACCCCTACTCATGAGCCCAATCAAACTTGTCAAAGTCATCCTTTTCCTAATTAGTTGGAAGAGAAAGTTGAGAAGAGAAACCTTATTTCTGAAGATAATATTGATAATTAGATTGAATTATCCAATAAAAAAAGAATTAATCCATGCTAGAAGAAAAATAATTGGAATAAAAACCCTCATTCCCCTCTCCCATCACATTCCCACCTCAAGAAAACACCTCTAGATATGAGAATCCAAGGTGAAGAATCCAAGCCTAAGGAGATTCCAAGTTCCTTAAACACTTCATACACTCCTAAAATTGAATTACCACCTCAAGAAAAGAATTATAATCCTAAAATCCTAAGCTTGATTTAGATAGTGGAATCATGGGGAAAGAAAGAGGATAGAAGCATTGCTAAGGAGTGTGAAGTTGAGAATGAAGTTGATCCTTTACAAGTCCCTCCCATCCTTCCTCAAGAATATTATTATGTTCCATGTCAGCACTCTTGTGTTCCTCATCCTCATGATGATGCCTATAAATTTCAAGAAATTTTTTTCCTTGAGAACCTAGTTGAGCAAATTAAAGAGTTAGAGTCAAATATGAGATTGTTGAGTCAAGGTGTGACGGAAGGTTTAGACCCAAAAGAAGATCCTATGCCTAAACACACCCCATCTAACCTCCCTCAAGAGAGATCAAGCTAAATCAGATGTGAATGAATTTATTTTAAAATATAAGGAAGAAAAAAAATCCATTTTAGACCAAGGTATGCCTCCCCTTCCTTAAGAGCTTCCAAAAGAATCCCCTATGTTTCACTCTTAATCTAATTTTGAGGTCTATATGCCACCTCCACCAACTATATCATCTCATCCTCACCCCATCACACTTTTCCTTGATGGAAATATGGTATGGGAAGCTAAAGAGGATAATTTGGCATATAAAAAATTAAAAAAAAAACTATAGCTTGAAGAAATTTTAGCTCCTTGGCAACCTCATTGGACAAAGTCACATGACTACAAGATGCCTAGTCTTGGAATCATAAAGAAGATGGAAGATCTTGTAGCCTTGAGAACCAAAGTCCTATTCTAGAGTTTTAGATGTAACTTGAGATACCTCAAGAGGTTATAAATGATAAATAAGAGGTGATCTATTGTGTTGAATATTTAGATTGGGTTGATATGGAAGAATGTCTTCCTTTTGCCAAAAGGGAAGATATAGTCCTTGGTTCTTACATCACTATGTAAGATATCATGGATGGGCAAGAAAAAATTACTAATAATCCCTAGGATGACTTGTTTTTATTCATTGGATGAGGTTATAATCCTCTTCAAAGAGGATATGATATAGTAAATAAGGGATAAGGTAACCTTGGTAATCAAGTGAGTATGCAAAAGAAAAGTAACCTTTCAAATATGTCCTTCTAATAAGCATTTGCATCTCATGATGACATGTTTGAAATCACAAATATGGGATATCATTCTCTCAACTAGTTGGGAGAAACATATCATCTATTAAATGATGGAACAATCTCCTATTGGCCTTAATCTTCTAAAGAACATGAAATTAATCCTCTTAAAGCCATGCCTACTAAAGAGATACAAGTTGATCATGAGATAAAGAGTAAACAAAAGTATGAAGTATGTGTACAATTTCAAGAAGAATATATATATATATATATATATATATATATATATATATATATATATATATATATATATATATATATATATATACATACACACACACACACACACACACACACACACACACACACACACACACACACACACACACACACACACACACACACACACACACACACACACACACACACACACACACACACACACACACACACACACACACACACATATTGGAGACCTATTTGATGATGATATACTTGAGGGTAGATCAAGTGAAGTGTCAAGGGATATGTCTAATCTACAAAGCATTCAATTCAAGGAGAAACATGATTGGCACTATGACTCATCTCATGAAGAAGAAGATTCAAGAAACTTTCCTTTTGATCCTATAAAGGAGGTATGTTTAATTTATAGTTATGCATAGTAGTTTGTTCTCTGATTTCCCTATGTGCTATGAGCCCATGTGTATATATGTCTTATTAGTTTATTTACTTGGTTTTGTGTGTTTCCTTTGTTTTGTGTGGTTGAGGTAGTCAAGTGGTCCTATCTTGATCAAATATTTTTTTCAATGGTCAAAGTCCTCTTATTGTATCTCAAACTTTAGATGACTCCCTAATACCAGTGGATTGATAAGGCTACTAGTCTAGTTAGTATAACAGGCATACTACCCCTATGAGTCACCAATTTATTCACCAAATTTGACCCTATAGGTCAAATTGGGGCACTTGTAGGTAAAAAATTGAGTTTTAGGTGTTTTTTTTGGGTATAATATTATGTCATAGGATGTATTATATGTATTTAGATGTTATTCCATATCATATTAGCCTTGGTCAATTAGTCTTTTAGTCCATTTATCATTTTGAGTCATTTTGGAGTCATAAATAAAGTGTTTAATAGTTTGTACATCATCCTTGGGAAATGTAAAGGTACCAAAATATGATGTCACATTCCATGTGTTCTAATAGATCTTAATCAACTATCATAACTAAAAAGTGAAAGGTTCTTCAGAAGACAGGGCAAATTTCTTGAGAAAAAAGGAGAGTTTGGCACTTGTACAGCCCATAGGGAAGTGTTCCACATGGGATAAGGTTTTAATATGAATATTAATATTAATTAGGTTCATATCCATTCTTTACATGTTTTGGAGGTGCCATTTTTGGGCTAAAACTATTCTGCTCCTTTTTCACCCTTCTAGGCACACCGAACTAGTCTTTAGGTTTGTACTTGGTATAGATAGTTGGAGAACTTATAGGTCAAACACATATAGAAGATGAAATTAAAATTATAAAGATTAATTTCAATATATTTTTTTTAATAATGGTATATTGTGCTTTATGAACCATCCTCATGAAGCTAACTATGTTTTTTAGCTTGTTGTTTCATGCACCCTATAGTTTTTGAACAATTTTGGGCAAGTCTGCATGAACTAGTTGGTGATGTTGACTAAAAATAATGTGGGATATATTATTATATTACCTACATTATTATTTTTAGGTTTAATGGTGTTTTAGTGATAAAATAATCTCAATTTGGTAGTTTAGTCTCATTTGGGATGACAAGTAGATTTGCATAATCTACAAAGTTTCTCATGCTTTAGAAATGGTTTTTGAGGGTGTATAGAAGTTAAAAGATATTTATAAAATGTATTATTTATCCTATAATATTTAAATTTAATTTTACAATTCAATTTCACCATGAAGGTGTAGTCATATGTAACTTACTAGCTAGGCAGCCATTAATGAACATGTACAAGTGCCATGAAGGAAGAAAAATCACATTGAAATGGATGTTTTGAAGTTGGTTCCAGGACCATAATAAATATTATAAACCAATTTTGTTCATTTTAAAGAGTATTTATCTATTCATTGGGCATAAGTAATGCACATTTACCATATTCTACTCACTCCCTACATACAACTCGGAATATGCACCTACAGTTGTCCTCTTGGAAACCAGCATGCTAAAAAGCAAGTTTTGGAGCTGAATAAGGTCATTGATAATGTAAATAATATATTTTAAATCATGTTTATAGGAATAAAACTAATTTTAAATTCAATATAATGCTCACTATCCAATTTTCTCACCCTTACTACCTGCACAGTGAAATACACACCTGTAGGTGGCCTAACAAAGAGCTATGATGTCATAATGAAGTATTGAAACATGAATTGACAATATTATTGGGACCCAATATGTTTAAAATGAATTATAACTAATTATTTACATGATAATTTGACAAATGAGAGTGAAAAACATGTTAAAGGGTCAATTAACTGTGTTCAAGACTACTTTCCCAAAAAAATGCAAACTAAAACACCTAGAGGTTTTGTAGACGTCATATGAGAGAGTTTCAAAAGGATTTTTGGAATTTAGGTAATCAGGTATTATATCATATACATATGAGGATTAAATATTCAAAATTTTAAGATAATATGTTCAATGATATCATTTTTTAGATGGGCCAAAGTTGCATAGTTATGCACTATTTTCAGTTAGTGTTATCTACATGAAAGAGTTCTAAATGGACCCTTCAACAAAATTTGCAAATTTAGGCCTTGAAACCATTTTTGAATGTATGGTTTAAATGAGTGTTTTTGATCTAGTATATCATAAAAGAGGGTTATATATTGATTTTGGTCCTCATGAAGTAGCTACAAGTGCCATTACTTATGGAATACTCACCTACAACCAACATAGGTTTGAAATTTGAAAGGTTGTTTATTTCTTGAAATGCATGGGTGTTTGGGTATATTTTATTTTTTTAAAATTATTTAAATATTCATAATTGGTTTCAAGTGTCTTAGAAAAAAAATTAATGATTTTCCAAACTCAATCCACTTACAGGACTCCGTACAATCAACTATAGGTGATTATAGGGTAACAGGAAGGTGAGATAAGGTATATACGTGGTGGATTAGAAAAGGTAGGGTGAAAAAATGGATATTATAAAATATTTAATGACAATAAATTATTATAATGTTATTTTATACATTTTTTCAAGCCTAAACTAAGCAATTAGGCTCCTATATAAATCATACTTTGGTCAAAATGCAAGTAACATAATTAACTACCTAGGACTAGTCTTAGGAGAAATCCACTTCAAAGTGTTAGATATATATTTATATAATGGAAAAAAGGATTTTTAAATATTAAATGAAGTATAAAATACTTTATTATAGGGTCTTAATAACATAAACATAACCTATAGGCTCCTTTTTCCTGAGTTAGCCGGGTCAACTTACCAATCAAGCACAACCAAGTAGGCATATGTTCCAAGGTGAAAGCATAAGTTATAAAGGTTTATGAATATTTGGAATGATATAATTATTATATTTTTTATATATCAAAATTATATTAGGAAATAAGGAAGAGATTAAAACCTTTCAAAATCAGCTCACAGTTTATTCCTTGAACACTACACACAGTCCTTTCTCCAAAAAGTCTATCTTAGAATTTGAGGATTTTGAAGGTAAAATGACCTATTCAAGGGATAAATATTGTAAAAAAAGAAATTATATAATCCAATAAATCATTAAATTTGTTTGGTTAAATAGGTTAATTTCCCTCTATTTTGTCTCAAATAGAGGGTACTTTACTAGGTTCACAAACTAACAATTTTGGAGAAGGGTTGTAAATGGATGGTATTAGGAGATGTTTTAAAATTTAAAGGAGATATATTAGATTATAAAAAATCCAAGGTAACATGGAAAAACAATAAAAAATTTATGAATCTCAATATAATATACCAAACTATAAGGGTTATAGTCAAGCCTAAAGGGTAGGATTTTTGTCCTAATGTCCAAATGAAGAGTCATTCACATTTTTGGCTTTAGATATGCTTTAAAATCAATTTGGTCATGATTATTGGATCATATAAGATGTGTTAAATCCATTTGTATGTATAAAAAACTCAAGGATGGCCATTTTTGACTCAAGGACAAACTCAAGGCTATGGGAATGAGGAATCAAACTTAAATAGATAACTTCAAATGCTCATACCTCCCTTGGTGATTTACATGGAGAATCAAGGAATTTGGATATGTTAATAGGGTCATTTAAAATAAAATTAGTGATATTTTTTTGCAATTTGAATGTCCAACCTTCATGAACAAAGATTGAGAGTAGAATGAGGTTAAAACCCTTGTTACTGAGTTGATTGAGAAGATGAAGCTAGAAAGCTACTATAATGGACCAGTTTGACTAGGAAAAGGATTGGAACTTTAAAAATACTCTCTAAATATCCTCCCCACCCTTTTTTATCCATATGAACTTGTATAGACAAGGTAAAAAATAGGATACTTTTGAATATTATGTATATTTTTAGGTTACAAGAGGTTTTAAGAGATTAAATCAAGTTTGGTGGGAGTATTAGGACTTGGGATAACCCTTAATATACATTTATTTCTTAAAAATAACTAATAAGTTTCTAAACTAGATGATTTATATTAGCCAGTCAAAATTGGCAGTGGACAAACTAGTGAGAGGGGTGGAAAACTTCAAGTAAGCCAATTTTAAGGTGTGCCTAATGATTTTAAGGCCATGGAGGATTTTGATAGGTGTCATACACCCAATTAAATTTATTTTCATGAAAAAATAATTCCTTTTTGGAGGCTAAGTGTGTAGGGTGCATGAAGGAAGAAGTTTTTAGACTGTAGATGATGATGGTTCATTCCTAGATGATTCCAGATGACCAAGCATATAGCCAATGCATGGAGAGGAATGTTTATAATCCTTCCAATTAATTCCAATAATAATACATATCTTTAATCAGTTTTGGGACATTAAAATATTTACAAATCATGAAAGTAATTTTTTGAGCCAAAATGAGAACATTCATGCCACTTTGGAAGAGTTTCATGACTTGGAGAGCTACTTGTTCCTTCTAACCTTGCATGGTTCACACCATATATTATTATAATGAAAAATTAACTCCTTTTCTTAGGTTAAAAATTGTCCTTGTAACCCTTGGAATTTTATCTTCTCCTCTCTCTCTCTCTCAAGCTCTATAAGAACTAACCATTTTAGACATTGTAACTTATGCTCTACCTGAGTATGGCAAATACCTACTCATTTTCATATCATTTAATTAATAAGACTAATGATTTTTACCTCTTCATGACTATCATAGTGTATTTTACTTTGATTATGGTTCTTACTTAGTGAAGACTATGGATTCCTTAGCATGTTGTCTCATTATTTCACCTTATTTGTAGCTGGAAAGCTTCTTCTTGCAGGGCATGTGAAGTGTTTTAGGAAGTGTGAATGTTGATTTAGTTATTATATTAAATAGTGTCATTAAAGGCCTATTTTAGAGTCCTATCATAAGCATTCATCCATAACCTCATAATTTAATATTTATGTGAGAAGATTTAGATTAGAGAAGTGTATGTTTGGTTAGTGTCTTGGTTTCATGTGTAACATGTAGTTGGTTGGAAGTCATCATCTTATTTGGTGTATCACCTCCCTTATGATAGTTCGATTTCAATTTTATCTCTCTTCCCTCCCCCCCACCCATAAATTTAGGTGTAGTATCAATCCAAAGTGATACATCAAGGGGCCTAGTACTATATAGAGATTCATCTCATCCTTAGGCTACCCACAAGCCTAGAGGTGTTTCAATTGTGCCACTTAGATGATGAGAGTTGAGACATCTCCTCAATGGGTTAAAATCCAAGTGACAATAGGTAATACACTATAAAATTTGTTTAGATGTGATAAATTCATGATAGGTTGAATGAGATGATACACAATGGATTTTAGGTTTAACTTGGTCAAGGTTTATCACTTGAAGAGGCTTAACACATAAGAATGCACACATACAAGTCTGTAGATCTATAGGTCTACATTTCATAATAAATGGAGTGGAATGAGCATCATAATGGAGTTGAAGACCTAATGTGAATTCACAACAGTGTATCTATATGTGAAGATGAATTTTAATATCACTAAAGGAGGTGTGATGGTAGATCTCAGTCTTAAGGTACCTTCAAATGCCTAAATAACATAGTCAAGTCTATGTAAGAATGTATTACCAATTTGAGACACATCTAAAGGATTGTGTGCCCTTAGAAATGTGTTATGAAGGTGTTATATGATTTTTTATGGTGATCTAATCCCCCTCAAGGGATGAGAGTGTTCATAAGGTCTCAAAGATACAAGACAAGAACATGAAAGAAGACCTTAAGACCCTATTTAATAGAGATTAAAGTTTCTTAGGAGTTTTAAAGGTAAAGTTTATATTGGTTTCTTTATCAATCAATCATTTTAGAAGATTATTCAAGTTGCTAAGGTAAGTTGGAGTTATTATTAGTTTTAGAATCATAGTTATAATATCACCAATAATGTCATATGTCCTTAATTTGTCTGTAGAAATGCCAAATATGAACCTACTACAATCAGTCATAGTTTAAGGCTATTTCAAGAAGGATCTTGTTAAGATCATAAGAGGTAGGCGATTTTAAAATTTTTGAGTTCTAAATGAGATAAATGATATATTGGAATATTAGTAGTAATAAGGTAGGTGAAGTGGCTTTCAAAAACCTATATTCAAGTACAAAATGTGTACCTATAACCATGATGTTCTAAGCACAATCATTAAGGCCTCTATGCAATGTGAACTTCTTGTGTGAAGGTAAAAAAGATGAAGAAGAGGGATATGATAGTTGAGTAGAGTATAAATTATGATTTGAAAATTTCCCATTGAGTACCAAGAGGAATTTAGTTATAAGAGAAAAGTAATTTGACTATTAAAGCTATAGGTCAGCCTAACTGAGCTTTGATTGTTTCTAAGGTTAAGAAGTTAGATGAAAGAGCACAAAGGTAAAGTTGGAAGTTTGGATGAATAGGTAGTTTGAAAAAGATCTTGTAAACTTAGAAATATGGTTATAAATAACCTCTCAAATTAGGATATCTCTTATGAAATTACTCACAACTCAGGTGGACCTACAGTTAAATAAAATGAGTTATAGTCATGCTATGTGATCATGTGAGAAAGCTTGTTTGTAAGAGAGAAATAAGGCAATTAGATACTTCCATGAATTATTAACAACTATTGAATTCATGTCATGACCTATTTAAGGTATTTTTACAATCAAATTCTTCATATAATACAATTAAATAGTGGACAAAATACACACCTACAAGTAGTTTTTGTAAAGAGTGAGATTGTTATGTAACATCCCCACTAGGATTTACCTAGAATAACATGTTTTTTTTTTAAAAATTAATCAATGTATTATTTCATTAGGTTATTTTTTTTTTATATAACTAGTGATATAGATAAAATAATCTAAGTATGATAAATATAAAACAAGCATGTGACATTTATCCATCATTGATCACTATCATCAGATGAAACAAAACATAACTGAATATAAAAAGTGATTATAGATTTCTAGCCATGGCTGTTATAAACATGAAGTCACTGTTATCATGGTACAATAGGTAAATAATTACATATCATTAGGTATAATATTTCAATAATAATAAATACAATATAATGTACAATATATGAGATACAAGGCTCCATAAAACATGAGTTCCCTAAATTTTAGTATCTATGACAATCTCAAGTGTAGTCTTCAAATAAGTACTATCTTGGGGAGGGATAACATCATCTGATCACTTTTACACACCAACCACATAACATCAATCCCATTAATAATCTCCCATTATAAAATTTCCATCCCTTCACAGATGAGTAGATCATAATGGTGTGGAATTGAAAGAGACAAGCTAGTACCCATGTGCTATATGATTTCTAAGGACATGAAGTGAACCATAACTAAATCCATTATAACATGATATCACAAAAACATGTAAATAATACATATGTAATGACAATGTATAGCTAACACTAACTTATCCAAAGTTTTTAATAGTTATTGATCTTTAATATTAGCTAATTTCATACACACAACTTGATTAGATTACCTTCATCTCATATTGATGATGTTAGTAAGCTAGTGAAGTCCATCTCACTACTTACTCAGTACCATCAATGTGAGATTTGGTTAACATATATATTTCCAATATATTCATACAAATTAATTAATATTAGGAGTTATAAATCATGTTAAACAAAATAATAATCAAAATTCATACATTTAGTCTCTCAGACATATGAATGAATCTCCACAATATTATTTATCACATAAATAATAAGCAAATAGGTACAATTTATACCAATCGAGTATAATCTATGTTTAGACTACATAATCTAATTTATGTAATTATATTTGAATACATAGTATATTTTATGACAATAAATAATATCACGGTCCATCATTTTCATGTTACACTACTCAAGTTCAATAACTAGTCATAATAAAGAAAGCCATAATTCTCATGACAATGTAATCTTTCATTTAAGTAAGTTGTTATACTTTTAAGAGGTTGTATGAATAGTTTCCAATACTTTAGTAATTTGTCTTAATTTTTAACAAACAATAAACTATAAAAGTAATCACACCTCCTAATGTAATAATAAAATCTATATATTAATATACTCATAGTATGCACTTCACACAGGTTTTTGAGTAATGTATAAATACGGTATGTAAATGCCAATTTTCATTTATAATTCTAATCAAGGAATTTATAATATTTCAACCTTATGATAAATATATCATAGAAACATATAGATCATCTAATATCTTTGCTCAATAAATAATATCATAGTATATCCATAAATCAATATCACATGATCAATATTCACAAATCTAATATACCTAATAAAGAATATATTGATAGATATATTTTCAAGAATATACATATATCAATGTGTGTGTGTGTGTGTGTGTGTGTGTGTGTGTGTGTGTGTGTAACTAACATCAACTTAGTTTTATTTCTCTATGTCATTCTTCCTAGATGATGTACTTGTCAGGTATTTATTATCTCAAAACATACCATACAAACATACCAAATTATGTAACTATAGAGTTAAGACATTGTAAATATACATATCTTAAACTCAAGATACTATGATTAATTATGGAATACCTAATATTTGAGTTTATTCTATCCATTATTTTAATCATTATCATAATTAAAAAATATACAAGACTATTGTGAACATACAATGTCATCTATCTAGTATAATCAAATTATTATGTCTAGGATGTTATGTCTATCTCATTTACATAATTAATATGAATATATAAACATTATTATTATAATGATAGATACATATGGTATTTTTATAATACTCAATTTAGTATTTAAGCTGGTAGGTGTATCTATATTTTAATCTCCATAACCATGTTCATAGTGTTAGGTATTGTGTTAGAACCCCTACCTAACAAAATAATATATATAATTAGATTATCTACTTTATATAAATCTATATTTCATTTCTATAATCATGAATTATACCCAACAATAATTATTCTATTAACTTCTGCTAAGAAATAATCAAACAGTCTGAGAGCTACAATTGACATGACCCATATTTATGAAATGCATGTCTATAAAGGTTTTGCATTGAATAAATATATGTAGGTTTATGATTTTATTATTATTGTAAAATAATTGTACACCTACGTATTTCTAGATACCTACAAATTTATCAAAATAAATCATATGGATATGAACATGTCTCTATGACTAATCTGTTATGTAAATAGTTATATGTACATCTCTCCACTATTTGAGGACTAGTTATATGTATATATAACTTTATATAACCAAAATAATAAAGATATCCATATGATCCATGATTTAAATATGTATACATATAACATTAAATTAATACTATATATTCATTATAACATTATGTCTCTTATTATTTTTAATCAAGATGTGGGATCTACACTATATATTCCATACTCTCTAATATGTTGAAAAGATAGTCGCTTTAAATAATCAAGTTGATCTAAGTCGATAATATATATATAAAATTAAATTAAATTAATATATAATTATTTTCTCACTAGGTATAATAGTGAAGATGTAACATGCAAATATAGATATGGATTAATGTTTACGCAATTGGATGCATATAGGCCATTTCTTAACTACAATTTCATAACAACATAGTGTACAGTGTGACATTATAGGAATACTTTTATAATAACAATGTTTGTTTTCTACATGTCATGCATGTAAGGTAATTATCACTAGAGTGAATTATTGAGGTGTGTCTATATCTATTGAATAAAAGATATTCATTCCTCTACCCCATTTTAAGAAGCTGGTAATTGCATCTGGATTGGTAAAAGTATTTCTTGGAAAGAGCACTTATTAAGATTGATTAGGATTTTAACAAAATTTAAATGTATAATAAAGTCATCATCAATTACAGAAATAAGTATTAAAATAAATGTATGCAAGTGCTTCATTTGATATAATTTATAATTTTATGTTATTGTATATATTTTTATATAAATATACAGATCGATGTACATATGTAGTGATTCAATTTTATTTGATATATATATAAACTAGGATGTATAATTTTATATAGTGATATGTATTGCTATATCTAACTCTGATCACTATATTTTTACATTGATTCAATATATATGGATAATAAAATTGATCTATATACTCTAATTCATTTTTTATAGCCACTACTAACATGCAAATATTGTTATACAATATGCATGGTTTAATATACTTATAAGAAATTCACTATATTTTATATACATGCTCCATACACTCAACACCTCATACATATATTCTCTCTTATGAATATATTTTGCATGGATTTCCATATTTGTAAAGTCATATATTCATATATATAATATGAAGAATAATATCTTATATTATATATAAATTAGACTGTCATACATATATTATATATGAATGATCACCATACATGCCACACATATATATCCATATGTCTAGAGATAATAATTCTACATGGTTTTTATATATTATATGTAAAAAAATACTAAAATTTGAAGATAATTACACACACACACACACGCGCGCGCGCGCGCACACACACACACACACACACACACACACACACACACACACACACACACACACACACACACACACACACACACACACACACACACACACACACACACACACACACACACACACACACACACACACACACACAATGCCTTGTTTATTTCACTAGTTCTATTAGAAAGATTAAGTTTTAGGTTGTCATATATGGCTTTAAATATACAAAGTGTGTTACTATTAATATTTTTATACAAATAATTTTAAGATCTCACAAAAAATTTAATAAATCCACCTACCTAGAATGGAATAATTTATCTACTCTTCCCTCCTTTTGTGCTTCAGTTTGCTCTCCTTGTCTCCACTTAGCTCTCCCCTTTTTCTATTCTCCTCTCCTTATTTTGTGCTACACCCCTCTCTTCTTTATTTATTTTTTTCTTTTATTGAATGAATTAAATTTTTCCTTTTTCATAAATTATGATTTTTCTTTAAATATTTAAAACTCACATTCCTTTTTTGTCAGCTTGCCATTCCTTCTTTTATTCTAATTCACTTTATTTATTTTTTGGTATTTTTATTCTTAATTTTAGTTTTCCTGAATGACTTAATATTAATATGAACCAATAATAAATAAATAATCACTTAGTTTAGGTAAAAAATTAACTCATTAATCATTAATTTTAGATTAACACCATCGACTATGTTATTTCTAAACAATGTCTAGGCTAGGCTAGATGCAATAGTAATTAGGTACTAGTTGTTGGTTGAATAATTTGTCAATCAATGTACTGATAAACAAAATAGGTCTAATCAGCCAAAGTAGGAAGATTGGTCATCCAAATGTGTAGGTTCACCACATCAAAAGGGGACTAATCTCTCCTCTCATTAAGGGGAGGTTCCCTATATATATATATATATATATATATATATATATATATATATAGAGAGAGAGAGAGAGAGAGAGAGAGAGAGAGAGAGAATAATACTCAAGGGTAGGATAAATCATCAATCTCTCTTTCTTCAGAGATGATGCATGCAAATTAAAGGAAAAATCTCAAGGGAAATGATAGAAAGAGCTCCTCTTCTTTCAAAATTACTATTTAACAAACCACAAGAATACTCCTGGTAGTAATTGCAAAATGTAACCAAGGACGTAGTAACCAATAGATTGAGATGTAGCACAAAGTCTCCACCTCAATTGTGCAAGAGTGAGATAATAAGGACAATGAGGGTACAAAGTCATCCCAAGGTCCTTTACATAGAAACAAAAAGAAAACACACTAAAGGCAATTATGGGGGCACAAAGTCTCTCTACAGTTGAATTCAGGACACCTTCCTGACTACTTTCACTAATTCTTCTTGTTGAATTAAAGGAACATAAAATATATTAAGGAAAAAGACATAAGAATAGTTTCCCCAACAACAAAGATATCACAGCACAAAGTCTAAAAAGTCACTTGCTTTCTTATTCCAATAACAAAATATGATCAACAATCTGAACTCAAAGTCTCAGTAATGCCTTTCAATTTGGGTAGAGTTTCATTTCTAACAATCAGAGAGAGATATCCTCACAATAACAAGAGAGTCCCTTATATAGCCTCTTCAAGAAGGACTTGTGAATAGTAACACATCATGTTGCATTGAATTTTGTTAAGAAGACATGCTGGAATTTAGGGGCATTTACCCATTTGCTTTTCTCAATGTAGAGAAACAAGTCACGCTATTGAAAGTTTACATCTTTCAATATCCACCTGGCAATATACTTCTAGAAACATATTTGATGCACAAATGTTCTTGGTAATTCTTGCTCTTTACACTCCTCTCAGAGGTTCTTGCTTTTGGCCTTCACCTTAAAGTGTTTGAATGCATTTGGGTCTACTTTGGGTCAAGAAGAGCCCCCCACAAAGGTATCTGCCCTTCGGGCGGTCTTCAGATGGCCTTCGGGCTTCTTTTGGTGGGTTGCTAAGTTCTTTGGCTCTTTTTTAAGGCTTTTAAAAATCAATAGCTATTTTATGAACCTTGAAATTGACGTTCTTGCACCCATCACTACGTTTAAATTTCCAACGGCTAGTTCATCATTCTTGACTTTGACGTCTTCAGGCGTGTCACCCTTTGGACTTTCTTCAGCTTTCTCTTGATTCAGCCTTTTTTGCTACTTGCTTCCTTCATATTTCTTATTTTTCATCCTCCTGGAGGGAAGGTGACCCTTTAGCTTTGGGGAAGTGTGTTTTAATTTGGTAGCTGAGAGTCCCCCACAAGGGCATTCGCCCTTCAAGGTCCTTCGGCAGTCTTTTGTCTTCAGAGTCCTTTGGAGTTTTCCCATGGACATTTTCTCATGGGCAAAAAGTCTACAAGAATTATTTTGGTTGCTTTTTCTTTGGCCTTAAAAAATTCTTTTGGGCTTTTCTCTTGTAGCTTCCCCAAATTTATTCAGACTTTTTTTCTGAAGGAATTCCTCAGATAGAAGTTTGAAAGAATTCATTTCTTGCCTTAGTATTTTTCCTGAAGGAATTCAATTTATCTATTTTGCCAAGGGAATTTTTATAAAGGAAATCCCTTTGCTCTTTTGGCCTTTGAATTGGTCTATTTGCCCCCTTTTTGCCCTCTACAAGGGCTATTTGTCCCTTGGAAATTTTCCTTAGTTGATTTTATGTGAATCTAAAATTATGACACATGGCATCATCTACTACTCTTAGAAATAAAGTGAAATGAGGCTCGAAAGATGACACTTGGTAGCATCCTCTAAGTTCTATCAAGTTTTTGATCACTACCCTCTACAAGGGTTTTAGGCCTTGGTTCACCACCCTCTGCAAGGTCTATTTGATCCTTTGGCTTTGGGGCAACCCCTTGAACCTACCTATTGAACCAACTGATTAAACCAACTTTGGTTCAATGGTTTAATGGTTCATTCCCTTTGACCGCTTGAACCAAGATTCTTTGAAACAAGCCTCATTGAACCTGTTGAACCTTGAACCTTAAACCCATTGAACCTTTGAACCAAAGTGGTTTAATGGTTCATCGATTTAATCAGTTCATTATATTTATTTGGCTAATTCCTTTTGATCTTTTTGAACCAAATGCGTTGAACCATTTGGTCATTGAACCTGTTGAACCATTGAACCTTTGAACCAAAGTGGTTCAATGGCTCAACGGTTTAATGATTCAAGCATCAAAAAATTGTTCTTTTGATTGAACCTAATTGTAAAAGCCTTTGAATGTATTAAACCTTGAACCTTGAAGTAGTTGAACTCTTGCTGCTGATGTTGAACCTTTGAACCTGTTGAATCCATTAAACCAAAATGGTTCAAGGTTCAATGGTTCAATGGTTCAATCCTTGCTTAGAAACTTGCTGATGAACTCTTTTGGTTGAGCCTTGTCATTGAACCAATTTTGAAATTTCCTAAGTGTTGAGAGCTTGCTTCTTTCCTACAGAGTCAGTAGAAATCAACCTGTGAATTCTATTGAACTTGGCTTGTAGAGCCCGTAGATTCTCACCTACTGAGTCCATAGATTCAAGCCTGCAAAGTCTATAGATTCAAGCCTGTAGAGTCCATAGATTCTTTCCTGTAGAGTCCATAGATTCACGCCTGTAGAGTCCATATATTTAAGCCTATAGAGTCTATAGATTTTTGAGAAGCTTGAAAAATGAGGAATTTGAATGCTCAAAATAAATTTTGAAAAGGGAAGAGACAATTTTGGTCTATAGGACCAAAATAGTTTAAATGTTATCCCAAAAATGAGTGATATTTTTGGGGTATAATAGCTGGCTCTAGTTGGGGAACTTCCTTCAGTTGAAAACTTGGAATATCTGAGGGGAGTAGAAAATAGAGTCTCTAGTGCCTTGAAGTATGCCATTGGGCTATGGAGTCATGCTACCCAAAAATGGAAGGCATCAAAAATGGAAACAAACAAAACAAAATAGAATTAAAAACTATACAAATATACATATGTACAAATGCAATGATCTGATACTTCAAGATTTGAAGTGTTTTAGATGTTGCTTCTTTAGAGGTAGTGAAAATAACACTCTATCCTGATAAACTAGCAAGAAGGCATTTTGTCCCTAGAAATGGTGATGAGCAAATGGAACTCTCCATCAAGAAACCAATTTTTTGCATCTTCCTCTTCATTTTTTATTCTTCTTGCCCCATGGTAGGATGTGGTCTTCAATTTGAAATCCATAACTCCTTGCTTTCTTGGCAAAGGGTTCCTTTGCCTGATTTTGATTTGCAATAGCATGGTCCATTACCATAATTGGTTGTTCTTTTAGTTTAGTCCAACACATGATTGGGTTGTCCACATCAAACTCCTGACAAACTATCAGCTTAGCATCTCCTTTGATGTGAAAGAGTTTGATCTCTTCATCTTGAGAAATCTTCAATCTGAGCAATAGACATTCACATCCAGTTGTGTTGTTGGTGTTGCTGAATTGCAAATTTCATGAAAGAAGAATATCTCCTTGAGGAGATATCAACACAATCCCAACTCCATCGTTGGTGGAAGAATGAATGCCATCAGATTCCAAGATCCAAACATCATCAGAATCTGATCTCTTATCATATTTTTCTTCATTAGAGATGGAAGATCCTTCCTTATTTATACTACACCCTACTAATTCTCCTAACGTCTTGTTTGGATCAATTCCTAGATTGTCAGCTACAGGAATTTCATCTGTAGAAACATGAACATTCTCTATGGTTAAGAAATAATTACCCCTGCCTGAAGACTCAAATAGAATTTGTGCTATAGGGGCCAACATTTGGGTGACCACATATTTTGCCTCTTTTTCAGGGGGTAATCTCTTCATTACGCCTTGGACAGGGATCCTTGCCTTAGACAGGTCCATGCTTAGTTCTCCTCCCATGTCCTTACAAAAATTTTGTCCAAGCAGGATACCAGAGGATGCTGAAACATCAACCACCAAGACATTCATCTTGATTCTCTTGTTTGGAAAGGCTACAAATGCAAATTGGGCATCCTTGATTTGCCTTAGTAGTGGTACTTACTTGTTCTCCATGGAGAAACATCTCCCAAAGGTTTTGGTTAGTGTGAGACCTAGAGACTCAGCTAATTTAGTAGGCATGACATTTTTAGATGCCCTAAAATAAATAATGCAATTGTTGAGTTGATAACCATTTATCAATAAGGAAACATAGAAAGGTTCTATTTTCCCAGGGGCAATTAGAGAATTAATGACAAGATTATTTGGAATGGACATGTTCTTTAGAGAATTAGGAATTATTTTCTTAATCTCTTGTCTTGTAGGGATGGTTTGGTTCTTGACACATTGGACCAACTTATCCAATTAATCAAGATTGGACTAAAAATATTCAAATTTAGACATTTGAATTTTGGTCTTCTTGACATGATCAATTATGTCAAATGGCTGAATAGGACTAGGAACAGAGAAAAGCATTTCAACCTTTTAGGTTTTAGGAGGGATGGGAGGAGGGCTGGTTTGTGAAATTGAAGTAAAAGGTGAAGGTGAAATTGATGTACTTACTTTTTGAGTGATCACCAGATCTTTTGACTAGAAAGACAGAGTGGTTCCATGGTTAGAAATTGTAATTGCTAGTTGAGGTTGCTCCTTTATCTTCTTTTTATCAGCTTACTGGACTGATTAGTTCTTTGACTTGGTAAACACTACATATGATCCATTAATAGCTTCTCCTTTGCTTCTAGATTTATCCTGGTAATTCAGGAAACTAATGTGGGAGTTGCCAGCTGATTCTTCTTAATTTTATACAAAGAGATCAATGTCATTTTCTTGATTCAATTTAGGCTAGAAAGAGAAATCTGATTCTAATTCAAGATATCCCATTAATAAATTAGTTAGAGGAGCTTCTAGGGCAAGTTTCCCTTATGGGGGAGGAAGATGATTTTGTTGCCCTTGATTCCTGGTAGCATTGCCCTGATATGACTGATTTAGAAATGTCTTCGGCATATCTCTATATGAAGGAGTGGAAGACATTCCTTATGCCATTTGCTTTTTGAGAGCAAGAAACTCATTTTCCAACTTATGCACCATTAGATCTATGGTACCTATAGATGAATATTCAAAAGATGATGAGGGTCTATTTTTATTTGGATCTCTTCTTATCTTCCCTACTAAGATGAGATCATCTTCTGCCTCAGTGGCCAAATGTTGAGCTGCAGTAAGATCAATTTGACCAGCACATCTCAAAAGAAAACTTACTTTAGGTAACTAAGAATTAATGAATAAGTATTTGAGATTCTCAACTATAGGTCGAGAAATTACAGGAATTTTGTTTTTCAATTTGTCAAACTTGGCTATGAAGTCCCTCATTGGTTCATGAGGTTCTTTCTTCATCTATGTAAGTTGAGCCAAAAGTGCATGTGCATCTTTTACAAGTTTGAATCTAGCTTCAAACTTATCTTTGAGGGTATTCTAATTAGTTACTAACTGAGACTATAGATGATAAAACTAATCTGCAGTAGCACCTTGTAATATTTCTACAAATAGCCTAACTGCTACATCTTCAAATTCTACTCCAATTATGCCATAGGCTATGCTAAAGGCTGTAATGTGTTCATCAGGATGAACTTTCCCATCACCATAGAATTTGGGTAAATTCTTCTTTGAACTGTGTGGAAGCTCATGTAGAGGTGGAGTAAGATTGAGAGGACTAAAAGAATTACCCCAGGGGCCTTAAACTGCCATTATATGACTATGAAAAGGAGGAATAACAAATCTTAGAGGGGTATTATTGGCAAAGCTTTATCAACAATAGAATTGGATACTTCGTTTGGTAATGGAGATCTAACTTTAGTAGGAGGAAATCTCTTGGTTTGTTAGAGGTGAGATGGTGAAGGAAATAGATCAAAATTACTTTGCTATACCAACTCAAATATAGGGTCAATAATACCTTTATCCCTTTGGCTTCATATATACCTTGAATCTACCAGATTGTAAAAAAAAAGGAAAAGAATTGACCTTGCTTTAGTTTGAAGCTTGAGGCTTTAAACTACGCACTCTTTCCTAGTAGCTCTGGTTTTGCAGACCAGATAAAATAATGGAGGTGGAAGAAGATGGTAAGGTATAAATGGATAATGGGTTGAAATGGAGTCACCAGAGTCTGTAATGGATAAGGGTTATAATGATAATGGGTAAGACACAGGTGATTTTTCAATCTGAAACTTGAGGTTCCAAATTACACAAAATTATGTAGATCCCTAGCGGAGTCACCAAAAATTATTGGTTGAATATTTTTTTGATTAGTGTATTGATAAACAAAATAGGTATGATCAGCCAAAGTAGGAAGATTAGTCATCCAAATGTATAGGTTCACCACATCAAAAGGGGACTAATCTCTCCTCTCATCAAGGGGAGGTTCCCTATAGATATGATATATATATATATATATATATATATATATATATATATATATATATATATATATATATATATATATATAGAAAATAATACTCAAGGGTAGGATAAACCATCCATCTCTCTTTTTTCAGAGATGATGCATGAAAATCAAAGGAAAAATCTCAAGGGAAATGACAGAAAGCACTCCTCTTCTTTTAGAAGTACTATTCAAAAAACCACAAGAATACTCCTGGTAATAATTGCAAAATGTAGCCAAAGACGTAGTAACCAGTAGATTGAGATGTAGCATAAAGTCTCCACCTCATTCGTGTAATAGTGAAATACTAAGGACAAGGAGGGCACAAAGTTGTCTCAAGGTCCTTTACATAGAAACAAAAAGAAAACACACTAAAGGCAATTATGGGAGCACAAAGTCTCTCCACAGTTGACTTCAGGACACCTTCCTGACTACTTTCACTAATTTTGCTTATTGAATTAAAGGAACAAAAAATATATTAAGAAAAAATATATAAGAATAGTTTCCCCAAAAATAAAGATATCACAGCACAAAGTCTAAAAATTCACTTGTGTTCTTATTCCAATAACAAAATATGATCAATAATCTGAGCTCAAAGTCTCAGTAATGCCTTTCAAGTTGGGCAAAGTTTCATTTCTAACAATCAGAGAGAGATATCCTCACAATAACAAGAGAGTCCCTTATATAGCCTCTTCAAGAAGGACTTGGGAATATTAACACATCATGTTGCATTGAATTTTGTTAAGAAGGCTAGAATTTAGGGGCATTTACCCATTTGCTTTTCTCAATGCAGAGAAATAGGTCACACTATTGAAAGTTTGCATCTTTCAATATCCACCTGGCGGTCTACTTCTAGAAACATATTTGATGCACAAATGTTCCTAGTCATTCCTGCTCTTTACGCTCCTCTCAGCGGTTCTTCCTTTTGGCCTTGACCTTAAAGCCTTTGAATGCATTCGATTCCACTATGGGTCAGGAAGAGCCCCTCACAAGGGTATTTACCCTTCGAGTGGTCTTTGGATGGCCTTCGAGCTTCTTTTGGTGGGTCACTAAGTTCTTTGGCTCTTCTTTAAGGCTTTTCAAAATCAACAGCTATTTTACAAACCTTGAAATTGACGTTCATGCACCTGTCACTATGTTTGAATTTCTAATGGCTAGTTCATCATTCTTGACTTTGACGTCTTCAGGCATGTCACCCTTTAGACTTTCTTCAGCTTTCTCTTGATTTGGCCTTTTCTACTACTTGCTTCCTTTAGATTTCTTGTTTTGTATCCTCTTGAAGGGAATGTGACCCTTTGGCTTTGGGGAAGTGTCCTTTAATTTGGTAGCTGAGAGTCCCCCATAAGGGCACTTGCCCTTCGGGGTCCTTTGATGGCCTTTTATCTTTGAAGTCCTTTAAAGATTTCTCGCAGACTTTTTCCACAGACATTTTCCCATGGGCAAAAAGTATACAAAAATTGTTTTGATTGCTTTTCTTTGGCCTTTAGAAATTATTTTGGGATTTTCTCTTACAACTTCCCTAATTTTATTCAAACTTTTTGTCTAAAGGAATTCCTTCAGACAGAAGTCTGAAAGAATTCATTTCTTGCCTTAGTCTTTTTCTCGAAGGAATTCACTTTGTCTATTTTGCTAGGGGATTTTTTTTGAAGGAAATCCCTTTGTTTTTTTGGCCTTTGAATTGGTCCATTTTCCCCCTTTCTACCCTTCACAAGGGTTATTTGTCCCTTGGAAATTTGCCTTAGTTAATTTTATGTGAATCTAAAATTGGGACAGGTGTCAACATCTGTTACTCTTAGAAATAAAGTGAAATGAGGCTCATAAGATGACACTTGGTAGCATCCACTGAGTTCTATTAGGTTTTTTCTCACTGCCCTTCACAAGGGTTCTAGGCCTTGGTTCACTACCCTCTATAAGGGCTGTTTGATCCTTTGGCTTTGGGACAACCCCTTGAACCTATCGATTGAACCAAATTTGGTTCAATGGTTCATTCCCTTTGACCGCTTGAACCAAGATTCTTTGAAACAAGCCTTGTTGAACCTGTTAAACCTTAAACCTTGAACCTATTAAACCTTTGAACAAAAGTGGTTCAATGGTTCATCGGTTCAATCGGTTCATTCTTTTTATTTGGCTAAGTCCTTTTGATCTTTTTGAACCAAATGCATTGAATCATTTGGTCATTAAACCTGTTGAACCATTGAACCTTTGAACCAAAGTGGTTCAATGGCTCAATAGTTCAATAATTCAAGCATCAAAAACTTGTTCTTTTGATTGAAATTTCTTATGGAAGCCTTTGAACCTATTGAACCTTGAACCTTGAAGCAATTGAAATCTTGCTACTGATGTTGAACCTTTGAACCTGTTAAACCCATTGAACCAAAATGGTTAAAGGTTCAACAATTCAATGGTTCAATCCTTGCTTAGAAGCTTGCCGATGAACTCTTTTGGTTGAGCCTTGTCATTGAACCAACTTTTAAATCACCTAAGTGTTGAGAGCTTGCTTCTTTCCTACAAAGTCAGTAGAAATCAACCTGTGAAGTCCACTGACTTAGCCTGTAGAGTTAGTAGATTTTCACCTATTGAGTCCATAGATTCAAGCCTGTAGATTTCGTAGATTCAAGCCTATAGAGTCCACAAATTCTCACTTGTAGAGTCCATAGATTCACGCTTGTAGAGTCCATAGACTTAAGCCTCCAAAGTCTGTATATTTTTGAGAAGCTTGAAAAATGAGGAATTTGAATGCTTAGAACAAATTTGGAAAAGGGAAGAGACAATTTTGGTCTGTAGGACAAAAATAGTTCAAATGTTATCCCAAAAATGAGTGATATTTTTTGGGTACAACACTAGTCAAGCAAATTGTTCTTGTAAAAACATTTATAATTATGACTAAAAATACATAACATAATTATACTACAACATTTAAATTTAAAGCTACACGTAATATCCATAATTCAATCACACATGATTTATTCTACATAATCAATAAATTGAGTTAACACATAACTAATCATGCATAAACAATTATCTAAATGCAAACAACATAAAAACTATACTAACACTAACTATTCAACTATGCATATAATGAGTGCCTTTAACATGGTGTGTGGAAGGGTTCTAGCCATTCCTCTATCATCCCCCAACACTTACATCTATGTCACCCTCTCTAATGGTGTTCTCCCTCTATCACGCTCTAAGGGATGAATCTATCCTACATCAAAATAATGACAAGAAGATAGTTACTTCACAATATCATGATTGATATACATACATACACACACACACACACACAATCACACACACACACATACACACACACACACACATATACATATACACATACATATACATACACACACACACACACACACACACACACACACACACACACACACACACACACACACACACACACACACACACACACACACACACACACACACACACACACACACACACACACACACACACACACATAATACATCTAAAATCATAGCAATGTAATAATGAAACCAAAGTAACATACAACTATCCCATAACAACATATGACTTATGGCTTAGTTAATAATAATCAAATTAAATTACCAACTATAAATATCCATAGGTAATCAAGTAAGTTTTCTTAATAAGGAATAATGATGTTACATCCTTCCCCCTAAATCTAGTCATGATCTAAATAACACTTATTCAACTTAATTTCTAAATTAAAAACATTATTCAATAAAAAAATAACATAGTATGAATCATTAAATCAATAAAATAAATGTATAAATCACTTATAAAACTCATCATATTCCTCCTAGTATCACTATCCTTAGAGTATTGGTCCCACAAGATCTTGCACTGTGACATCTCCCTATTATACAAACAAATTTTGTGAGTGTTAATTATTTTGACTGGTTCTACTATGACCATCTCAAGGTCAAAAAATTATAAAGCATTATGATCCAACACATGTTTAGGATCATCTATATAAATTTTAAGATAAGAACATGAAAGACATTATAGGGCTTATGGCAATGCAAGCCTCTACACTACATGATTGACCACTTATAATACCTCCAAGGTTCCCAAATATCTTGATGATATTGTTGTTGACTTACAAAATTTAATATTCATCCATAAGCACATGAAATCATCATAAAATCCAAAAATAAATGGCTAGTGAGAGTTACACAAATCCTCCTATACCCTTTTCACACCTCTCTAACCTAGAAAGTGTTTTTTCATTCTTGAGAAAAACATTTATAGATGCTATAAAGATCAATGTGTATAATTTAATACCATCACTACCACATAAATCATAATAATTATGACATGTAAATATTTTCATTACTCCACATATCTCCTAACAAGTGTGAAGATTAATAAGAACTAGAAATAATATATTTCCAATGTATACAAAATTAAGGATTAAACATTCCTTTATATACATGTATATGACCATATGAATAAATTTAAGAAGTCCTCCTTACCAAATCCAAGATCTGATAAGATCCCCTTATTAGATCTAAGCTCAATAACTACCTAGTCAATGTGAGACTAACTAGGATCCACTCCCATCTCTTATTACTCATGTTCTTAGCTCACCACTCATCCCTTAAATCTCCATGAACTAATGATCCTAAAATGTGCACATGGTTTAATGAATCATAAATCCATTATAACACGTTATAGAGTGTAATGATATATGCTAAATAATTCAATATATATATCAATATCCATCATGAGAAAAATCATACAATCATTTCATAATCGCATTAAGTTTCCATTAGCCAAACATAAATAGTATCAAATTTTATATCTTAACCTATCTCTATTATAGTCATAGTTAGGAGGAAATAATGTTAAAATTAACATAAAAAACAAAGTCAAAGGATTACAACTTCCTTACAACCTTATAAAATTAACAAGTGAGATAATGCCTCCCCTCTTGCTTGTTTAGTTGCACAAGTTATAAGCTTATCTCAACCCCCTTAGACTAACAAGATCTTCTACACATCCTATTTCATACTCGCTCTAGGAAAAAGGTACATAAATGACTCATCAAAGAAACATGTTTTAACTAGTATTAGAATAATACCAATCTATTCAAGGGTGAATCATAACATAATGATTATAATCAACTTATAAATCTTAATCTATACCAACATAAATTCAATGTTTGCCACTTCACATGGTCAAAGTTCATCATTTTAGATAAAGTAGCACTCAAAAGTATGAATCTAAAAAGACAAAAGTGGAAATTAGTGAACTAACATCTCAAAAATAAAATTCTTAAATACCCTCACATGGTATGAAGAAAACACCACAACCCAAGTTTCTAAAGTCACTACACACTTACCAAACTTGTAAGTGTAGTATCGTAGCCTATTTCCATAACCAAAAGGAAAAATATTAACCACATAGATGAATCAATCCATTCCATTCTTAATAATTATATATCAAAAATAAGTATAAGACACTATCCAAAAAACACTAGGTAATATGGTCAAAACAACATTTTAGAAACAAGTTTCCATTTAAGGTAACACTTAATCAACATCATGAAAATATGAATCTACTCAGTGTGCTTATAATGATGTCAAAGGAGGGTGAGAGAGTAAAAAATCACCTCTATTATATATATGTGAGATGAAACTTCATCCCAAACCACATAAACATATGGGGTGCCAATCCATGAACAAAATCCTAACACATAAGAATCCTCATCAAATATAACTACACTCCACTATAAGGAGAATTCTCACTACACTAGGTGGTGCCAATCTATAAGCGGTCTTTTAGGATTCTATCCCCTAGTATTAATGTACGTAAGAAATAAAAATATATCTAAAATGAACATATATTTAAGTAATAGACATCCCATGATTTTTTAACAATCACAATACAAAACACAAGTGGCAGAGGTGACTTGAATACCAAATAAGGATGTAATCATTCTGGAGGTGTTTGATTTAAGTGATCAAAAATATTATAAGAATATCTTGTTGATGACTCATGAGATATGATATTCATTCACCTAACCAAAAATAATATAACACCTTCACCATCGAGACACTCCATAAACCAACCCTTTAATAAATATAAGAGGGTATAGGTGCTCCTCAAGGTACACACTCCTAAGAGATTAAGTTATTTGATCAAATATAGAATTAATCCACATAGGTAAACATAATTCAAAAAATAATGGATTTCTATTACCTAAAATAGTCATCAATCCATACATGAAGATCTAATAAATATCACAACTCTAGTCATGGTGTAGCATGATTTTACACTAAGGCAATACAAGTCCAAAATACACTTCACTTAACCGGTACAATACTACCTATCACTAGGTTCTCCATACATGGGTTCAACATGTCCTTTATAATAATGTAAAAATTAGATAAAATACTACTTTAGTGACCTTAGAGTATTTATTAATCTAAAAAGACTTTTCCATCTCAGTCCACCATGTTTTATCTTCATCACCCAAAATAGTTCCATCAAAATTAGGTGGGTTCACCTTTTTCATATCTCTAGCCAATTATATAGCTACCTATGATCTCACATCCTGAGGGTTTTACTACTCGATGGGATGATATTCAAGTTCATCCTAGTGTTATTCCTCTTCATGGCCATGAAATTCCCATTCCAAGGCTAAAATTTGGTTATTAGTTTCATTCATGGCTATAAGAATCTGGTGTAACTTTGCTACTTGCTCAACAACAAATCAATTTGGATCAAGTGGAGGGTTATTATCATTGATATATAAAGAAACATCTTTAGATACTCACTTTCACCATTCTAATTTTTGTTAAATATAAATATTCAAATTTTTTAGTGAGCTCTTTAGGTCCTAAAGTTTGATCCATAGCTCTAATACCACATGTAACATCCCCACTGAGATCTACCTAAAATAACCTAATTTTTTTTAAAAATTAATCAATGTATTCTTTCATTATATTACACCATGAAAATATAATTAATGATTCAAATAAAATACTCTAATTATGATAAATATAAAAATAAACATGTGACATCTATCCTTCATTGATTACTATCATTAGATGAAACAAAACATAACTTAATATAGAAAGTAATTACAATTTTCTAGTCTACCTAGTACAAACATGAAACCACTACTATCCTGATACAGTAAGAAAATAATTATATCTCATTAAGTATAATTTTTCAATAATAATAATAAACAAAATACAATGTACAAGATATAAGGATCCATGGAGAATTAGTTCTCTTAGCTCTAATATATATGACAATATCAAGTGTAGTCTCAAAATAAGTACAAAAAATTTTAATACCAACCATGGACCATTAGATCCCCTTCAAAATCCTCCATTATATATATTTTTTGCCTTCATGGATGAGTATATAGTGATGGTGAGGGAGTCCAGAGAGATAATTTAGTACCTGTGTGTTATATGATTTCTAAGAACATGTAATATATCATAAAGAAATTTGTTCTAACATGATATCACACAAACATGTAAATAATAAATATGAAATGAAAATGTATAATTAACATTAAGTTGACCAAATTTTTCAATAGTTATTGATATTTCATACACATTGCTTGATCGAATTACCTTCATCTAACATTGATGATGCTAGTAAGCTAGTGAAGTCTATCTCAATACTTAGTACCAAAAATGCAAGATTTGGTTAACATATATATAACCAATAGATTCATACAAATTACTTCCTACTAGTAGGCATAAATCATGATAAACACATGAATAATCAAAATTCATAAATTTATTCCATCAAACATATGATTGAATCTCCACAATATTATTTATCACATAAATAATAAGAAAACAAGTATAGTTTATACCAACCAATTATAATCTATGTTTGAACTACATAATCTAATTTTTATAAGTATATTTGAATACATATTAAATTATATGACAAGAAATAATATCATAGTCCATCATTTTTATTTATACACTACTCAAGTTCAACAACTAGTCATAATAAAGAAAATCATAATGCTCATGACAATGTAATATTTCATTTAAGCAACTTGTTATATTGTTAGGAGGATATATTCATAGTTTCAAATAATTCAAGAATTTATGAATTAATTTGTAATAAACAATAAATTGTAAACATAATCACACCTCCCAATGTACTAATATAATCTATATATTAATATACTCATAGTATGCACCACACACAAGTTTTTTAGTAATGTATAAATATTTTACACAAATTCAAATAGTAATTTATAATTATAATCAAGGACTTTATAATATTTAAACCTCATGATATGATACCTTTTCTAATTTTGATCCATGTATAAATAAATCATAGAAACATATAGATCATTGAATATCTTTGCTCATTAAATAATATCATAATATATCCACAAATCAATATCACATGATCAATATTCACAAATATAATATACCTAATATAGAATATATTGATAGGTATTTTTTAAGGAATATACATATATTGATATATTTATAAAGGATATATATAAACAACTAAAATTAACTTATTTTTGTTCATCTATGCCATTCATTTTAGATTTTGTACTTATCAAGTATTTATTATCTCAAAACATACCATACAGACATACAAAATTATGTAACTATAGAGATAAGCATTGTAACTATACATATCTTAAACTCAAGATACCAAGATTAATTATGGAATACATAATATACAATTTTAGGTTATCCATTATTTTAATTATTATCATCATTCAAAAATATGTAAGAGTATTATGAATATACAATGTCATCTATCCAATATAATAAAATCATTATGTCTATCCCATTTGTCTGTCTCATTTACATAATGATTATTAACATATAAACATTATATTATAATAATGGTATTTTTATAATTATGAATATATTGCTTAGGCTGATAGGTGTATCCAGTATTTTAATCTCCATAACCATGTTCACAGTGTTAGGTACTACACTAGAAACCCTACCTAAAAAATTAATAAATATTTAGATTATCTACTCTATATAAATATAGAGTTTTTTTTCTATAATCATGAATTATACTTAGCAATAACTATTCCATTAACTTCCACTAACAAACAATCAAACAGTCTGACTAGTACAATTAGCATGACCCATATTTATAAAAGCATATATATAAGGGTTTTACATTGCATCTTATTAATCAATCTATTTTGGTCTATGATTTTCATATTATTATACATGAATCATATACCTACATATTTTTAGATACCTACAACTTTATCAAAAGAAATCATATGGATAAACATGTCGCTACGGCTAATCTATTATGTAAATAGTTATATGTACATCTCCCCACTATTTTAGAACTAGTTATATGTATATATAAGTTTATATATCCAAAATAATAAATATATCCCTATGTTATTAAATTTAAATATGTCTATATAAAACATTAAATTAAGACTATATATCCATTATAACATTATTTCACTTATTATTTTTAATAAAGATGTGGGATCTACACTATATATTCCATACTCATTAATATGCTGAAAATATAATCACTTTAAATAATCAAGTCACTATAAGTTGATTATATATATATATATATATATATATATATATATATATATATATATATATATATATATATATATATATATATATATATATATATAATCAAATCACCTATACATAACATCATAATTATATCCACATGTTACATCTTCACTTTTATACCCAGTGAGAAAACAATGATATATATATCATTGTTTTCTCACTGGGTATAAAAGTGAAGATGTAACATGTGGATATAACTATGATGTTTTAGATAGGTGATTTGATGCATATATGTCATTTGTTAACCATGACTTTGTAATGTCATAGTGTGTAGTGTAACATTATAGGAATCCATATATAATAACAGTGTTTATTTGTTGCATGTGAGGCATGTAAGGTAATTCTCACTAGAATTAATTATAGAGGTGTTTCTATATCTATTGATAGAATAAAATATAATAATTCCTTTGCCCCATTGTGATAAGTTGGTAATTGCATTTAGATTGGTAAACATGCCTCCTAAGAAGAGCACTTTTTAAGATTGATTGGGATTTTACCAAAATTTATAATAAACATCATCATCGGTTACATAAATGAGTAGAAAAACAAATGAATGAAATTGCTTCATTTGGATATAATGTCTACTTGTATTTAATTATATATATATATATATATATATATATATATATATATATATATATATATATATATATATATATATATATATATATATATATATATATATATATATATATATATATATATGTAGTCATTAAATTTTATTTGATAAATATATAAACCAACCCATATGATTTTATATATAGATATACATATCACTATATCTAAATTTTATCTTTATATTTTTAGACTAATTCAATGTATATGAATAATAAAATCATTGTATATACTCTGATTCATTTTTTCTAACCACTACTAGCACACACAGATCACTATGCAATATGCATGGTTCGATATACTTATAAGCAATTCACTATATGCTAGATATGTGGTACATACACTCAGTGCCTTATACATATATTCTCTCTTATGAATATCTTTTACACAGATCACCATATTTGTATTATATTTTATACATACATATAATATGAATAATAATATCTTATATTATATATAAACCAGATTGTCATACATATATTATATATGAACAATCACTATACATGCCACACATATATATCCATATGGCTAGAGATAATAATATTACATGATTTTTATACATTATATAAAACTATTACTTGACTTTGAAGATATTCATATATGTATAAATATATTCATACATGTAATGCCTTTCTTATTTCAATGGTTTTATTATCATGATCATGTTTTAGGTTGCCATATATGGTTTTAAATACACAAAGTTAAATACTATAAATATGTTTATACACTAAATTTTAGGATCTCACACAAAAATTAACAAGTCCACATACCTATAATGGCATGATTTATAACATCTTCCCTCCTTTATTCTGCACTTCAGTCTACTCTCCTTGTATCCTCTTGCTCAGCCTTCCCCTTTTTCTATTATCCTCTCCTTATTTTATGTTATGCCCCTCTCTTATTTCTTTATTTTTTTCTTTTATTGAATGACATAAATATTTCCTTTTTCATAAATTATGATCTTTATTTAAAGCTTTAAAACTCACCTTCCTTTTTTATTAGCTTGCCATTCTTTCTTTTATTCCAATTCACTTTATTTCCTTTTTGTGTTTTTATTCTTATTTTTTTTACTAAATAATTTAATAGTAATATGACCCAATAATAAATAAATAATCACTTAGTTTAGGTAAATAATTAACTCATTAATCATTAATTTTAGATTAACACCATTGACTCTGTTACTTTTAAAGAATGTCTAGCTTAGGCTAGATGTAATAAAAATTAGGTACTAATCAAGAAAATTTATATTCTTACAAAAACATTAATAATTATGAATAAAATAACATAAAATAACTATATTACAACATTTACATTTAAACCTACACGTAATATCCATAATGAAATCACACATGATTTATTTTACATAAGTAATAAACTGAGTTAACACATAACTAATCATGTATAAATAATTATCTAAATGTAAATATCATAAAAAACATGTTAATCCTAACCATTCAAACATGCATATAATGAGTGGAATGAACATGGTGTGTGCAAGGGTTCTAGTCATTCTTTTATCATCCACCAACACCTCCATTTATGTCACCCTCTCTGATGATTCTATCCCTCTATCATGCTCTGAGGGATGAATCTCTCCTGACTCAAACTCATGATAAGAAGGTAGTTAGTCCATAACATCATGATATATATATATATATATATATATATATATATATATATATATATATATATATAATGAAATACTACTAAAATAACAAATCAACATGATCACAATGTAAATAATATACAATAAAGATAAACTCATATAAATTTAATCATGAAACCAAAGAAACATAAAACTACCTCATAATAGTATATGACTTACAACTTAATAATAATCAAATCAAAATACCAACTATAAATAGCCATGGATAATCAAGTATGTTTGTTTAGTGAGGAATCAAGATGTGACATGTTGGTAGGGGTTACAAATTTAATGATAGAGAATTATTTAAAAACCTAATGCATATAAAGACCTAATGCATAAAACATCAAAATCACTACTTAGATGTGTCAGTTAGTAAGCTTATAATGTAAATAGGAATATGTGAGTGTATGGAAGAGAAATGCAATGTTGAACTTAAAAATTGAGTTTTGGTGTGAATATAAGTGCTTGTGAGGTATTGAAGAGTTTTGAGGAGATATATTGAAATCAATATAGAGTTTATATCCTTAAAATAAACCCTAAAACTCAATTAAGATATTTGAATGATTAGCTATAGGTCTTATTAAGTAGTTACAACTATTTTCAAACTTGAGAAGAGTAAATACACTGTATATAGTTTATGGGAGGTTTAGTGAATGAACAAACATGTTGAAAATGGTTATATAAGGTCATGAAATATCAATTAAACATGTAAATTTTCCTCTTATACCTAAATCATAACTCAATTCATCTTATAGGCTTGTCACAAGGGGCATAAAGGAGAACACCTATAACCAACCTATGTATCATGTTTGCCTAAAGTCTTAAGAAGAGTCAAATGGACTTCTTGGAGATAATATAAGTTACCAAGGGGTATGAGGAGGTGGATTAAAAAGTTTTAAAGGTCATTAAACTTTGATTAATCCCTCATTATAGGTAAAATTCAAGAATATATCAATTAGGGTCAAGAGTGTTGTTTGGTTATGAAACACTCAGTCTCAATCAACAAGGTTATAGAGGACCAAGAAGGACATAATGATGAATAAAACCATTGGATCAAAAACTCTAAAATGCTAGAACAAGTTCATTCTCTCTCTTTAACCTCACAGAATGTAGCCTTCCTAGTCTAGGAGGTAATTTCTTATGCTCATAATAGTATGAATAATTTTCATGAGAGCCTAATATATTTGGAGGTGTTAGGGAACCTTATTCACTTACAACTTGTGGTATTTTTTTGGTTAAGGACCTAACCTTTATGAACTATCTTTAAGAAGTTGAGCCACTAACAAGCTACCAAAAAAGCCATCCAATTTATAGAAATTGATTTCCAAATCACATAATATGACCTATAATGATTTTTAACCCTCTTTAACATTATTCAATACTCTAACTAGGTTCTCACCATGGTATTTTCTTGTACCTACACCTATATAGACTCCTTGAAACCAATACTTTTGAAATATTTTGAGGCAAAATGATGGTTTTGAAGTGTTTATAAGGATTCCAAGTCAATAAAACCATACAATCCAACTTTTAAGTTCTCAAACAAACCTAAGATCTTAGAGTAGTCTAAAATAGGCTTAAAGAAAGGTTAATTTTTTGGCCATTTCATGGTTTTCCTACTTGCACAAGGTTATAAAATCCTAAATTTGGTATGGAGGATGGTATTTGGCCTAATAAGCTAATTCAAACACTTTTTTTTGGTTTTACATGTGTGGGTGGCCTTTTGGGCCAAATCTCTCTTTTTAGGCCTAGGACACCTAATTATGCCTAATTGGAGAGAAAAATTATAGGAAATAGATACTTTCACTTAGATTTGGATCATTAAATTTTGTATGAATATGTAAGGGGGTATAGGGTACTAAAAATATACTTTGTTTTCCAAGGTGATTCGTACATTATTTTAGACAATGAGCTTTACCATTTTTAGGGTTATAAGGAATGAGTGAAAAATCAAGAAAAATGAAAAAAATGACATATTTTAGAGGGAATTATGGATCCATGTGCCTTATTTTAGGTCTAAATTGATGTTTATAATCAATCAATGGAGGGGATTTTTTTGGTTCAATACAAAACCCAATTTTCTCTCTCCTATACCTCTTTGTTGACGAAGGAGTCAAGTGATCAAAGTACTAAACTAATGAATAGAAACATTTAAAAATGATTTATTGGTGTTTCTCTCTCCCTCTTACACCTATTCAAGTATTAATAATTTAAATTTAGTTTCAAAAGACATTTAAATGTTGAAAATTTTGAAAAGGACTCCTAACAAGACCTTCCTTACTTCTTATGCCTAGCATGTTGAAAGAGTCAAACAAGCATTAATGAGCCTTATAATAGCCCAAGTAAAATGGAGGGACCTGATTAATGTCTTATGAGAATATTTCAATGGATCATAAATGAATACTTAAATTCCTATTTTCAAGGATGAGGACTTCTTCTTCAATAAGGACATGTGACCAAGTATATAGGGTTTGCAAGCAAGAATGCAGGCACTTGTATTAGTCAAACATCATAAATCAATGCCATGACTTATTAAAACCTTAAATAAAATTCCTCCTTTACCCCTATGCCATTTTTAAAAGGAAAAAATAGATAATCAAGGAAGTTCAATGTTGGATTTGAAGGAAGACCAAGTGGATGAGTCACCCCTAGTTTTGGGTTGCCTTGTCACACACTCTCTCCTTTCTCATTATATCTATATGCAAGACTATTTTTAGCATTTTAAAAGAATCATTAACCTAAGTTATGGTAAGGCCCTAATAAAAAAACACTTGTACTTGCCTCTTTATAATGAATAAGATTGAATTCATACCTCTTCAATACTTGTGACTAGTGTATGTTCATGGTTAGTTGATGAATGCCAATGATAGTGCATGTTTTCTTTCATTTTGTCTTATCCTCTTTACCTATTTTCATGTGTTAGTTCATCCTTATAATTTATATATCGTGCTTGAATAATCTTTTATGTGTGGAAAGTGAAATCTTTCCTTAGTTCCTTTGAGAGATCAACTACCTTAGGTCATTCATCAAGATAAGCCTCTATCTGAAACATTGATGTTTGGAGACTTTTACTTGAGAAGCGAAATGTTAGGAACCCATGTTAACCTTTATTTCTACTTTGTAAGTCATCTTGTGAACAATTTTTTTATCCCATATTCATGGGAAGTAGTAGTTGCCTAGATTATACTTAGTATATAAGTAAGTGTTGAGGCCAATGAAAGCATCCACAAAATTATTGTATTGAGCTTGATCAAAAGAGGTTTCCACATCAGAGTGGCATGTGATCAATATAATCCCTTTAATGTTTCTGATAATTATATAAATATGTTATTTCATGCATTTTCATTAAATAAATTTGTTATTTTGTGCATTTTCATTAATTTGTTATAGGGGGATCCTCTCATTTGGTATCAAGGTACTTTCCAAGGCCAATTTTTTTCTTTCTCAAAAGTTTTATTCTATTCTACTGCATAGTTCATTTAATTATTTTTCTATATCACAATAATCTATTTCAGATTAGGATAAATACTTATATACATAACTATGGGAAGTACTTAGGCATAAGACATAAATCTCATTGTGAGGACTACCACAAGAACTCCAAAGTAGCTAGCCTATTTAGAGGACCTACTAGTAAAAAAGGGAAATGGATCCATCTTGATTGACTAGTTCCCACCCATGAGGAAAACAAGAGATATCATTTAGGGGTAAATCCATAGCCAAAAAAATTATAGAGAGTGGTACTCGCTCAGATGGCATTGGTGGATAGAGAGATATATATATTTAAAACCTTAGGCAGCCATGGAAACTTAGGGCCCATTTTTATCATTTTTAGAATATTACCAGTGGAGTATCATAAAACTTGCCATATCAAATCTTTGCATATTACCAATAGAGTATTAGCAAACTTACCATACCAATTTTAGCATATTACCAGTAGAGTATAAAAAAAATACCATATTAAATTTATGTATATTACCAATAAAGTATTAGAGGAATTATCATATCAATTTCAAAATATTACAAGAAGACTATTCAAAAATCTCTTATTCTAGCCATGGTAGTAACTTGAATAGGAGAAAAAAACATGGAGGATGAAGTTGCTGCCCTCAAGACAAAAATCAAATATCTTGATGAAAAATTCTCAACCTTAATATTCAACATACCACCTTTAAAAATAGATAACATCCAAAGTCCTCTTTAGACACTGGGTTTTCTTCTTCCAACAATTTTTGTGGACCAAAACTTGATTTTCCTTGATTCAATGATGCAGATCTAACTAGATGAATCTATTGGATAGAATAATATTTTAGTCTACATAATACTTTTGATTCTAATAAAGTATTATGTGTATCCTTTCACTTGGAACATGAATCCCTTTAATAGTATCATTGGTATAACAAGGATCATGATGAGTTAATATGGACCAATTTTTTCACCCTCATTTTGCAATGGTTTGGCCTTAGTGATTTTGATTAATTCATTGGAAAACTCATCAAAATTTATGAAATATGAACCATGAAAAAATATCAAACATAATTTGAAAAACTAGCCAATCACACAAAGGGATTATATGATGAATTCTTCAAGGGTTGTTTTGTTAGTGGACTAAAGGATGAAATTTAGTTTGAGGCCAAAATATTTTGACCCAACATGATGATGGAATCCTTAAGGTTGGCTATGTTGGTAAAGGACAATATCATACCTTAGTAGTGATTCAAATCCAATATTTCTTGATTTATAAATATAAATCCACAATGATCTCAAACAACACCAGCCATTGGAATCACTCCTATAAAGTATTTGATTGAAGTAGAGATTTGATCATGTAGATATAAAGGACTATGTTATAATTATGATGAAAAATTCACTTGAGGACATTGATGTGTCAAGAAAAATCTCTACCTTCTAGATGTGGACTCTCTACCCAAAACTAAAGTTTAGGAAGATGCTCAGGATACAGTAGATGATCTAGAATAAACTCATTTGATTATGGAACCTATTTCTCAGGAAGACCAACCAAAGATCTCTCTCCATGCCTTAGTAAGAGTCAAAATCACAAAAAACATACAAGTCAGGGGTTACTTCAAGAATATCCCTCTCATAATACTCATTATTATGGTATCACTCATAATTTTATTAACCCTTAAACCACCAAATAGGTTTATTATTTTATCGATCTTTGATCCAAATTTGAAGTCATGATTTCCAATGGGGGCACATTACCTTACAAAATAAAGTGTCACAATGTGCATATCTCTATTAGATAATATACATTACACAATGACATGTTTGCCTTGCCTTTATGTGGATGTGATGTTGTTTTGGGATCCTAATGGTTATGCACACTTGGACCCATCTTATGGGATTTTGATGAACTTTGGTAGTTTTCAGACAATGGGCAAAAACACACATTAAAAGGGTTACACCTAGGGTCTCTCAACATCATAAATTCACATCACATGAAAAATATTATTAAAAATATTTCACATGACATTATTACCTATCTCTATTCCATTTAAATTTAAGCATCAAAGATCTCTAATACTCTTGATATATAAAACATTCTACATAGGTATGCATGTGTCTTTATTGAACTAGTAGGATTGTCTCTTTCACAGCCAGAGGACCACCATATTCAAATCCTTCCTATAAGCATTCCTCCCAAAATCAGGCCTTACCACTACCCATTTCAACAAAATAGTGAGATTGAGATGCTCATTTGAGACTTATTGAAATAAGGTATTATACACCCTAGTACCAACCCATATTCTTCCCCAATTATCTTTGTCTAGAAAAAAACATGGGTCATGGTGCCTCTACATTGACTTTTGAGTACTTAATCACATCATAATCAAGGATATGTTTCTAATCCCTATTATTGATGAGCTTCATGTCACTCATTTTTTCTCCAAGTTGGATCTCCATTCTAGATATCACCAGCTATGACTTGATGAGGATGATATCCCTAAGATGTTTTCTTCACATGCACTATGGCTACTATGACTTTATAGTCATGCCCTTTGGCCTTACTAATTCTCCTTCAACATTCTAGACATTGATGAGTAAAATATTTTGGCCCTACTTGTAGAAATTAATTTTGGTCTTCTTTAATGATATATTCATCTATAGTAAAACATGGTTTAAGCATCTCCAACATCTAGAGCTCATACTACAACTCTTTCATCATCATCTCTATGAAAAATAGTCCAAATGTGCTTTTGGCCAAGATGAAGTTGAGTATCTCAGGTATATTATTTCAACCCAAGTGTTTTGGGTGGATCCTAAAAAAATAGTTGCCTTGACAAATTGGCCTCATCCTCAAACACTCAAGAGCATTCATGGTTTTTGGGACTAACTGGATACTATTTCAAGTTTTTCAAGGATTATGAGAAGATTACAATTCCACTGATAGCTATATTGAAAAAGTATGCTCTTATATGGACACAAGATTTTGAGTGTGCATTTAAAGAATTGAAATAAGCTATGTGTACTACATTTATTATAACTATGCTAGATTTTATTAATACCTTCACTATTAAGAGCAATGATTATAGAAATAGACTTGTTGTTCTCCTCCAAGAAGGATGCCCCATTACATTCACTATAAAATCCATTTCTCCCAAGAATTTAGTATTCTTTACTTATGAGAAGGAAATGATGGCCATTTTGCATGCAGTACAAAAGTGGTGGCCATACCTACTAGGGAATCATTTTTTCATCAAAAATGATCACTAGAGTCTAAAATATTTTTTAGAATAATGGGTCTCTACCCCATCACAACATAAATGGGTCAACAAACTCATGGGTTATGTAGTCATATAAAATTCAAAAATTAGTAAATTGAGCATGGCTAAAGACACCCAACATTTAGGTCCCTCTTTTTTGCTCTCTAAAACCTCTTAACCTTATTTTCACTAATTTTGAGTCATTTGTGGCCTTCAAAACTTGACCCCAGCTAAGCTAGGACCCTCTCTTCATGAATAATACATTCCCCTAGGTCTCATCTATTCAATACAATAGTGATAAAGTTGGACTATAATGCTAGACCCTAGGGTGTCCCCTTTTTATTATTCTTGTCCAATCACAATTGGAGCCTAGAATTACCATTTTTTCTTGATTCTTCTTGTTTATTATTTTAGCCTAGTCTAGTTTCATCTAAACCATGACCAATAGATCCATATATAATCCCATTTATAGATAATTTGGAAAGGATTGGAAAATATCATTCAAGCAAGTAAGAATACAAGCAATACCACTCAAGCAATCTTCACTATTCTCTACATACAACTAGCCTATACATTTTCAAGCCAATTCAAGACCTTACACTAGTCCCTAGTCATCTCAAGCTTACCCAATTTTAGAATTTATTGCATTTAAATTCACTATTAAAAAAAAATATTAAAGGGAGAACTACATATGGCTTGATCCTTACTTGAAGTATTGATATGTAGGTAGCATGCCCACACATGGGGTGTGAAGCACATCTAGTGCATCTTACACACACTAACCCATTTTTCCCATTTTAAAAAGTTTATTTAAATTTCATAAAAAATACAAGTATACAAATATATATCACTATAGAGAGATATGTTAATAGTGAGGACCTAAAAATTGGTACACATATTCACACTGAGTAGGGAAACAAAACCTAGAAAGCTTAAATATTCAAGACAATAACGCTAGAGAAGGATTATAGTGCCAGAACCCAGGGTGTCTAGTTGTATCACTCTTTTATAATAAAAAAAATTCAAAGATCCTATTTGTGATAGTGTCCTAGTCTTGTACACAAATTTCTAGACCCTATCTTAGTCAAAACAGTCCAGAATAAGACAAGTTTAATTTTTTCTCACTGCTATTTTTAGAAAAGGTCTAATTTCAATTTAATTTCAAAAATTAGTAATATTATTAATTGATTTATCCTATTTAGACCCATTTATTTAATAATAATAAAAATCCATTATTATAAAAAATAATGAATCATTTGGGGAACCCAACTTATTTTGAATTTTACATAAAAACCCTAGAAATCCTGGGGTAAATTCTTAGCTAATTTTCCCCATTAATTTCTAACTTTTTTCTTAAATATTAAAACTATAAATTCCTCTCAAAGTTTAAAATTTTGTAGTGTATTTTAAAATAAATTTATTTCAAACCCTAGTTGCATACACTAGGTCCTAGTAATTTTCTAGCATTAATTGAATAATTTCCTAATTTTTTGCTTGCACATATAAATTAGACATTTATCTCAAATTTTAAAATTTTGTAGTAAATTTTAAAATAAATTTATTTAAAACCCTAGTTGCATCAACTAGCTCTCAGTAATTTTCCAATCATTTTCTAAATTTTTAGTTGCATATTAAAATAAAAAAATCACTTCAAATTTTAAAAATTTATTTTTTTAAAAACCCTAGTTGCATCTACTAGGTCCCATTAAATCAAGCATTTTCCCACAATTTTTTTAATTTTTTCTTGAATACTTAACTCAAAAATTCAATTTCAATTTCAAAAATTCATAGTATTTTGCAAAAATATTTTTGAAAAATCCCTAGTTGTATGTACTATCTCTTATTTTTATTCTTGAGGTATCATCTTACATGTTTGGGAGATCTGTATCCTTTATATGCATATTCCAGTTCATTTTTTAGATTATATCAGTTTAATATTTTCTACTATTATCCAAGTTGTTTTCCTTATACCACCTAAGTTCCTTGAATTTATTTCTTTAAGATGAAGTGCAGGACTTAGTGGCAATCCTCCTAAATTCATCTAGATTTTTTCAATTTGACCATACACCATGGATAAACAACCATCTCAAGTTCTTGTTATAAATCCTACACATCCATATTACATAAATTTTCATGAGAATAACTTTGATAATGAGTAGTATAAAAATAATAATAATGGTGTACACACTGATGCTCATGCTCCACCACATTAGAATATTGATCCACTTTTACCTATTGTTGATAATGAATTTGTCCTCAACAAAGACTTGATTTTATAAAGTTTTAGATAAAGACTCAAGGAACAACCCTAAGATCATACTCTTATCTTGCAATCTATCATGGAAATTAATAAGGCTAAGCAAATTGAGTCTTCTATTCCTTCAGAGCAATCAATTGTAAATGACACTACATGGGCAAGTATGTCTCAACAACCCCCTATAGTATCCCAACCTACCTCTATACCACTAATTATAGCTAGTACATCCCTTTCTCTTGATGTGGTATCCCTTGTGTAAGCAATAAGATCTCTTCAATCCAAGGTGATACATCTTGAGCAAGGTACCACTAGACCTATGTAGGATTTAGATTATTTTTCCTTACTACATACACCATTGGCATGTCACATTACCTCTACACCCTTGCCACAAGGTTTTATTCAACCTAAGCTTACTCTATATGATGGTAAGGGTGATCTAGAGACAAATTTGAGAGATTTTCATGAAACATGCTTAGATTATGTCCCAAATGACTAGCTACTTACCAGGTTATTTCCATGGAGTTTAAAGTATTATGCTTTACAATGGTTCTATAGTCTATTGAATCAATCGATCAATGCATTCAATCCTTTAGCTAACATTGGTGATAAGGTTTCATATGCTCAAATTGCTTAGTAGAAATAATGACCAAATGAGCATCTAATGGTCTATGTTCTTTGGTACAAGACCATCTTGGCTAAGATAACTATCCCCATGTTATATTAGGAGTTACAGGACATTTTCAAACAAAGTCTTCTACCAGCACTGCGTGAATCAATCATGTTCAAAATATTCTTTTCCTTCACTGAATTGTGTCACATAATAAAGGAAAGAGAAGTCAAACTAATTTCAATGGGAAAACTAAAATACACTAATACATATGACATAAGTAATAAGAGTAAAAAAAAAGTCTCATATAAGGTCAAGTTCATTGATACTAAAGGGTATAATCAAACTACAATCAATGCAACTTCAGAGCCTCCTTAGTGAATAGTTTTATTATCACCCCCTCAACATACTTTTTCACATCTTCCAATTCCTCTAGCCAAGATTTTATAATATATTTTAGATTGTAATATCATATCTCTCCCTCTTATTCAAGAAGTTGGTTCAACAAAGACTCTTCTAAAGGGATATGATTAGTAGACATTTTGCTACTACCACAGGGCACCAAGCCATATGACAAACAAATACATCAATTTAAAGCACAAGATACATGACCCAGTAAATTTAAACACTATTGATCTTGGCACTTAAATTGAGCCTCCACTGACAAATAAAACATAGGACAAAGCATTGAAATTATTCTCAGATCCATTTCCACAAAATTAAAAATAGGATATAGGGGCACATCAAGGGTTCATCTGCACATCCACCACCAGATACATATAGGGCACCTTCAATTGAGTTACATCCTTTGAGAAACATGAACAGTGTATATAATTCCAGAGTTCTAGCTAGACCTTATATCTCCTTCTCAAAGTAAAAGATAATTGAGGATGATTTAGATTATCATGCACTCTTTATTAGAGCTCACATTCATAATCAACCTATTCATAGTGTGCTTATTGATAATGGTTCTAGTCTTAACATGTGAACCTTGACACTACTAAAACATTTGGGTTATTCAGAGTAGGATATCACTCTAAAAAAATATTTATTATTAGTTTCATTGGGAATATATAAATTTCATTATGAAAGATATTAACTACACTATAGGTTGGTCCTACACATGTGGCCACACCATTCACTATAGTTCCTAGCATAGGATTTTTTGATATGCTACTTAATTGACCATGGATTCAAAAACATAAACTAGTACCTTCTACAATTCACAAATGCATAAAATTCACTCACATTATTCAAGTTGTTATATTTTGTGGAGTTCCATATGAGTTACCACTCTCTATTTCATATCCATCTACCAGTTTATAGTCACCAGTTTCAGTTTCACCAGTAGTTTCAATTTTGCCACTAGTATTAACTTCTCATCTAGTTTTATTTCCTATTCCACTTCATATTTAGAAATAGTTGAAGCATATATCATTAGTACATAGGGTTAATACACCCCATAGCTTCAAGATTCTAGACAACTTCCAGATATAGTATTCACACCTAGAGTAGTTTCATTGAGATCTCATGTGTCTACACATAGAGTACATGTTTAGAGAGTTTCTCCTACTTCTATATGGTCCATAGGAGACCTAAAATTGCATCCACTTATTATATTTATATAAGTTCCCCATAGTTAGTTTCTACTTCAAATATTTTAGAACATATACAACCTTTAGAGCCACACCCTAACATTTCCATCATGCTTCATGATCATGCATGATTCCACTCCTTGATACATAAACACCATGATAGGGAGTCTTGTATGAGACTCATTGGTTAGTATAATATATTTCCAAATTTAATTGTACATAATATATTTTGCTTAATTTTACATAGTTCAAATATTCCAAAAACACAAAAATAATATAACATTTCAAAAATCCAAAAACATTTAAATATAATAAAACACCAAAAAAAAACATTTTGATTGTATGCATCATCCATATTTTACATTTTTAATATAATGATAGGAATTAAATTTAATACTTCATGATATTTTATGTCTATTTATCTATATTACCATTCTTCACTTGATCTTCTTTGAGTATGTGTAGTGACATCTAACTACTTGATTGCTTCACTCTACCCATTGAGGGTAGATCCTACTTCTACATTTGCGACACACTTTGATATACATACGCATTGGGGGAATATTCTACATGATTACACCATATAGTTTATGCCATTCCTACACTACACACTCCAAGTTATCATGTTAATGTACATTACTTACTAGATTACACATATTACTATATTGACATTTCACTAGTATCTAGCATTTGTGTATCTCTTAGCATATACCTAGTCTTATACTAACATGTATTACATACTTTCACTCTTTCTTTGATTAGTTATATGTTCTTGTATTTTACAATATTTACATGGTTTCTTTCTTTAATTAGCATAGATAGATGTGATTACATTTCTTAGTTCCTATTTGTCTCCTATATGTGCCTTAAGACATTTGCCAATGTCTTTTGCTTCTATGTCTTGTGTGTACCTTAGGATATTTACCAATGTTATTTGATTATATGTATTGTGTGTACCTTAGGAAATTTAACAATTTCCTTTACTTCTATTCATGTGGGTGCCTTAGGAAATTTGTCAATTTCCTTTGCTTGTATTCTTCTATGAGCTTGTAGCCCTTGTGCCAATATTGCTTGTTTCACTTATATGTGTATGTGGCATTTGGACATTCCTTATATGCTTGATTTATAGTTTGAGTAACATGTTCTATGTCCCTTTTTTTCATGGCCCCTTGGCCACACTTGTATTCTTCTTATTTTGTGTGGTTGTTTCTCAATTACTTCTCGATTATTACAATGCCATGATTTATATCATGTATTTTCCTAGTTTTCTTGGATGCCATGATGGACATCATGCTCCATCCCTCCAACTAATAATTAATAAACTAAAAAATAAAATTTATAGTTTCAATTAAATTTATTAAATTACACATGTTACTACATCATTACATTTATCTAGGCATACCCCTATTGATCTAATAATCTCTCAAATCAAATCATGCTATATCTTGAGATATTTTGTTGATTATCATTTCTATATCATGTATATTTACAACTTAACACACTTGTAGGGATTATTATTCTAAGGATATTCATATTAGGGTACCTATTACTACCCTTAGAAGAGGAGGAAAGTTTTTCTATAGAGATCAAAACTCTTAATCGATCAAACAATCTAGTTTTAAAACAACCAGAATAGTATCCAATAACCAAACCACTCAAAATAGACTAGGTAGATAGTCGAGATTCTAAAATAGTGATATGTTTTAGCCTAGGACAATATCACTAAGGCTAGAATATAACACCAAACACTAGGATTTATATTTTCAATGCTCCTATCTAAACAATAGAAAAGCTTGGTTTTCCAAAAGTGAGCAGAAAGGTAGGTTCAGCTACAATTTTGCACAATCAAACTAGTTTAGATCAATAGTTTTAGTATAGTTTTATCAAATTATCTAGACATAGGGGTAATCATGTGTAACATGATTCATTATCACTTCTAGTTTTATAAATGGTAGTTTTTATAACTTCTAGATCAGATTCCATGTTTCAAACACTAGTGATTGAGGGCAAATTGCACAACACTTTTACTTCTTTTCTTTTAGTTTTTAGCATTACTTAGGTATTCTCAATAGTTTCATGCCTTATTCCATCTACATGTGGTTGGAATAATTTTGGAATGGATTTTATACAAGCCTAACCTTCACATTTCCTAAGTACTTAAGTTCTCGAGTGGCTTCCACATAAGCCAAACTTTTAGTTTGGAGTGGCTTTCATACAAGCCTAATCTCCATATTTTCTAAGTTGGACAACATTAGCCTAGTTTCTAGCTCACATTAGGCTATCCATGCCACATTTTTATATTTTTATAACATTTAAGGGCTTTAGAAGCCATCTCATAAAACATACATATTCATACATACTGATATCAGTTCATAGCTTCACTTCATAGGGCAATAATGGATCCAAAGGGTCATCCTTTGTATTATTGATCCACCTATTTAGAGGGATTGGACACATATTAAAAACACTAATTAACACATGAATGATCATCTAGCTTCACTTAGTATGTGATGATGGAACCAAAGGGCTAGCCTTTGCATTCTTAAGCCACTTTTTACAGAATTGATCACTTATCTCCATTCATGATATAACTTTTGGTACATTATCAATCAACACATACCCAGCATTACTCAACCTTACTTAGTATCACAATGGGTTTTGTATTGGTTCACATACTTGGTGAGGTGTATTCATTCCTTTCTCTTCCTCTCTCTTACCTACCTTGTAAGTTCTTGTTTTATATTGCATATAATAAGAACTAATCTACTCTTTATTTTCCTTTCATAGATTTAGACATACATAATGTGTTCTCTATGCAATATATATCATTACTCAGCATCACAAGCTTCATGGGATTCACCTTTGTAGGTAAGTTCAGGTACATTTTCTATTTTCCTTTATCCTAATATTTCACTTTGTTGCATCACTAGAATAAAAGGGGGCAAATGTAGTCATATAAAATGCAAAAATTGGTAACTTGAGTATGTCTAAAGACACCCAACCCTTAGGTCCTTTTGCTTTCTCTCTTAACCCTCTTAGTCTAATTTTCACTTATTATTAGTCATTTATTGCCTTTTAGACTTGACCCCAACTAAGTTAGGACCCTCTCTTCATGACTAATCTATCCCCCTAGGTCTCGTCTACTCAAAACAATAGCATTAAATTTGGAAATAGTGTTGGACCCTATGGTGTCTCCTTTTTAGTGATCTTTTCCAATCATAATTTGATCCTAGATTACTATTTTCCCCCATTTCTTTTTATTCATTATGTTGGCCTAATCTAGTTTCATCTATTCCATGACTAATAAATCCATATATAAGCCCATTCAAATATCATTTGGAAAGGGTTGGTAAATATCATTCAAGAAAACAATAATACAAGAAATACCACTTTATTAATCTTCCTTATTCTCTTCATATAGCTAGCTTATACACTTTTAAGCCCATTCAAGACCTTACACTAGTCCCTAATCTTCTAAATATTACCTAGTTTTAGCATTTCTTCCATTTTAGTTCACTATTGCACAAATCACTCTTAAAGGTAGAACTACATGTGGCTTGATCCATCCTCAAAGTATTAGTATGTAGGCAATGTACCCACACATGAGGTATGAAGCACATCTAGTTCATCTTACACACACTAACCCCTTTTTTCCATTTTCCAAAGTTTATTTCAATTACATATAAGATACAAGTATAAGAAGAATTATCTTTATAGGTAGCTCTATTGAAAACAAGGACCTAAAAATTGGTACACAAGCTCACATTGAGTATCTAAACAAAACCTAGAAAACTTAAATCTTCAAGATAATAGTGCCAAAGAAGGAATACAACCTTGAAGCCTAAGGTGTCTAGTTTTATTTCTCCTATATAATCAAAAAATAAATTCCATGATCCTATTTGTGATAGTGTCCCAGTCTTGCACACAAATTTCTAGACCCTGTCTCACTCTGAATAGTCTAGAATAAGCTAAGTTTAATTTTTTCTCTCTCACTACTATTTTTAGAAAAGGTCTAATTGTAATTTAATTTCAAAAATCAATAGATTTAATTAGGAATTTTGTGTACTAATTTATCCTACTCAAACCTATTTACTTACTAGGATTAAAAATCCATTATTCCCAACAATAATGAATCAGGTTATGACTATGAAATCATTTATAAGAAGGGTAAGGATAATATTGTGGTTTATGCTCTATCTCACAAATTTGGAGACCAAACTTACCTTTTAGCTATTTTCATGCCTATTCTAAATTAGTTGGATGTTGTATAGCATGGGTTTGTTAATGAATCCTCATTATCTCAAATCATTCAATAGTTAGCCACTAACCCCTCTACTATACTACATTATTCTTGGGATAGTACCTCTTTATGATATAAGGGTCATCTCGTGCTTCCCCAAAGCACAAATATTTAGTATGTTGTATTTTATGAACTCCATGCTCCTCCATCCATAGGGCACTTAGGGCTTCTTATAACTTATGTCTGGGAATGACATAACTTCTTTTGGAAGGGAATGAAAAAGTCAATTCAACAAATGATGGTTGAATGTGATACCTACCAATGCAACAAAGGTGAAATAACACTCATTCTTGGATTTTTCAAAACCTTTCCCATCCCTACCAAGATTTGGGCATATATTTATATGGATTTAATTGAGAGGTTCCATAAATATAGAGGGGAAATAATAATCTTGGTTGTGGTTGATCCCCTCTCCAAATATAGTCATTTTTGTGCCCTCATCCATCCATATACTACCTCCATAGTCACATAAATTTTCTTAGACCAGATTTTATATCTTCATAGAATTCCTTCTTATAGTGTCTCAGATAATGATGCTACCTTCACCAACCATTTATGGATGGAAATATTTTGATGAGCTAGTACCTAAATGAAGATGAGTTCTGGTTATCATCCACAAATGGATGGCTAGACTAAAATTATCAATAAATGCTTGGAAACTTTCCTTAATTAATTCACCTCAAAATAAAAACATCATTTGGTAAATTATCTCCCTCTCATTTAATGGTGGTACAATACCTCCTACCTCACTTCAACTAAAATGACTCCATATGAAGCAGTCTATGGTCAAGCACCACTAGTGTTCCTTCCATACACCCCCATTAGTTCACTAGTTCAAGTAATCGACATAATTCTCCCAAATAAAGATTAGATACTTATCACCCTACATGAAAATATTCAAATGGAATAAAATAGAATGAATATTAGGTTGATTAGTATTATTATAAGTGCTTTTTTCAAGTATGTGATATGGTTTTACTTCACTGACAACCATACAAGTAATCCTCCCTAAAACTCAAAGAGAATCATAAGCTAGCTCCCAAGTTCTATGGGTCATATAAGGTTCTCCAAAACATTGGGTTGATTTATCAAAAGTTGGAGCTCCCACCTTATTCTCAAGTTCACTTAGTATTTCATGTCTCTTGTCTAAATACATTTTTTAGAATAAACATTAGAGTGAAAACTATTTTATGAAAAATTGATAATTAAGGATCCATCTTTTTTGAGTCAGAGAAAATATTGGATAGGCACACATGCCAACTTTTCTCTCATTTCATCACAGATGTATTAATTTAGTGGCATAGAATGTAACCAAAGGATGCAACATGGGAACCGCTATTTTAGATTTATCACTAATTCCCACATCTAAAACTTTGAGGATAAAGCTTTTTCTAAGAGGGAGGGGATATTAGGAATCCATGCTACCCCTTCTCTATAATTTTTTAGTATAATATTTCTATAGATGCAAATGCTTAGTAAGTCATTCTATGAGTATTTTTTTACACCACATTCATGATAAGTAGTAGCTGCCTAGATTAGACTTAGTATATAAGTAAATGTTGAGGCTAATGAAGTCATCCATGAAATTAGTATATTAAGCTTGATCAAAGGAGGTTTCCCCCTTAAAGTGGCCTATGATTAATATAATCCCTTCTATGTTTCCATTAATTCTATAAATCTCTTATTTCATGCATTTTCTTAAAATAAATCTATTATTTTGTGTATTTCCATTAATTTATTTTAGGAGGATCCTCTTATGAAATCAGTTCCATGTCTCTATTCATCCTTCTTAATACATACTAGATAAGTGAAGGACACATTTTGGAGTTTGACCTCAGTTAGATAGGTTTTCTTTTAGTTTATCTTCCTTCCCTTTTCTTTGGAAAGATGGTAGTGTAGAGTAGAGAGACTAAATAATACATCAAAGGGAGACAACCTTTAAATATAGATATTTAATCCATCTATTAGGCCACCCATAGCCTAGGATTGTCTCCATGTTACTTCATACTCTAAAGGCTTGAAACTACCTTCACAATGGTGTAAGTCTAGTAGATAACACATCCTATGTGACCATTTATAACATGTAGAAGAGAAAATATTAATGATCATGGGTGGGCCTTTCTTTCCCACATGGGTTTGTAAGAGAAGTTACATGGGAATTATTTTGAAATAAGTACCAAGGAATGGGAAGGGATAAGTGTCACCTTCCCATTGGCAATTATGTTTTAATGTTTATTATATAACAGTATGGAATTAATTTCTTAGAGGAATATTTTTGTCATTATTTTCATTTTTGAGGAGATCTTGAGCTTAAGGAGAGGGAGAAATCTTGGAGTAGATAATATTTTATTATGGCAAGACACTTGTAGAAGGGATTCTTGATTAGGAAAAAGTAGAGGAACTAAGGTATGAATTTCGAATACAACTATGAAAATATGTTATTATTTGATTAAATAAAATATGTTCCCTTCTTATTTGATAGTAAAGGGTTAATATTGTCATTTAGATTTCCTCATTTTATGGTTTGATTTCCATGGTTGGTCCTATGGCTACCATGTTATTTTTATCCCTATTAGATCATGGAGGTGATACAATTCCTCCACTTACTATTATTTTTTTGAAATAAATTTATTTGAATTAAAAATATATTTTTATAATTCCTAAATGGTATTAGCTTGTGTGTTTGATGTATTCCTTCATTGGGTATGGTTTGGGAATGAGAACTATGTTCCAAAGTCCTCTTACTGGGCTCTCTTTTATGGGATTTGGGCAATAGGAAAAATAAAATTTTCCAAATGCATCCCATGGCAAGGGATAAGGGTTTGGGAAAGAGGAGGCATCCCAAATTCCTCATTATCCCACCCCATAGAGTGGAAAGTAACAATATTTATCCACAATGGGTGATTCTAGAGGCTTATAATTTATTATAATATATTATGTATGTTATGTGTCCTTAAATTCTTGAAATTGATGTGTTAAAATGGATCATGTTGTTCTTTATTCGGTGTTAGTAGAAGCCCCTTAACTTTAAGTATGTTTGACAGGTTGAGCCATATAGTTTACTTGCCAATTTCCCCTTTACCTACACTTACCTTACTTCAACTTGTTAGTACTAACCATACCTATAGATGGGAGTACTTGGGTTGGTGGATGCCTTGGGTAGACACTTTTTGATGGTATTAATGAATGGGAGGAGATACCATACTTGGTTTATCCTTATGGTGTGTGTTGGATCTTAAATATGAAAACTAATTTTCCCTAATTTATTCTTATAAATGTTATGCAAATGTTAGTCGGCTATAGGAAGCCATTGAATGTAATAATTCTAGTTTATGAGTTTTAAGGTAGAATGAAATGTATTCATTGAGATTGGAAACATTATAGTACCCATATTTATATATTTTTTAAAAAATGGAAAATTTTAAATCAATGAACATTATTAACTCAATAAATTATTGGGTTATAAAATGTGTATGAAATACACCATCTTGTTGTTTTTATTATAGCAGTGAAAAATAAATTATCTATTTTGATTGCAAGTGTTTAAATGGAATTTTTTTCCTTAGGAAAAAAATGGGATAATTTAATTCATATAATTTTTTATCTAAGATAAAATTTTATAAATATCCCAAAATTAATTAAGTTTTCTAGTACACTTTGCCATGACTCTATTACTTTTCATCAAATAATTTTATAGATTATAGTTTTAAAAATATGGATTTTAGGTAAATATACTATTATACCATAGTTTATTTAGCATAATGACTTGAATTAATGTAATTTATTTACATATTAATTGATAAAAAATACATCTAAAATAATTTTAAATTTAATTTCTTGATTTTACAATCTTGTAGTAATTTGTTTTATAATTTTAGGGTTTATCTATAGCCTATGGTGAGTTTTTATATTATAGTAGCCTATATGAAACTTTTGGTCACAATCCATTTGTGTGAAGGGAATTTTACCCTTTTATATAGGGTAATGAGGAAGCCTTATCCAACTATCCCCTAAATGATCACATGACTATGGTTTAATTTTGAGGGGGACAACATATGAATTTTGGTGTCAAAAACTATGAAATGAAATAACAACTCAATGTGAGTGAAAGTTTAAGGTGGTTAAGATGGTTGTTGAGTTGGTGATATATTATATAGACCATAGATTTAAATCACTTAGCCATGATTTCCCCACCAAACAACCATGACCACCTTTGGTTGCTGATGTCATTTTTATTTAAATTTTATAAATATAATATTTATTTATTATTTATTTTCCCATTTTATTTATTATATGGTTATGTATATGCATTATATTTTTCAAATCAAAGATATTTAATATAAATATACTAAATTTGTAGTCATTGGAGGATATCAAAATAGTCCTGGGTGGGATAACCCAAAAGATACCCCACCTTAATTTTTCCCCTCTTCTACATGGAAGTGTTTTTATGGTCTAAAACCTTATATATTTTATATAATTAAATTTAATTCATGAGAGATAATTTTTTACTTTATTTACCTTTGAATATCATATAATTTTTGGGATTGGTTGAACCAAAAAGGAATTTCCCTAAAATTTTCATTACCTATCACATGAAATAAATTTTAAATTTTGAAAGTAAATTATTTTTTCATGACACATTGGTCATCATTATAACCCAAATGTTAGAATCCTCCCTTTATTATTCCTCTAAACAATCCTAACAATTTTAATCAAAACCCTTCTCAAAATACTATAGATATCTCTTTCGAATCGATGCATATATTTAAACAAATGGCCCTTATGAAATATTCCAACAACAATCAATTACTCCAAATGTAAAACCACATTTTAAAATGGGCCAATAAATCTCCTCAAGTCATCATAAATAAACCTAGTAAATTTACATTCATCCCACTATTAGATATACTAATGGGAATCTCCATCCTCAACATCTAATATGAAATAAGATGTTTTAAAATATTCAAAATGAACTCCTAGTTCCCTAGATTGTTTCTATGGATATTATAATTATATCTATAAACATCACATATGATAAGACTAAATATCCTACACTACATTTTAAGGCATTTGAAAATCTCTATAAAGTGTGAATTTAAAGAAAAAACTATTTTTAGTAATTTGTTTTATAATTTTAGGGTTTATCTATAGCCTATGGTGAATTTTTATATTATAGTAGCCTATATGAAACTTTTGGGCACAATCCATTTGTGTGAAGTGAAGTTTACCCTTTTATATAAGGTAAGGAGGAGGCCTTATCCAAATATCCCCCAAATGATCACATGACTATGGTTTAATTTTTAAGGGGACAACATATGAATTTTGGTGTAGAACACTATGAAATGAACTAAAAACTCAATGTGAGTGCAAGTTTAAGGTGGTTAATATGGTTTTTGAGTTGGTGATATATTATATAGACCATATATTTAAACCACTTATCCATGATTTCCCAACCAAACCACCATGACCACCTTTGGTTGGTGATGTCATTTTTATTTAAATTTTATAAATATAATATTTATTTATTATTTATTTTCCCATTTTATTTATTATATGGTTATGTATATGCATTATATTTATCAAATCAAAGATATTTAATATAAATATGCTAAATTTGTATTCAATGGAGGATATTAAAATAACCTTGGGTGGGATAACCCAAAAGATACCCCACCTTTAATTTTTCTCCTCTTCTGTATGGAAGTGTTTTTATGGTTTGAAACCTTATATATTTTATATAATTAAATTTAATCCATGAGAGATAATTTTTTACCTTATTGACCTTTGAATCTCATATAATCTTTGGGATTTGTTGAACCAAAAAGGAATTTCCCTAAAATTTTCATTACCTATCACATGAAATAAGTTATAAATTCTGAAACTAAATTATTTTTTCATGATACATTGATCATCATTATAACCCAAATGTTATAATCCTACCTTTATTATTCCTCTAGAAAATCCTAACAATTTTAATCAAAACCCTTGTAAAAATCCTCTAGATATCTCTTTCAAATCGATGCAAATATTTAAACAAATGGCCCTTATGAAAGATTCCAACAACAATCAATTACTCCAAATGTAAAACCACATTTTAAAATGGGCCAATAAATCTCCTTAAGTCATCACAAATAAACCTAGTAAATTTACATTTATCCCACTATTAGATATACTAATGGTAATCTCCATCCTCAACCTCCAATATGAAATAAGATGTTTTAAAATATTCAAAATGAACTCTTAGTTCCCTAGATTGTTTCTATGGATATTATAATTATATCTCCAAACATCACATATGATAAGAATAAATATCCTACACTACATTTTAATGCATTTGGAAATCTCTATAAAGTGTTAATTTAAAGAAAAAACTATTTGAATACAAAGCTTCTAATCAAAATCTTATTTCAAGATGCGCTAGAATGGTATAATCAACTTCAAAACTCACTAAATTGCGTAACTAGATGATCTAATCAATTTATTAATTGAATAATTATGAAAAAAAATTATATTCCTTAAAACAACCATAACATCTTCATCAATGATAAACAACTACCTACAGAAGTCCACTCATGCTTTCATCAAATGATGGAAGTAATTAGTGAAAAAATGAGATCATGACATAAGTGAGGAGTACCTTTTCAAAAATTTTATTAAATCTCTAAAATCCCATACTAAATACAAAATTATGATATTATATTTTAAAACTTTAGAATATGTATTTTATCAAGACAAAAGATAGTATTACCTTATAAACCAATTTGAACCATCTCAAAAAATAGTAAGGAATATTTTCAAATTAACCAATGTAATTAGTGTTAATATATATCAAACCAATCTTCCACATTAATTTAAATTATAAGTGTCCTTTTTAAATATTAAAAACCTTCCCCACCATCTCTTAAGTCATATGCCACCTTATCAACCCATGATATTTGACTCTTTGAATCCTACCCCACCATGGTGATCCCAATACTTGTTCATGGCATGTTGTTGTTGGTCATTCTAATTAATATTGTTGTGACCTTAAAATATTTAATTTTAACATATTTTTAGGTAAATACATAGGTTTTAAACTAAGAATTATATAATGATATACCTCAGATATTTTAAATACCAATCAAACCAATCACATAAAAATCACCCTTTAGAATGAAATCATAATCAACCTTTAAATTCTCCAAATTCTAAACTAGCTCCTAATGTTGTATAACCCATGGTTAAACATAAATATTAAAAACATGGGGAAAAAATTGTTAGTAGAGTGAAGCATGTTTTATCATTCATCAATTCTCAACCTTTTACATCAAATTAGCTTGAAATACCTCCTACATATCTTAGAACTATTTAGGCCTATCCTACAAGTATAATTTTAGTTTCAACCCCCTTCAAAACATAAAAATTTACAAAATAAAATAACTATTATTGTATAGAATGTTATAATATATTCTTAAATTAATTCCATGTCTGAAATAACATCTCCCATGGCCTAGAATGTGTTAATACAAATAAATTTACTTCCTATCAAATTAATTTGTATCTTTTTGTGTGGGATAGGATGACCAATAATAATATTATCTATTTATATAATGGGATACAAAAAAGGTCATAATAATAGAGCATATGTATAATTGGATGGTCTAATTATGGTTCTCTAGGTGGTTGTAGATCTAATATAGAGAAATCTAAACTCAATGTCAAGGGTATAGGTTTCTAAATCCGATGCCTATGATATGGGGTATGGCTCTAAAGAGATACCAAATTAAATTAGTAATATATAAATGGTAAAAAATAGGAGTTTCAAGGATATAATAAAAATACCAAATGCAAGGAACTGATGCACAAGGGTAATTTATATCCAAGATAGATATAAATACTAGACTCAGTAAGAAATAAGTGGTGAAACATTCAACCAATGGGTGGTGTATACAACCGAATATGATAAATATAAATCCTAAGAACATTATAGTAATAATAGATTATTAAATATAAGGAATACGTAATAAATGACAAATAACATGCATCTATTTTAATAAAAAAAAATTTAGATCTATCTACTAACCAAATAAATGAAAGAGAATAGGGATATAGATACTTACCTTTGGCATAACTTGTCAATGCATCAATATCACCCTTAGATCATGTTCCAATTTGAAATATAAGTTGTAGGATGAATACCTAAAATGGAAAGGATATAACATATATATCCTTAGATGGGGACTCTAATTACTAGGAAACCTCCTTAGTACAACTCTTCCTATTGAACTACAAAGACATTTAAGCAGGACTAGACCTAAAAGAATAAGAATTAAAACTATAACTCATCCTTTTACTACTTAAGTGTGGAAATTATAACATAAGAAATGCATATAAGTTTTATGATTTATTGAGAATTATAATTATGACATGTATATGTATGGATCCAAATATAGAAATAACCCTGAACTCTTATCTCGTATTATCATCTAGGTCTGTATACTCAAATGACTCTTAACTATATCAGTCAGGCTGATGTAATTGAAAAGATAGAGACAAAACTCAAAATGTATCAACCAAGTTGATAAAATACATGGATAACTAAACATAAACTAGATTATATCACCTTGGATGAGATAATAGGAATATAAGGTGGATACCAAATCAAGATGAAAAGTATACAAAGAGGTAAGAAAGGATGAGAATCAAATGAGGTCAAACTAATAGTAATGAAGTTATGACATAATAGTATGAAAACATGTATAAAAATGCCACTATTTGATCCCACCCCATTCTAGGTGAACTATTTAGGATGCGTACTTAGGGATATTTATGTATTGATAAGCCATTACAATATAAATTATTATTAAAGTGATAAAGATGAAAAAAATTAGGTGTGTGTATATATACATACACCCCACCTAAAGCTCATCATGTGTCATTTAGTGTAACATGGGATGATTCTTTTTTAAAGATACATAAAAACAAAAAATAATATTAAGAAATGTTTTAAAAAATGAAAATAAAAATGAAATTAATTAAATAAATAAAAACATATCTCTTCACTTACATTTATGACTATAGAGATGATGTTGACTATGATGCAATTGGAGGGTTTGAATTTTAAAGATTAATGGGAAAGCATAAAACACAAGAGAACCAAATTTCTACCAAAGATGTATATTAGCACCACAAAATTCATTATTTATCCATGATCCTAGGGATTATTTTTGTTCATCAAATAGATCTATGGAATTTAAGATACAATAAATTATAGAAAGTAGAGAACAAAAATAATTTTTTTTCGAAAATTTCAAAGATGGTTTACCAAAATTATTTGATTTAATGTATGATGTAAGTGCATAAACCTAATATTTTCACATTTATACCATTTCTAACACTTTATCTTATAGGGGCTTATTAGTGCATAATTTTTCTTGAGTACATGCCTTAAAGGGTGTACCAGAATGGGGTGGGTTCAAATCATGATAATTTATGATAGTTTTTTACCTATTATTTTTTCACACCATCATTACTATTAGTCTGACATCCTTTAAATATTTATCCTTTTTTCTTCTCCATTTACTTTCTATTAATATTTGATAACTTCACTATATCCTATGATATTGGTCTGGACAATATAATTTGTTTTATGATTAAGCCTCCATTGTAATATATTGGATATCCCAATATAATTATGAGTTTATACTATAAAAATTTTAATGTATCAACATGGTCAATACTATATTGTATTAGTTGTTATATTCTAATTTTATTGACTTGGTTGATACCATCAACCTATATTGTAGGTTTGGTTTTTTTATTAGATCCATATATATAGGGGTCACATTTGATTCCTAATAATATATATCACATTCATATACTCTACTTACACTCACACTTCACATTTCTTCCTAAGGAAGTATTTGGGATATTTAGTTGGTTTGAAACCTTATCTTGTGGTGTCATTAAATTTAATAGGAGAGGTATTTTGGAGATCCCAATTAAGGATATTTTGATCTTCGTATAATAATTTTAGTCCTTCAACCTACAACATATCTTACAAAGGGCCACTTGAGCCAAAGAGGGAGATTGAAGCATCAAAAATTCCACCCCAAGGTAAGTTCAATTTTGTACCCCTAACCACCTCATTATCAAAGATAAGTTTCTAATTGTAGTCATTGTTGAGATTTTTGATTAGCTCCATAGGGAAAAATGTTTCTATAAATTGGATATTCATTTAGGCTATCATTAGATCTGAGTGCATGTTGATGACTTTACAAAGACATCCTTCCACACTCATGATGGTCACTATGAATTACTAGTCATCTTATTTGGACTTACAAATGCCTCTTCAACATTGTAGGCCCTAATGAATAAAATATTTAAGCCTTTCCTCCATCAATTTGATTTAGTTTTTTTTCAATGATATTTTTATCTATAGCCACACATGGGTTGAGCATCTGTATCATTTAATAGGGAATTGAAACTTCTAGTAGACACTAAATTATGTGCTAAGTAGTCCATGTGTTCCTTTGGTCAAGAGGAAGTTTCATATCAAGGGCACATTATTTAAATTCATGGGGTCTATGTGGATCCATAAAAAATTAGTACCATGCAACATTGACCTCAGCCAACAACCTTTAAGATCCTTCATGGATTCTTATCCCTATAAAATAGTACCATAGGTTTGTCAAGGATTATGGAAAGATCATGGCTCCCTTGACTTCCTTATTGAATAAGTATGCATTCACATGGGATGTCACAATTAACTAGGCATTCATGGAAATTAAAAATTCTATGTATAACACACTAGTTTTGGCCATGCTAGACTTCACCAAAACTTTCAACATCAAAAGTAATGCATGTTAGTTTTTTTATTATTCAAGAGGGTCACTCCATTACTTTCACTAACAAATCCATTTATGGATTAAATTTTTCTTTGTCTACTTATGAAAATGAAATGATGTAAATACTAAATACAGTATAAAAATGGTGTCCATACCTAATTTGGAATCATTTTAAATCAAAACCAATAACCAGAGTTTTAAATACTTCTTATAAAAATGGATCTCATCATCAACATAACATAAATAGGTCAACAAACTCATGGACTATGACTATGAGATCACTTATAAGAAGGGTAAAGATAATGTCATGGTAGATGATGTCTCACACACATTCAAGGATTAGAATTCCCTTTCTACCATATCCATGCCCATTCCAAATTGGTTGGAATATAGACACCAAGGGTATGCACATGATCCCTCCTTATACCACCTTATTCAATAATATACCAACCCTTTTGCAATACCACATTATTCATGGGATGGTGTTTTTATATGTTATAAGGGTTTTTTGGTGTTTCCCAATAGTACAAACCTTCATTAGACCACATTCTATGAAATCCATGCTTCTACATCAACAAGGCACTTAGGATTTCTAAAAATATATGAGTAGGTAATGTCAAAATTTATTCTAGAAGGGGATTAAAAGGGAAAATAAATATATGGTGGTTAAATGTGATAGCCTCCAGTGAAACAAATGTATTTTTATTTTTCTCAATTCATTGTCCATTCGTACTATGATTTAAACTGATATTTCTATGGATTTTATTGAGGGGCTTCCTAAATTTGAATTAAAAATAGTGATTCTAGTTATAGTAGACTACCTCTCAAAATATAGTCATTTTTATGCCCTTATCCATCCTTATACAACCTCCATGGTCTCACAATTTTTTTGGATTAGATCTTCCATCTTCATGGCATCCCTTCTTCAATCATCTTTGATCATAATGCAAATTTGACTAGCCATTTTTGGATAAATTTATTTTGATGGAAAGTCACAGAATTGATAATGAGATTTGGGTATCACTCGCAAAAAGATGGCCAAATATAAATTGTCAACAAATGTTTGGAAATATCCCTTCATTGCTTTACATCTTTAACAACAACAATAGTGGGCAAAGTCGCTTCCCATTACAAAATGGTGGTACACTAGCTCCTATCACACTTTTACTAAAATGACTCCATATGAAGTAGTTTATGGTCAAGCACCCCCAATGCTTCCCCCATATATGCTTGGAAAATCCCCTATTTAGGTAGTTAATTATGACATCAAGTTTAGATTATCAATACCCTATAGGGAAATCTCCATCTAGCACAAAATTAAATGAAGTAGTATTCCAATCAACACCACTCTGAATGTACCTTTCACCCTAGATATATGATTTTTATTCATATGTAGCCATACAAGCAATCATAATTGAAAATAAAAGGGCATCATAAGCTTACCCCAAAATTTTATAGGCCATATAAGGTTATCTAACATATTGGGTCTATTACTTACAAGTTGGAGCTTCCACCTTCCTCTCTAGTTTACCTAACATTTTATGTCTCCTATTTGAATAAATTTCTTAGAACTAATATTAGAGTGAAAATAGTTTTAATAGAACTTGATAATGAAGGCTCATTCCTTATCAAAATAGAAGTTGTTGTAGATAGGCTTACTCACCAACTTCAATCCTACTCAATCATAAAAGTCTTAATCCAATGGCATAATATGTAACCAAAAGGTGTCACATGGGAACCACTATTCCATATTCAGTAACAATTCCCACATCTGAAGCTTTGAGGGCAAAGATTTTTTTAATGGGGAGGGGATGTTAGGAACTCATGTCCTACCATTATCTTTGAATTATTAGTGTATTAATCAGTATGGATGCATATAATTTTTAAGTTATCCCCTTAGCATATTTAAATTAACCCACATTCATGGGAAGTAGTAGCTATTAGAATAGATTTAGTATTTAAGTAAGTGTTGAGGCCCAATGAGGGCATCCACAAATATTATTGTATTGAGATTTGAAAAAGTAGGTTCCCCCTTGAAGTGGCCTATGATATAAAGGTTATATTGATTTATTCTCCAAATTTTATTTTATTTTTTCATTTTTTCTATAATTCATAAATTTTTGTAGAAGGTTCCTCACAATGGACATTCTTATAAAATGTTTCAAGACGAGACCAAAAGCAAGACTCCTCTACATGTGATTCTTTAAACATTGATTTTTTTTTTCAAGTGATAACTTCAATGTATATATTCTTATTTTATTATTATGCCCATTATGACTAAGTAATATCTCCAATTATTTTTTATTCTCACTCAAATAATATTCATTTTTCATAGTTTCAATATTATCTTGGCCCTTCTCTTATTGTGTATTTTTTTGCAATCCCTATTTTATTGAAATGCTTGAAAATATTATGATTTATAGATCCATGTGGTGCATCAATTTTACCATCCTCTAATGTTGTCCATAATTTTAGGGGTGCATACCAATCATAATCATGAAAAATGCACTTGAATTTAAAAATTGGGAAGCCATCCTCTAGTATTAATAGGAAATATTGAGATTTTTTTAAACTACATATATCATAATTAACCTTAAGCTGATATGGTTTTATGAATCCTATGAAATCTACCACCTCTTGAATAGGATATGGTGTAAAAATTCTTCTATTCTCATAGGTTATATAAATTTCCATCATTTATTGAAAATTCCACATCTCTTCCCTTCACATTTTAAGTTTAATTTCTAAATGTGTCATCTATATCTTCATGAATATGACCTACTAGAAATCATTCATTTTCAATCTCTTTAAAAACACCTTTATATGTTAGAATTGTTAGTACTAGATCAAAAAATTATTTATAGTCATTGATGGAAGATAAAAAATCATCAACATGATTCAAAAATAGGAAAAACACTAAGAATTCAATCATTTGAAATCATTTTTATAAGAAAATAATTTTTGAAAATGTTAAACCTATTTGTTTATCCCTTATACAATTGTCTAATTGAAGTAGCAAAACTAGTGGCATCTTCTTGAATTCACTAAGATGAGGAAAATACTTATATTACCCTTTACATGGAGGATACACTAAATTTTTTAGCAAAGAATCATAAAAAGGGTACTTAGATATCCCATGGGTGTACTTTATATATCCATATTTGTTTTCATGTGTAGTCTCTAAATAATTTAAACATTTATTTAAATAAATTATAATAAAGTTTGATCCAATTGAAACATATGTCAATAAATAATTTCCAAACCCCTCTTTTATATGTACATGTGTAAAGATTCATGCCTAAGATACCTCAATAGACATATCACCAGTTGCTTTTGACCTTTTTTCCATTTGGGGAATAAATGTCTTCATTCTATCAACCTTGTCATGAACAATACTTGAAAACTTATAAGGACTAGAAGTGGATAACATCATATGTGTTTGATATTAAAATATTGAAATAACCACATCCATATGGGATTGCATTTCATTATCAACCGATCTTTCTTATTTAGGAGATAACCTTCCAGATGCCTTCTTATTTCTAAGGCCCAATAGACTATACATATTTAATGGTCATCTAAATTCAAAATTATACATTTTATAAAAATGTGGTTATGAAATTAAATTCAACCCATTTAATTTAAGTCATTAATATTTTCAAGCACCCTTTTCTAGTTTAATGTGGAAGGAATTAGGCACAAATTAACATGAGAACCATATCTTGAAAGTCATGTAATATTAGGAGACACATCTAAATGATATTTGATGAAGTTTGATATAATATCTAATGCTAAAATTATATTTAGACATGGATTTAGAATCAATTTCCCACCATGATGGACAACCCTTTTTCTATCCTTCCAAATTTTCCTTAATTTATAAAAAAAATGTTTTGCTAAGTAAATTTATTACAAGTCAAGATTGAAGGAAAAAATGCATACCCCTAAACCCTATTTTGACATTCCCTCTGACTTTAGATAACATTCATGATCAAATACACTAAATACATGGTTTTACCTTGTCTTAATATATTTAAACATGATAATTTTTTTATTATTATTATACTAGGACTAATAAATGTTATACAATTGTTTGTAAAATATTGGGTTGTAATTAGTTTTTGTAGAATTTTTTATATTAATCTTATTTTTCAACTGACATAAGTATTTTAACTATCGCTCTCTTTATATTAACACTATTATATTTCCTTTTTTTAACTATATAATTGTTCATAGATTCAAGGTAAGCTAAAGACATTTAAGGGTACTTACTATCTAGAATTTTAAAAACATTCCCATATTCCTTTTCTTGATGCTTATTTAATGGAATAGTTAGTGGATTTACATCTTTAATTTTTATAGAGTTGATTGGCCATCGATAAAGTGATTTATCACATAGGTCAATGCTACAAGATTGATGAAATCCATTTAATAAAATAACATAAATACCAAATGCCATGTCATTCATTTAAGCTAGTTTTAAACTTAATACCGTGATACTCTTAGTAACCTAGATTTGTCCTCACATGATGAATCATAAACTTTTACCTTAGCATTTATGCAATCTTTGAACATATTTTCCTATTAAATCCTTAATAGGAATGTAGTAATCACAATCATAATTGACATAAAAATATCTAACTGCATAATTATGTTGGTCATTCTCAATCAATACAAAATTATCTTGGTCACTCTCAATTAATTCAACTTCTATGGAGGATACAAGTTTGGTGTTATCTAATTCATAAAAAAAGTATCACATGAAGATATTTTTTAAATATATGGGATATTGGATTCTTCACCAATCACTTCAAAACATTGTATAATTATATATGAATGTATATATTAAAAAACTTTCATCTAATTTAAAAATGTGTTTAATAGAGTCTTCATCTAATGTGTGTGTGTGTGTGTGTGTGTGTGTGTGTGTGTGTGTGTGTGTGTGTGTGTGTGTGTGTGTGTGTGTGTGTGTGTGTGTGTGTGTGTGTGTGTGTGTGTGTGTGTGTGTGTGTGTGTGTGTGTGTGTGTGTGTGTGTGTGTGTGTGTGTGTGTGTGTGTGTGTGTGTGTTTTTTTCTAGATGAAAACCACATTAAAGACATTTTAAAATTAGATGAAAGTTTTTTAATAGATACATTCATATATAATTGTAAAATGTTTTGAGGTGATTGGTGAAGAATTCAATATCCCATATATTAAAAAAATATCTTCATGTGATACTTTGTTAAGTTTTAAATTGATTTTCGGGAAATCTCCTTTTTCATAAAATTATTTCTAAACTCCACACTTTCAATGGTAGATATTTCCTTATTTGATTGAATTTTCTATCAACCAAAATAAGTATTAGTATCTGTAATGGAATCATATAATGAATAAAAAATAGTTATTGAAATAAAATAATTTAAAAATAATATATTATGATTAAAAAAGTGATATCTATCAATACCTTGTGATAATACTCTATCATAATTTGTTGTTTATCATTATGTCATCTATATGTAATAAATCTAGTGTTTTTTAAGAAATTTTATCCTTTGGTTACAAAGCTTCTATGGCGACACATTTTATCTTCTTACACAATAAAATAACTAATTATACATTTTTCAAATATGAAATTTTGTAAACTTAATTTTTTTGTTAAATTAAAATTGTAAAAAAATTATTCTAGAGTGACGAAATAACATATTAATTGACACGACCATTGGTAAAAATATATGTAACATTATAGATAACTCCATATTTTCATATTTTTATGAATTTCCTAGAAATACTCATCCACTTCAACATTTAAAAAAAATTTAATGCTGATTCCATGAAAAAGTCTCATATCACATTATTTCCAAATTATAATCGAACCAAAATGGCCTATTAATAGACTAGAACATAATTTTCAAAATTGATATCAACTCTTTTTAACACATTCATAACTTTGAAAAGCACAATTTATTTTCTTGAACCAAACATTACCCTTCCTTATACAACTTTAATATTTTCAAAATAAAATAAAATAAAATTATAAATAAATATTAAATAATAAAAACTATAAATATTAATATTTATAACACACTAGAGTCAGTCTACCCCTTTATTAGCCAATATTGGAGTTAGTCTAGCCATTTTATCTATCTAGCATGAAAACAACCACATCCCACCACATGTCACCAAGGCCATTCAAAATTAATCCATTATGTCTTAGGGTGTGGTGGTGTTGGTCACATGTTCAAAACTTATAACACATTTGTCATGTTTTAACTATCATGTCAAACCATTATAGTTTTGCATGGGATTTTAATGCTTTGAGATGGGAGAAAAAACCTTCATTAATCCCTAATATTTTCATTAATAGTAATCATAACCAAGAAAAAGCATACCTTTTTCACCATTCAAATAATCTATTCTTAGCCTATCATAGAATGGGGGAGATAGAGACAGGATCAAGTTGTTATCATGTATAGAGGTTTATGTTAATAATAAGGTTTGGTAAAATATATGCAAGGGAGGTCTAATGAAATACATGCAATGAATCATAAGGCATAACTCAAACCTTGTTAAATATTTTGTTTTAGGTTGGAATAAAAGAATTATGGATATGAGAGATCTTATAATTAGTGATAGGATGTCATTATATGTCTCATTTAACCAATCAATGGATTGATGTCATTTTCTACCAAGGCTAGTGTCTAAGGCTATATGTAATGAGACTGTTGGATATTAGAGTTTATAGTCTGCTACTTGGGGGTTTACTTCTACTATGATGTCTAAATCCTAAGAATAATAAATAAGATTCTAATTCTATTTTTATTAAAAGTAAATCTAAAAGGATTGCTAAAAAAAATATCTCATATGGTATTCACACCATCAACATCCAAAAATTAATCATCTGGCATAATACATATAATGTCATCACCTAACTTGCTCAATCAGGTAGGATGGTTTGATATTTTAGAATATGAGAATGTTGTCTATTGTCACTTAAACAACTTCTGATAAATTTTGAATATGAGATGAATTTAAAAAAAATACTTTCTATGAAATTGAAAGACACAATCTTACATAAAGAAAACAACCTTTGCATGTAATGGGAACACACTTGCACTAAAGTAAATTCACACTTTGATTTTGAAAAAGGAAATCACACTTGTGTTAAAAAGGAAATCACTCATACATTTGAAAAGGAAATTCACACTTACATTTAAAAGAAATCACTCTTGCATTTAAAATGAAATCACTATTTGTATTAAAAGAATTATACCTTAGTGAAAGAAATAATTATAAATTATAAAGTGTAGTATCATTTTGTCCTATTATTTAGAGATAAGTGGGCCCTTGCTCCTTCCTCAAAATATGAATAACTTTACTCAATAATGAAAAGTAATGTTGAAATTTATTTCATTATCAAAAGAACATATATAAATATGCAAAACTACACTAGAACACTTCTAATTTATGATTAATTAAATAACTTCAATAAATTTCTAACTCTACTAGCTATCTAAAATGAGGAGACATGCATTTAAAGTACATCTCAACATGTACTCATAGAATACAAAATATGGTGATCTAAACAACCAAATCTGCTTATTCAAAACATAGATGATCTAGGAATCAGATCCCATGCTTATAGGAAGGCATTAAAACTAACTCAACTAAAAATAGATAGAAAATAACTAACATAGATCCAAAGATATTTATCTAGTTTTAAAAAATAGAAATACAAAAATATTTGGATTATTTTAGACCATTATTATGAATAGTAATGTCTAAAATAAGATATCTAAGTACAAAAAATTGATTTATATACAATAGATATCTTTAGAATCACTATCTCAATATGTAGGATCCACTTGGACATCTTTGAATCATGCCTGGGTGTCTTTGAATCATTTTGTGTAGGTCTTCAGAGCATCTTTAGAGTGTCTTTGGAGCATCTTTAAAGCGTCTTCAGAGCATCTTCTAAGAGTCAGATATTTGGACCTCATTCACCAAATCCTTAAAATTTTATATAAAAAGAGTGCCAAAATTGTTTTATGTCTTCTCAAAATTATATTTCCATAGGGATGTGTTTCTATACACAAAACTATGTCCATTTCATCTAAGTTAGACACAATAACAAGATAAAGAATCAACAATGTATCGCATACAAACAAATGATAAATTATATTCATTTCTTACTTAGATAAGACCTTAACTATTGCATGTAATGTAGTATATAACTAGAAGGCAACACTTATGGATATTTTTGTATTAGATATAATTAGCTATATGGAATGCTCATCATTTTCCCCCACACTTTACCTTTTATAAGTCCTCTTGTAAATAAGTCTTCAATCCAAAAATCCATATTCTAGGAACTGATTTAGATCATAAATCTCAAAATGGTGGCCCAATCATGATGACCTTTGGATAAGAATCCATAATCCTTTACTACTATGTGAATCCAAGCTTGAAATTTAACTTTTGACTGATTGTTCCAACTTTACCATGGAGATAGAGGACAAAGAAGAATTAGAGGCTTGAATCTCATTCCAATCCATACATCTGAGCCTCCTTCATCTAAGAGATGAGTGATAATTCATGAAATTGCTTGAGCTCACCTAAGACTCCACCTAATGGTGGTGGGACTCATGAATTCCCTACATTTTAAAGTAATAGGTAACGTATCCCACCTGACTATGCTAGTTTTGATAGAATTTTTGAAATGTTGGCTCATAAAATCTATAAAAGTTGATACACTGGCTTTCAATAATTTATGGTATTTATTATTCATCTACATATGGTACATGGGTTGAAAATTAGTAAGAAGCTTTTGGCCCTCTAGAAATCGGGGTCTCATACACAAACCTATGGTGTTATGTAATTCTATAAATGTATTGTGTACGTGTTGCCATGTTGTTTAATTTCTCGTAGTAGAGAGTAAAGCACACAATTATGTTTCCCATACAAATAAATTTATTAGAAAACTATATTGATAACCCAAGATCATGTTAAAAATATAGAATTCACAAATTTTATCTTATCTTTGTGTGGTACTCTTGAGAAATATGTCCATAAACATGTGTTCATCCTCAATAATATGAGGAAAGCCAAGAGAAATCAACTTTATTTTCCATTTGTATAATTGTTCATGAAGAAAAAGAACATAGATAGAGGAAGGTTTCCTGCATGATAATTTTTTTTTAGAAATTTCAAAAATACCTTGAATGGAGGTCTGATATTATTGCAATTGCTGCTAAGAATATGTTTTAATCTTAGTTTTCTTCTTCCAATTTCTAAATTTTACACTAGGATTTGTTCCAAAATAAAATCATTTCATGGCATGGAAGGGAAAAGGAAGTAATATCTCTTTTAGGTCCTTTAGTATGGACTATTATTTCCCTCATCTCTCTCTAAATGGATTGTAAAGAGGCTTGTAACTCAGTAGTTTGAGTGTTTAACTCTTATATTCTAGTAGTGTATTGAAAAAATAATGTAGTTCTATAAAAAATAGTCTATCACATATTATTAATCTAAGTATCTTTATCAATAATAGAATTTTTCAAATCAATATTTTGGGTATCCCTAATAATAATATAATTCTATAAAGTACTCAATTCTTGAGTTTGAGAAAACATCAGATTATGTGCTCTAGTTTGCTTATCACTCATTACTATAAGAATTACTTCTTGTGCCCTAACTTGAGTGACATTCTTCACATATTCATTACAAATTGTAAATAGTTTGATTCTTACCTTGTAGTATTGAACAAATAAAATATAATTTTACATGTTGTTTTTAATGGTTTCTTCATGCTGGGATAGAGCCACGACATGTTGTAATTCTTCTTCTTCATTAGCAGGTTGGGGGAGATGGAACTTCTATAAATGGAGATTTAAAATTAACATCTATAGAGGGTAAATTTATTTATATGTTATAAGTATAATCCATTGAGAGGGGGGTGAATTGGTGATGAAAAACAATCCAATTCAATTAAAAAACCCTTGAAAATACTTAAGTATTCAACACAAGCATTTATGAAGCATATATATCATTCATAGTAGTGAAAAATAAATATAATGTAAGATCACATACAAAACATAATATATACATGGGAAACCCTCTTAGGGAATAAGACCCACTCTCAAGCCTACACACACATGGACTAATTTCTTATAAAATGATCACAAATAAGAGATTGATTAAGTCCTTCTAATCAGGAAACTTTGGTCAAGCCCTTCTGACCTACAACCTTGATCAAGTCTTTCTGATCAAAAGTATTTAGTGAAACCCTATTTCACAAGGAACAACTTCCCCTAAGAAAGATCAAGTCCTTTAGACCCTCTTTGACATGAACACTTCCACCTTAGAACTGATGTTTGTAATACCTTATTATGGACCTCTTGATTATTTGACCCATACACAACCTTTCTCTCTTTCTCAAATAAGCCTCACACATAGGTATGCCACAATCTCTTTGCATAATTTCACATTATAATAGCACTATACTATCATCAAAAACATGATCTACAGATCCTATACATAGTCCTTAATTTCCTCTTCTCATCAACCCAATAACTAAGCACTCTCACTCTCCTCTACTTCCATTCGCTCTTCAAAACTCTCACATCCAAGTCTCACACTTATAAAATCTATAACCCAACACATTTGGTTCCAATATATATAGATAAATCATGAATTATCAAGTCTATAATAATCCTTATTAGCCACACTACATGTCATCACCCTTAAGTCATCTCATATGGGTCACATTTAAGCACTATCCCATTCAAAATAGGCTTACACCACTTTTAGGTCTTATGGAGACCAACTCAGATCTTTAATACTTATCTAAGAATAAAAATAATATACAATTACTTACAAACACATAGATCCACTCTTTATGTCCCCTAAGACATCTTGAAAGATTACAGTCACTTTAGCTCACTTCTGCATATGCTCAAATAACTCAAATAGAGATCATATACACAGGAATGCCATTAATGAACATATAGTCAACTTATTAATCAATGTTCATACTCAAAATAGATTTATCACACCTTTTAAATCAGCATAGATCATCCCCATGGACTCTAAAATACTCCCCAGTATCCAATTCACCATGAAATAATGAAACATCAACTATATGAGCTCAAATATCTTTCTCAATTCACTTACAAACCATATACTTAAATACAATCAACTTTGGAGCTGAATATGTTTATCTATACACACTTAAAAATATTCAAATTCATATTTATAGATGTGCCTTGGAATCCTCTATAACTTTTCTTTTTAATTCAATAGAAAATTTGACCTCTATCAAAAGTTATGGTCTAAAAACTAGAGACTAGTCTTTCCTTCAGAAATTCAAATATTCAAATACAAATGGCCATAGTTAAACTTTAGACACTTAGCTCAAATATCATGAAATCACTACTCAGATGAAACACACACCATCGATATCTTCTAGTCTTTAACACATAATCACCATTACTCAATTGTTAAACCTTTATCACTTTGACCACATCTCATGCATCCTTGAAATGTTGACTTAGTTTGCTCCTTCAATCTCTATAGATAAATAAGGTCATAATGATCAATGATCACCATTCAATCAAACTATAGTAATTCATATTCACCATTATATCCTTATCCTATACCTTTTCTTAGTCATTAAACATCCTTCACCTATCCTCATATTTCTACCTCCTGATCTTCAAATCCATAATATTTGTACACACTTTGGAGCTCAATATCTTTGTCTGTACACACTTCCTACAACTTTTCTTTTTACTACAATAGCAAATTCTACCTATATCAAAAGTTATGGTCCAAAAACCAAAAACTAGTCTTTCCTTTGTAAATTCAAATATTTAAATGTAAATGGTCATAGTTAACCTTCAAACACATAGCTTTAATCTCATGAAGTCATTACTTAGATTGAATATGCATCATCAATCTCTTTTGATCTTTAACACATAGGTGCCAATGCTCAATCATTAAACCTATGTCACTTTTACCACATCTAATATATCCTTGAAATGTTGACTCAATGGCTTTATCAATCTCTATGGATCAAAAGGTCTTTAATGATCAACACTCATCATTCAATCAAACTATATGAATGACCTCTCACTATTGGATCCTTATCATATACCTTTTCTTAGTTGTTAAAAATCATGCACCTACCTCATCTTTTTACCTCCTTACATCATGGAACCACATGTACCATTGAACTTGATCGAGATTTAACACTTTCAAAAAATGACCAAGTTTGGGGACCCTATCAATATACCCGAGAAGCTATTTTTTATCCATAATAACTTATTTTGTGCTTCAACATAGGATCTAAAATTTGGATCAGATGATCTCCTCACATAGGATAATCTAACCATGTGACACACTACTCTTGAAACCTTCATGCATGTGAGATATAACTCCATTAAAATGCCTTCTAAAAAACTTCTATAATAGATCCAACATTGTCAAAACTTGCCTAAGAGGCCAACTTTGAGCATAGATAACTTTATCTTGACACCTTCACATTTGTAAGATATAACATAATTAATATTCTCACTTGGCTCTTTCTACCTCATTGCAAAATTGGCTAAGTATGGGAAAACACAGTCAAAATTCTTTGGAGCCCAACTTTGTACATGCATATCTCTTGACACATTACATCACATGATCTAAAAATTTTCATAAATAAACGAAGTCCAAAATTGAACAAACCCATATGATCATTTTGTCTTGACACCTCCACGTGTGCAAATTCTAACCTCATCAACATGTTTACTCAGCTCTTTCTAGCCACATGGCAAATTCAGCTATGGGAAAATAATGAATTCTGACTAAGAAGACAACTTTGCACTCTCATATATTTAATCATGTTTCTATGCATGATTTGATATCTAGAACATAATATATAGGGATTAACGTGATCACAATCATATGAATAACTCCCCCTAACTCATCGACATGTGGTAGTGGTGATGTCATCAAACTACCCACTAAGATTTTCTACCACTAGACCCCAATTATCCAAATGAAAACTATGGACTATCATATAAATTCCATTTATACACATAAGATATCAAAGAATATATAACATCTTAGGGACCTCTTGTACTTGATCCAACCACCATACTCATCTTGAACATCTCTAATCATGCCAAAACTGAAGAACAACCAAGCCAACATAAAACACACTAAAACAAGAACATTACACACTTTGTCATTATTACTTGTGATATCAAAGCACTTCATCCACTCACCAGGACACATCCATGACATCACCATGACATCAATAAAAAATATCCAACAATCTCCCCCTTTGTCATTGATGTCAACAAACATCATATATATAAATACATAGCTTAGTTTCTCTCTCTTCAAACACTCCCTCAACAAAAACTTTCTCTCAATTTGACACATTAACAAAGTGGGGAAAAATGATCCTAAGGAACTAAAAATAATATCAAATAGGAAAGTACCATATTATAAATATGATACAAACTACCCCTTACTTTGATCCCACCTCTCGTTACCTTGAAAACATCAATTTTGCTACATGCGAACACTTACTTCAACCAAGCACTGCAACCAATGAAGATGGAACACACAAAATATTAAAATATGATGGAACTTACTGAGAGACATCTAAGAAGAACTCCCCCTTAGATTTTTTAGTCTTTTCACCTTTTAAACATCTTTAGATATTGACACACCATAAAGGATCACCATGTAGGCTTATTAGCCTTCTTTCTCAAGACACTTCTATCACCACCAATAGAGAATCATACCATTCATAAATTAGGAATCATGTTCTAAACCAACTTTATAACTCACCTTGAAACATTCATGATTTTCTCTTTTGGAGAAACTAAATAAAAAACACATCTTCAAGACTATGCCTATCTGGACTCCTTATAGCCCTACCTGGAACTTGTACAACCCAAAACATTCAATAGACACACACTCCACACCTAAAACTTCATATCTAGATCACCCTCATATTACCCATTAAGCACACCAATTTTAATCACCAGGCTCATCCTTTGCAACATACTTTCTTCATAAAATTACTTAGCCAATTAGCCCTCTATTTTGACATAAATAAGAATAACTTGAGAACTACAAACCTTCAAATATTTTTGAATCTTTATTTGAGTTAAAAAGCCTCAAAACTCAACTCATAAGGCAAACCACTTTTTTAGTAGAGCCCAAAACCCAAGAATCTTAAAACAAAAAAATTCAAAACATCACCTTCCAGTCAACATCCACCTCTAAAACTTCTTGTACATCTACAAACAACCATTACATACTTATAGACCAAGAATTGAGCAAACAAAAATATCCAAATATAATTTAACATACCTTTAGATCAGAAAACTTCCTAGAACAAGCTATAATAAGGTCAACATACTTTTCTATGTAGAAAGATTAACTCAACAAATCACAAATCCACCTTTATCATTTTGAAACCTTTAATCTAACCCTATAGACTATTCCAACTAAAAAAACACCACAACAAAACTTGATTCTCCACTTTAAAGTAGTCTCTTAAGAAGCATATATAGGGACACCCTCTATACCTCAATTCTCTAAAATAAATACAACTCCTCATCTTCCTCTTTCTCCTTGCTCAAATTATACTTATAGATCTTCTTCTTCTTTAGATTTTCATCTAAATAAAATTCCTTTCATCTTAGATTCTCATCACTATGCACTTGTTCAACAATAGTAGGATGTTCACTTGGATCCATACATACCTTAAAAATAGATTCAACTAACACCTTGGTATTCTCCTTAAGCTTAGTCTCTTCATTCTCAATATGAGTAGACAATGAGACCTCTTGCGACTCTTCAACTTCATAAGCATTCTCCACCATAGAAAAAATATTAATTGGACCTAAGTATCATCATGATTCATACTTACCACCTATGGTTTTCATGTATTAACATGTTTTCTCCCTTGTACTTTAGGATCCTGATAAAACCTATTTTATCTTGTAGGCCTCTGATTCAAAATATAACAATGTGACTTCTCTATTCACAATTGAAATGCATCATACTTTTTACAAAAATCTCTTTCTAGCTTTCTATATTTGGTCAATATCTTGCAATGTGTCCTAGTTTATAATAACTGTAACACTCAATATCTCTTGAATGAAACTCAACTTGTCTTACCTTAAATGGACAATGTTTTACAAAGTGTCCAACATCATGATAGCTGATGTAATCAACCTTGATTACACCTTTTGACTATTGACTCCCATCATAGTTCCAAGAAAATTCATTCTTAAAAAATATTCTACATTCTCTATCTCTATGCCCAAACTAATTACAAATATAGTAGTAACCATTGAAATTTACATACCTCATAACACTTGGCTATCTGATCTATATAGTATTAATTCTAATAGCACCTTTATTCCTTATCTGTTGATTTGTCTTTAAAGGATGATTGCCATTATTCATATTAGTCTTCATCTTGTTTTGAGTTGTAGTCTTTGGTTCTTCTTTGTATCCAAGTCTATTCTTATCACTTACATGCTTTTGATCATTTACAATGTTGTCTAGATCACTTGAACTCTTTTCAAATCTCATAAATGGCATTACCTTACTATACATCTTCTTTAACATAAATTTCAATGACTCATTTTCAATTACATACCTTCCACATTCATCTTCTTTATATTTTAATCTTGTAGACATAATTTCCAATTAACAATTCATATACTTGACCATGTCTTCATGATCTTTTGTATCTTCATCCATTCTTGCCTCAAACACACTAAATTACTCCTCAAATTCCTTGAGTTTAGATTTCATCTTCTTATTGATATTGTTCTCAATCTTTAGTTCTTCATGAGCATTATATAATGTAGTCGCATAGTCCACCTCATCTTCATCATCATCTAAATCACTCCAAGTAGACACCTTCTAGTGTGAGCAACTCCCTTCTCAGCCATGAATAGAGTTTCATATTCAATAGAACCATCATCTTCATGATCATATTTTGGGTCACTATCTTCACTCTCATTTGATGAGCTAAAATATTATTTGGTGTATATACTCTTCTTATCCATGAAGTAATTCTTCTTATTATCAAATGTTTTGAATCCCTTTTTGATTTTATTAGACTTAAAATATCTCTTTCCATCATCATGATCTTGATTATTCTCTTCATCAACATCCTTATTATACATATGAGGTAAATTATTATCAAAATGTTTTATCTCACCACAATTTAAGCATTTGAGAGGTAGCTTACATTTATACTTGCCTAAACTTTTTATCAATTTCCTTGAAATCATCCTTGAGTTTATTACCTTGGAACTTATTTTTTGTTTGCATTTCAGTCTTTAAATCTACTTCTTTCTCTGGAGGTATATCATCATAATTCCTCATCTCATAAGAAGTAAGGGTGCCATGTAATTGATCCATCTTAAACTAAGGTCATGATGCTCTTCTATAGTAGATACTTTTAGATCAAACATGGGGGATAGAGACCTTAATAACTTCTGAAAAATAGTAGTGTCTTTAAGATTCTCCCTAAGACCTATGATGATGTTCACAATCTCATCAAATTTATATAGAAAGGATGCCACAATATCTTCTTCATTCATCTTGAGACTTTCAAATTTCCTTCTGTGAGTTTGCAACTTATCAAGGTTAACCTTTGAATCTCCTTAAAAAATGGTTTTCAATTTATCCCATATTTCCTTAGTAGATGTGTGGTGGATTACCTTGGTGAACTTAGTTTCTGTAAGACCACAAGTGATGTCATTCATTTCCTTAGAATTATTCTCAAATAACTTCTTGTCTATATCACTAGATAGAGCAGAAGTAGGAATAACATAACTATCCACAATATATTTCCATACCTCAAACCCTAGGGATATAATGTATGTCCTCATCTTGGCACTCTAAAAAGAATAATTAGATCCATTGAACATTAGTGCTTGCTTAGTAGAGAAACCACCTTGCACATTCTGACTAGCCATTGTACCTTGGATCACCTTCAAACTATTAATATTTTACCAAAGGACTTGTCTCTGATACCAATTATTAGAGGTATAATCCACTAAATTAGGGGGGGGGGGGGTGAATCAGTGATGGCAAACAATCTAATTAAATTTCCAAACCCTTAAAAATACTTAAGCATTTAACACAAGTATTTATGAAGCATACATATCATTCATAGTAGTGAAAAATAAACATAATGTAATATCACATACACAACATAAAATCTAGATGGGAAATAATCTTGGGGAATAAAAACCACTCTCAAGCCTATAAACACATGGAATACTATCCTATAAGATGATCACAAATAAAATATTGATCAAGTCCTTCTAATCATGAACCTTCCATCAAGTCTTTTTAACCTACAACCTTGATCAAGTCCTTCTAATCAAAGGTCTTTAGTGAAACACTATTTCACAAGGAGCAACTAACCCTAAGTAACATCAAGTAATTTAAACCCTCCTTGAGATGAACTAGGAATCAGATCCCATGCTTATAGGAAGGCATTAAAACTAACTCAACTAAAAATAGATTGAAAATAACTAACATAGATCCAAAGATATTTATCTAGTTTTACAAAATAGAAATACAAAAATATTTGGATCATTTTAGACCATTATTATGAATAGTAATGTCTAAAATAAGATATATAAGTATGGAAAATTTATTTATATACAATATATATCTTTAGAATCACTATCTCGATATGTAAGATCCACTTGGACATCTTTGAATCATGCCTGGGTGTCTTCGAATCATTTTGCGTATGTCTTCAGAGCATCTTTAGAGTGTCTTTCGAGCATCTTTGGAGTGTCTTTAGAGCATCTTTTGAGACTCAGATATTTGGACCTCATTCACCAAATCCTCAAAATTTTATATAAAAAGAGTGCCAAATTGTTTGATGTCTTCTCAAAATTATATTTACATAAGGATGTGTTTCTATACACAAAACTATGCCCATTACTTTAAATGATGTCATGGTGTTGTCTTGGACATGTTCTGGTGAGTGGATGAAGTGATTTGATAGCTTAAGTGACAATGACAAAGTATGTAATGTGCTTGTCTTAGTTTGCAAAGTATGCTTGGTTGATCTTTAGTTTTGACATGGCTAGAAATTTTTAGAAATGAGTATGGAGTATTGAGCATGTGAAAGGGATCATATAAGATGTTTTATATGCCTTGAGTGCTTGTGTAAATGAGGGTATTTCATCTAGTTGATCATAGTTTTCATCTAGACATTTTGGGTCAAGTGGTAGAAAATTTGAGTAGGCAATTTGATGACATCACCATCACCATGTGGGAATGATTAAAGGGGAGTTGGTCATATGGTTGTGATCATAGTATTCCCTAGTTATTATGAATCATATCTCAAGCCATGTGATGAACCAAGGTAGAATATATGATGATGAAAAGTTGGCTACTTACACAAAATTCACTATATTCCCATAGCCAAATTTATAAAAGTGCTCAAGTAAAGCTGAGTAAGCATGTTGATTAAGTTAGCATTCACATGAGTGGAAGTGTTAGGATAAAATTATCATATGGGTTTGTTCATTTTTATAAATAGTTTCTATGCACTAATTCTTAGATCATGTGACTAAGAACATCAAAAAATATACAAGTGAAAAGTTAGGATCCCAAGCATTTTGACAATATTTTCCCATACCCAAATTTGCATGTGACAAGAAGAGCTAAGTAAGAATTTTAATGGTAGAATATCTCATACATGTGGACATTTTAGGATAATGTGATAATATGTGTTTTCTTAGTTTTGAGCTTAGTTTGTTTTCACTAAATTTTAGATCATGCACTGAAGTGTAGAAAAATTTATGCATGTTCAAAGTTGACCTCTCAAGAAGGTTTTGACATAGTTGGCTTTGTGACAAAATATTTTGAGAAGGAATTTTAATGGCATTATATCTTGCACATGCAAGCATTCTAGGATTATATTGTTACATGGTTGGATTTTCCTATGTGAGGAGATCATTTGGTCTAAATTTGAGATCATGCATCGAAGTATGGTGAAAGTTACTAAGGTCCAAATTTGGCCTTCCAGGCAGATAAGCAAGGTTCCCATACTTAGTCATTTATGCACAAGTTAAAGTTTGAGCAAGATTTATAGTGTGCATTACTCCAAGAAGTCAATAAATAGTGATATGAGGATAGGTGTATGATGTTTACTAACTAAACAAAGGTAAAGGATAAGGATATAATAGTGAGTAGGTGTTTATACAGATTGATCGAATGGTGAGCATTGATAGTTAAAGACTTGGTTTATATATATATATATATATATATATATATACACTTAAATGTTAAACCTTAGTCACTTTGACCTCATCTGATGCACTCTAGAAACTTTGACTCAACGTGCTCCATCAATATATATATATATATATATATATATATATATATATATATATATATATTGATGGAGCACGTTGAGTCAAAGTTTCTAGAGTGCATCAGATGAGGTCAAAGTGACTAAGGTTTAACATTTAAGTATTGATGCCTATGAATTAAAGTTAAAAAAATATCAATGTTGTGTAATTGATCTAAGCAGTGAGGACACGAGATGCGAGAAAAGTGGTCAAAGTTTAACTATGATCGTTGTCATTCAAATATTTGAATTTAACACAGGGAAAACTAGAACTCTATATTTTGTCCATATCTTTTGATATAAGTCAATTTTTTAAGTGCTATAAAAATAAAATATGAATAAGAATCCATGGCACATATAATGAACCTAATTTAAAGATATGAAAGTGTGTATAATCAAAGATATTAATGTTCAAAGTTGACTGTGTGTTTGTGTTTATTCTAAAAATGACATGTGAAAGATAAATTGGCTATTGGGGAGTGTTTTAGACTCCATGAGGATATTTTATGTGGATTTTAGAGTTGTTATCAATCTATCTTGAGTATGAACAATGATTAAGAAGTTTATTGTGTATTCATTCATGATGTTCATGTGCACCAGGTTAGTGTTTGAGTTGTTTGAGCATATGTATAGGTGAGAAAATATGACTATGATCATTTGAGGATGTCTAAGGGACATAAGGAGTGGATACATGTAATTTTAAGTGGTCTTATGTTTTTGTTTTGTTTAATGATGTACTAAATGGGTGAATAGGTATATATAAGACCTATAGTAGCTAAAAGGGCCTTATTAAAAGTTGTAGGTACTTAAATGTGACCCATAAATGATATGGAAAACCTATGAAGATTATTTTAAAGTTATTTCCTCATGTGAGAGATGCCTTAAGGGATAAGGCATGCATAATGGCTAACCAAGGTTTTGATTATCAACTATGTTGTATAAATAGTGGAACTAAAAATGATGGTTTCTAGACTTTGAGTGAGAGACTTGGGAGAGATTGGAGAGAGGATTATGTGTGTGAATTGTGGATTAATGGAGTGGTAGAGTGACTTAAGGATTATTAAAATATTAGAATATATTAATGACTATTTGTATGACCTATAGGTCATAATTATATTGGTAGAATAGTGTTCTTAGATTGAGTGTGAGCAAAGGTGAAGGGTAATAAGTAGAGGTCCATCATCAAGTGTTGTATACATCAGTTCAAAAGTGGATATGTTCATATGTGTCTTTTTGGCATCTCAACATCCAAGGTGGTTTCATCCTCCTTACAAGGTGAAACTTTCTAAAAGTTTGGTTATTGTTGTAGTTCAGATAGATAGGTATGGAAGCACCTAATGGGTTTGTATTCTAACTAAATAGGGATTGTACTTCCTTGATAATTTTTAGATGGTATAAGTTTGTTATTTTTATTATAAGGTAGTATTCCAATTTTAGGTTCTAGTGGGTTTTATTCCCCAAGAGGATTTCCCATGTATGTCATGTGTTATGTGATTGATCTTGCATTCTCTCTCTTGTTCATTGTTATGAATGATGTGTATGTTTCATGAATGCTTGTGATAACTAATTAAGTATTTGTAAATTTTATAATTGAATTTGGGTTATTTGGGATCACTAATTTACCCCCCTCTTAGTGATTATACCTCTAACAAATTTAACATTGTGAGTATTATGTTGTGATTTTTTTTGATTGGTCATTATTTTATGTAAAGGTGGTCATGTGACTAGTCAAAATATAGGATTTTAGATGTTCTAGACATGAAGAAATGTTTTATTTTGTGTTTTTAAAATTCTATATATGGTTTTGTGATAAATTATTGTATAAAATCTCACTAGGTTGGCATCTATGCTTAGTCATGCACTTAGCTATTGATCTAACTTAGTTTTGGGCTTCATGAAGCTCAACACAAGCATGAGAGGGTCTATGCACAACATTTAAGGCACTATTGTGTTGGAATTAATTTCACACAAGGTATAAGCCTTGTGCACTCACCTGAAGTGGAACATCAAATGGACCAATCCCATGTTAGGCTAGTTGATACATGGTATAACTTGGTTTCAATGGGGTTTGGTCATTGGAAAGATAAGCTTAGGCATCTAATTAGCACTGGGTTCATTGGTGAGATTTAATTAGGTGAAAGCCTTCTCAAGGGTATAAGTTCCATGTTTTAGGTTCATACTCAGTTAGATATATCCTTTCATGGCACAATTGGGGTCAATAGTGATTAAAGGCCATTTAGTGCATGGATGGGTCACAAAATAACTTTGTTCAAGTGTTATTTCCCTTCGTTAATGCTTGAAGCATGGGTCTTAGGGCTATAACACATTCTATGTTCATCACTTAGGATACTTTATAGGGTTTGAGCATTTTATTAGTGAATAGGGTTCAACTATTATCAATACACATTCAAGTAAAGGACTAAACCAGTTCTATTATTGCTAGTTTAAAATTATGAGATTATGTTACTCATAATATAAGAATCAACACTTTAATTTTTAAACATCATCTCCATTAACTTCAAATTTAATTATATAAAGTTCAATATATACACAAAAGTATAACATATGCTCTTCCTAACTTTATTCATACCTGGAGGCCCATAGGTGATCTTGGGATATACATTCAAATCTCTAAGATATCTCATGAAAGCTTATAAATATACCAATGTTACTCTTGATTTTATAAGGGCTTTGCTGCATTAGTTTTCCTCTCTTGATCTCCAAGTATAGGCCTCCTTTTATAAGAAAAGGGGCATATTTTAGCCATGTCAAATAATATACATAAAGGAATGAGCTGTCATTGGAGGTTGTTATGCCATCAAATTCATGAATCTGACAACCACACTCTCTAGCTACCATGTAAAAATACTCAAAAGTATTTCCTTAATACCCAAGCACTACTCAACTATCTACTAATTAGCATGAGATCACTAAAGATTCCTTAGCTGACACTAATGGTTTCAAAATCACTCGGTTGAAATGGTTGCCACATGTCTGGATATTCCAAGTAGGTGTGATCCCTTAACTTAGTCATTAAAAGGGGGCCCAAAATTACACCATATAATATTACTAATATGCCCTAGACTAGTCTGTTAGCACCTTAGGTACACAAAACTTGAGCATGCTTTATTCTACCTCCACCTTGAAATTTTCATAGCCTTGGGTAGTGCCATTAATTTCATCAATGACATCATCTACTTTAGTGCATATGGCCTTTAGATCAAACACATTTGTGATCTCTAACTCTTTACTAAAGGATTTGAGCCTTTATTTCATACACTTCACCTTGCCATCCAAAATCTCTCCTTACTCACTGGCCTTAGTTTAGAAGGCACAAAAAACTACCTCCAAGTCCTACTTCTATGTCTTTAATTAGGCACTGAGGGAGTTGACTTTAGTCATTATCTACATGCACTCGGTCCTAGTCACCATGGAGTGTTAGAATAGAGCATCCTTCTCCTCCTTTGCCTTTTTTGGTGAAGTGATGTGTGGTTCAAATTGGTCACTTCTTGAATTTATGGGTGGATGCTAGCTATCTTAGATGTTCTTCTTCTATGCTTATATCTATTAACATGACCTTCACCTTCTTTATGGCAACCTAGGTACAACACTCAAATGCATATAAGTTAGCCTCCTCATTCTACTTTGTCTTCTAGTTGTGCTCTTATTTTAAGCATGTTTCTCTTCCTTGGTTAGTTTCTTACACATCATCTTACCTTGGCCTATCCTACCCCATACAAATTCCTTGCACTATCCCTCAAGTGCTTTATTTATTTTTTCATTTTTTTGCACACTATGGGATTCTACACCATAATTCTATTGCCTTATTCTCAACCAATTTGTGAATCTCCACCCATGTCTTAAGTCTTTGGTGCCAAATCAAAATATGTGCCTTCTATTGAATATTTCTCAAGTGAGAACATATGTTATTATAAGTTGTGTTGGTGTTCTAAAAATCGATAGTCTGGGAACTCCCACATGCATAGAGATTTAGGTGTTTGGCCAAATAAATGAGATCAGCTTACCCAACTAGTATTATGCATGGAAACATCAGATTATCTTATTATTTAGCCCCTAGGAGCATTTCACTAGCCATATTTTGCACCTAGATCTTATGCATATTTTGCTTATGTTTGGTGAGTCTCATGTGCCCACAACTTAGATATCTAACATCATGAATGTATATAGAATAAGTGCTTGACTCATATAGTTGGAATTATACATGAGAAGTTAGACTAGTTTAGAGGAGTTAGTAGAGATCCACATGCCCAAAAACTTAGGTGTCATAGCCTCATGTGCCCTAATAAAGAATGCAAGTGCATGATTCACCTGGCTAGAGTTATGCATGAAGTACTAGAAAGTCCTTGTGGCTACCAAGTGTTGTGTATTACTTCTATACATTATACAAGGATCAATGAAAAATAAAAAGGGAATAATGGCTTATCCAAGCTATACACTAGTTGAGTTCAACTTCAAATTGACTAGGGATTAAGAAGTTAGAGTTTTCATGGTGAAAGCACCATCCTATTTCCTATATGGTTTTAGTCGGTTACCATTGAAATCCTTAGGGATCATTTCGTTGGACAACATACATGATTTATATGCACTTATTTATAATATGTGGAAGATGATTTAGGGACCCTCCACCATATCTACAATTTTCTTAGGTGTTTAAAGTACTTAGAGTCATAGAGTGGTAGCAATGCCCCTTCAATTGTCTCCTTATGCTTAATATGTTTATCATACCAATGTTTTTTACATTCCTTCTCAAATTTTTGACTCCATCTAGCTTGGGTGCACTTTTCATCCAAACACTCCAAGTCCTTCAACTTTGTAGTTAAAGATTCTTGGTCATCCAAATGACTAATCCATGTAATACACAAGGAAGGCACCATGAATTCCATGGGAAAAACTAATTCAATGCCAAACACTATTTGGAATGGTGTAGCCTTGTTTAGGAACTTGTATGCTATGTGATATGCCTATAATAATTTTGAGACTTGATCATCCCAATATTTTTGACTAAAATCACATATATTTGTTAGGCATGTCTCTGGGATTTTATTGAACAATTCAACCATGACATTAGCCTAGTAGTGATATGGGGTTGTCTTATGGTGTACCACCATGTATTTAGTTAGGAGGATGCACACTATTTCATTGATGAAATGAGTGCCTTGATTACTAGTCAAACTCAACAGGCACCTATACCTACTTATAATATTTTCCCATATGATGCACATGGCTATGGTAGTTCCATAGTGTTTGGTTGGTGCAACTTTAACCCACTTGGTAAAATATTCAGTGGCTGATAGAATATATCTATCACCTATGTGCCATGTTATGGGGGTGATTGGTCCAAAAAATTCAATGGCCCATTTTTTTAAATGGTGCCTAAGTAGGAATGAGGATGAGAGGCATCTCATCTTGATGGTTGGGCTTATTGGTACATTATCATGCATCACATTCCTTAGCATACTCTTTTGTGTCTTAAAATAGTATTGGCCATCACAAACCTAACTATAATATCTTACACATCATTACATCTCCTACGTAATGGCCTTCTATGATCCCTTTATGTGCCTCCTTTAGGATGGAGTCCTATTAATGTTCCAAAACACACTAGTGTGAGACTTCATTCCTACTTAGTTTTTATAGCTCCCCCTTAATGAACTAAAAGGGGGAAATATGAAATTAAAGTTTTTTATTTTCCTTGGTGGATAAGGTTTAGGGTGTAAGCCCAGATGTTAGAAAAGTGGTAATCTATGTCGAGTCTTTAGGGATATGTTGGACTCAATATAGTGGGACAATGGTCTAGCTCTAAGTTTAGTTTATTAAGTTTAACTACAATGGATAACTACAAATCTTGAAAGAGAAAAATCCATCTAAATATGCACCCATGTAACATAGGCTTATTCACAAGGTACTTAATCACTTCATGGTAAATAAAAAAGATGAAGGGGGTTGCTAATAGGTATTGCCTAATTTTTTATAAGGCATAAACCATGGCTAGTACCTTACACTTGGTGGTGGTGTAATTCTACTCCACCTATGTCAATTTATTACTTACAAAAGAAATGGGGTAGTCCATCTTACCCTTGATTTCTTGCACTAATATGGTACCAATGGTAGATATCAAATCATTGACATGGGCATGGAAAAGAGTATTCTAATTTAGGAATTACAAGATTAGTGTGCTATACAACTTTAGCTTCAGCATATTAAAGGCCTCATCTTGTAGCTCACCCTAGTAGAATGGATCATCCTTATGAAAGATCCTTTAGAGGCATTATGATCTTTGCATAGATCCAAATAAACTTCTTGTAGTAGCCATAATGGATTATAAAGGAATGAATGTCCTTCTACATTAAGGGAGTCTAGAGTTAGATTATGATGGCTATCTTCATTGAATCAACAAGCAATCCATCCTTATAGATGATGTGCCTGAGCAATGTCTTAAAGGGGGATGTGAAGACAAATTTATTTATATTTAAGGATATTTAGAGCTGCCTGAACCTCTCAAAAATGAGTCATAAATTATCATAGTGGTCCTTCATGAGACCATACATAGTCTAGTCATCAAGATGAACTTGGAGGAACTTATGGATAAAATACTTCAAAGTAGTGATGACTACTATTGAAAATACTATTAGTGCATTCTTAAGTCCAAAGGGCATCACATTGTAATCAAAATAACCCCATTTAATCACAAATGTTATTTTAGGCTTATCCTCCTCCTTGATCTACACCTGATGGTGCCCTAAAAATTCATCAATGAAGCTATAGATTTTGCATCGTATGACATCCTTCTAAGACCTCATTAGTGAATGGGGTTAGGAATGGGTCATTAATGTAGGCTATGTTTAAGAGTTGTAGTCAACACATATCCTTATGGTACTCCATTTTGATCTTAATTACCATCAAACTCACCTAGTCATATTCTTATATTAGGTAGAAGATTATGGTAACAAACATTCCATCAATCTCTATTTTTTACTTTGGCACAAAAATTGGAATTCATTTGATATGGGTGATTTTTGACCTGCCTCATTCCATCTACCATTCTGATGCTCATTTTACCAAGGTAAGGGTGAGTGCCATTCATATATTACTAGGTGTATGAGAATAAGTCCTAAAATTCTCTTAGGAGATCTACCATTTTCACCATCTCTACCTCAAACTAGTAAGTACCTATGGTGGCGATCTTCAATTCACCTTATGCACTGATGTCTACCTTAGTGTTATTGAGTGGTACATGGTAAGGTTGATTATTCTCTTGATGAGAATATTTAACTTGAATCATACATTTAATTATGTCAATACAAAAATGCATTGGATCTTCTTCATTAAGGTTGCTATCATCGACAAGGTGTACAAGTTTTTGTCTTCCTACTAGAGTCTTCTAATTTCTCTCCTTCCAGGTCTCATCATCTTCCTTGCTTGAGTATTTACTAAGTGATTTCTCTTTAAATAATGTTGGGAGTGCTAATACTTTCTCCCCAAACATCTCACAAAGGTGTTTTTTTAAAATGGTGATGTCCTCAAACATGGCCCTATGAATGACTTGTAGCAGCTCCAACAACTCTAAGTTCTACAATGAAAATGAGAAGGTGTGCATGAACCTCTCCTTGAGTACTTGCTAGTTTCTTATCTTGTGACACATTTGATTTACAATATACCATGCATGTACCCATGCTCTTTCCCTTGGTTAGCACTCGAGGCATGGGTCTTAGGGCTATGATGCATTCTAAGTTCATCACTTAGGCTAATTTATAGATTAGTTGAAGTCCTTATGAGGTTTGAGTGATCCATTAGTGAATAAGGTTAAACTATTATATCAATACACATTTAGGTAAAGGACTAAACAATTTCTATTATTGCTAGTTTATAATTATGATATTGTGTTATTCATATTACAAGAATCAACACTTCAATGTTTAAAGAACATCTCCATTAACTTCAAAGTTCATCATATAAAGTTTAAGATATACATAGAAGTAGAACATATGCTCTTCCTAACTCTACTCATGTACAGAGGCCCAAAAGTGAGCTTGGGATATACATTTGAATCTCTAAGATATCTTATACAAGCTTATAAACATACTAATGTTGGATCTTGATTTCACTAGGGCTTTATTGCAATAGTTATCCTCTCCTGATCTCCAAGTGAAAACCTCCTTTTATAGAAAAATGGGCATCTTCTGACCATGTCAAATAGTTTATGTAAAGGACTCATGGCACATTCTCATTACAGATAGTTCATATTTATTTACATAATCAAACATGCATGATTGGGTTAAAATTTCTTGAATAATAAAGTATGTCCAAGTCCTCATGAAGCTTGACAAGATCATGAAGGGGTCTGTGCATAACATTTAATGCACTATTACACTAGAATTAGTTTCACACAAGGCACAAGCCTTGTGAACTCACCCAAAGTACAAGACCAAAGAGATTAGGCATGCATTAGTTTAGTTGATACATGGCAAAACTTGGTTTCAATGGGGTTTGGTCATTGGTAAGATAGGCTTAGGTAGTCGATTGGTACTGGGTTCATTAGTGAGAGTTAATTAGGTACAATCCTTATCAAGGTTATAATTTCCATGTTTTAGGTTCATACTCAATTAGATAGATCCTTTCATGGTAAAATTGGGGTTAATAGTGATTAATGGCCATTCAGTGCATGGATGAGTCATGGGATATCTTAATTAAATCTCTCTTTCCCTTGGTTAGCACTCAAGGTATGGGTCTTAAGGATATGACGCATTCTAGGCTAATCACTTAGGCTACTTTATAGATTGGTCAAAGTCCTTATGGGGTTTGAGCACTCCATTAGTGAATAGTTTTCAACTATTATATAAATACACATTCAGGTGAAGGACTAAACCATATATATTATTATTGGTTTAGAATTATGAGATCATGTTATTCATACTACAAGAATCAACACTTCAATGTTTAAACAACATCTCTATTAACTTCAAACTTTATTATATAAAGTTTAAGATATACACATAAGTAGAACATATGCTCTTCCTAACTCTATTCATGCATAGAGGCCCACAAATGAGCTTGGGATATACATTTTAATATCTAAGATATCTTATGCAAACTTATGTACATACTAATGTTGGCTCTTAATTTTGATATGGCTTTTTTGCATTAGTTTTCCTCTCTCGATGTCCAAGTGAAAGCCTTCTTTTATAAGAAAAATGGAATCTTCTAGCCATGTTAGATAGTGTGTGTGAAGGACTCATGGGACATTATCATTACAAACAGTTCATATTTATTCACATAATCAGACATGTATGATTGGGTCAGAATCACCTAGATAAGAAAGTATGTCCAATTCCTCAAAAATCTCGATGTGATCATGAAGGATTTATGTGCATAACATTTAATGCACTATTGCACTAACATTAGTTTCACATAAGGAACAAGCCTTGTGAACTCACCCAAAGTAAAAAAACAAAAGTATTAGGCATGCATTGTGCTAGTTGATACATGGCACAACTTAGTTTCAATGGGGTTTGGTTATTGGCAAGATAGGCTTATGAAGTCGATTGGTACTAGGTTCATTGGTGAGATTTCATTAGGCACAAGCCTTCTCAAGGGTATAAGTTCCATGATGTAGGTTTATACTTAGTCAAATAGATCCTTTCATGGTATAATTGGGGTTAATAGTGATTAAGGGCCATTTAGTGCATGGATGGGTCATGGGATAACTTAATTCAAGTGATCTTTCCCTTGGTTAGCACTTGAGGCATGGGTCTTAGGGCTATTATGAATTCTAGGTTCATCACTTAGGCTACTTTATATATCAATAAAAGTCCTTATGGGTTTTTATTGCTCCATTAGTGAATAGGGTTCAACTATTATATCAATACACATTTAGGTAAAGGACTAAACCATTTCTACTATTTCTAGTTTAGAATTATGAGATCATGTTATTCATACTACAAGATTCAACACTTTAATGTTTAAACAACATCTCCATTAACTTCAAAGTTCATCATATAAATTTTAAGATATACACAGAAGTAGAGCATATGCTCTTCATAACTCTATTCATGCATAGAGGCCCACAAGTGAGCTTAGGATATACATTTGAATCTCTAAGATATCTTATGCAAGCTTATAAACATACGAATGTTGGCTCTTGATTTCACTAGGGATTTTATTCATTAGTTATCCTCTCTCGATCTTCAAGTGAAAGCCTCCTTTTATAGGAAAAGGGGCATCTTCTGGCCATGTTCGATAGTGTATGTGAAGGATTGAGCTGGTATTGGAGGTTATTACACCACCCTCTCTATGACTCTAAAAACCACACTCTATAACTACCACATGCAAATACTCAACATTATTTCCTTAATACCTAGGTGCTACTCAACTATCTTCCAGTTGGCATGAGATCATAAAAGATTCCCTAGCTATCACTAATGATTTCAAAATCACTTTGTTGTAATGGTTGCCATGCACCAGGATATTCTAAGTTCGGGCAGTCCCTTACCTTAGTCACAAAAAGGGGACCAAACATAAATCTATTTAATGATGTATAAAGATGCATTATCAGTGGACACTAACACCTTCAAAATGTTAATTATCATGACACCTCATGCTTATTCTATCGAATAACATATAATCCTTTAGAGGTATATCAGGATCCTTTTTATTGAAAAAGTCTAATGTGTCACACTTGAGGTTTGAGGATATTTTGGAGGATGGAGGACTATTAGCCTTATACAATTAGTTATTTCCTCAAAGTTTGGGTTTAATTCTTAAGTGGAAATTTTGAATTGTGTTTTTGCTTTTAGTTCCATTTTTGGATTTTTATACAAAATATTTATGATATGTAACAAACAATATTAGTTTATATTTATTATTTCATTACATATATTCTCACTTCTCTCCTAATAGGGGGAGAATATATAGCATTCGTAGGTCTTTAATCAGTCATCATTGATAGTATGAGTTGATAGGGGTTGGTAGCACCAGTAGTATTGAGAAAAGGTCATTATCATTTGTTCAACATTAAGGAGATGTGACATATAGAGTATGGGTTGATCACTTTGATGGAGATTTGGGTAGAGCCTTATGTGTATCGATGTAGTTAGACAAGCCTTGATCATGTTATAATATAATATGGTATGATGATCAAAGGAGATGAACAGGTTTTGATCATCTTCATCAGCTTTTTATGCCACAACTTATAGGGTAGGCTTTGATATGGAGAGACATCAATTTGGGTCAATACCTAGATGTACAATACACTAGTTTTAGTTGTTTCAGAGTTTATTTGATGAATTCACTATCATTTCTCTTATTCTTTCATCTTTTATACCCCTTTGGATCAAGGGTGAGTTTGTTGAGTTGTATGTTCTAAAGTAGCTTTATTTATTTACTTTGTTATTTTTAAGTTATTTTTGTTATGTTAGTAAATTAATTAAATAATTTTGTTTGGTTTAGTTAGTCTAGGGAATTGGTTACATCCATTAACCACTCATAAAGGCTTATAAATATTTTTATCTACTTGTAATTTATTAACCTAATATAATATATTATCATATTTTATCAAATGATTTATTCCACAATGTAATTTTTTAGTTATTATTTATCTGACTTTGTGCCAACATCTTGATTTTACTAATGGGATAGTTGGTATTATCTCTCTTAAGACACTTTGGTGAGCCATCTCAATTTGATTACTAAATTGGGTCCCAGAACTACCTTCATCAAAAAGACCTCATTTGTTAAAGAAAGTTTCATATTTAACACTCAATGTGAAAGTAGATTCTTGATGACTTAACTTTCCTTCAAAAATATTGCTTACTTAGATATCTCTAGCTAATCTCATGGGTCATCTTAGTTTGTGTGTTAAACTAGTCCCTAAAACTTGATTTGTTGAGAACACCAAGTGTGTGTGAGAAAGTTCCATAAAACATTTTACCCATAAATGTATTTTTTATAACTTAGTCTGTGCATGAAAAATATTGTCAAAACTTGTAATCTTGATTAGGTTTGATATAGGTCCAATAATAAATTATTGGTTTTAAGACCCTATTGGGATTTAGAAGCCTAAATAGGTCTTTAAGGTTTTAAAATGTTATTTTCCTTTTATAATCAAACTTTTGTCTTTGATTTGGTCTTATTCATCTTTGGTTTAATGTCATATTTTTAATCAGACTTGTAATCCCTTATTTAGTCTAGGTATAGGTACATGACTTGTTTTAGTTATAATCATGATTTTTACCATAATTAGGTCTTATCATATTTACTAAGCCACTTTGTAGTTACATGTGTATTTTTTAGGTCTGCATACGTCTTGGAGATAGTGGAGGAAGTATTGTAATGGTAGTTTTGTCAAATTATGCTTACCCCCTTAAGGAAGGTTTTCAATATTCCTCACCCAATTAACATAATATGATCACTTCTAGGTTATGGGTGTCCTATAATTGAATTAAACCTATAGATATGTCTATTTCCCTTGATTAATCACCTTGATCCTCACCTAAACTACTTCTTGATAATGAAAAGAGAGAGATAGAGGTTCCTATATTTCTATGACTAACTATGAGATGATGCACCAAAATTGAATACCTCAACTTGCTTGGACACACACAACATGATCTCAAAGAGCACTCATGCATACACAACTCATAACTCACCAATGAATCTTGGGCATAAGTGTTTTGTACAAAGGATTTAACTTATAATAGTATTTTTAAGGATGACCACTTGAGTTAGGAAGATCAAATATCATTCATCATAACTTTGAATTTCATAAAATCTCAAAGACACAAACTACAACTTCTACAAGATCAATTTTGTTGTATAAAGGTACACAAAATTAGACATAAATTAGGGAGAGTTTGTAACTATCACAAGCTTACATCAATAATCCATCAACTACACATAATAACCAACATCTAAGAAGGCAAAATTATTTTATTTATTACTTAAAAAGTGGTTTAAAAGTTTAAAATTTGGTGGGTTGAACCACAACCAGATATAGGTATATAAATTTACTTGGAAAAATCAAGTACATATAGTGAAAGGATTCTTTATTTAGGGGAAAACATGTAAACTTGTCAGCAATGCCCTCATTAAGGTTGAAAACTAAAATATAACTAAATTCTAACGTCAATTGACACATTATTACTTATCCAATGTATCGGTACTTATTTTCAAGTCTCCAAGTTGTGAGGGGGGTGTATAAGTACTTGTTGGAGGCTTGAGGTTGTTAAATATCAAGTTTCATGATGAAACTCCACTTTGTCTCCAACCAACTCCTACAATCTTGCATGATGAAAATCCACTTTAAGAAGTCCTTTTTCTATTTGAATTCTTATCCTTCATTTTGGTGTAGAGGGAAGATATGATCTTATTGATGTTGTTGAGGTATTATTTTAAATGTAAATTATGATGGTCCATTGATGATGAACAATCTTAGCTCATTATTTGATGACTTTTTTACCATGTTCACATTCTTATTTTACATTGAAAGCTCCATGATCATGCTTTAATACCCAAAAAAATTCAAGTAAAGGTTAATTAATGAAACATATACCTGATATTATCTAATTTTATGCCTTTTAAAATGTCCTTCATGGATCTTAATGATGCCTTAGTTCAAATTTGTAGGTGTGAACTCCATTAGTGTTTGAGAAGCTCTTGATATATATATATATATATATATATATATATATATATATATATATATTCTTCAATTCCTTAATGAATGGAATAAAAATTATAAAAACTAATTTATTTCATTTACACAAACTTTTAATACATACATATAAAGTTTTAAGGAATTTAGATCAATAAAACTTGAGTTCTTGCACTTTTGGACATATTGAGAACTCAAATTCAACACTTTTGCATGCATAGGCATGTAATTTTGGATTTTGTCTCTCCTCAAGAAAATAAAGGACAGGAACCACCATAAAAAGTTATGAAATGTTTCCCCCCATATTTATTTCAAATTTCATAGGTTTTATATCACTATACCTCAAGTTATGATACTTTTTATGTTTTTAGGTTCTCTTCGGGCAACAAACATGCTAGTTTGGTATTTTTGTTATATTTTAAGATATACATAGTATCAAGATATAATTATTTTATAAAATTTAATATATGGACCCCAAATACATATTAAAATAATTTAAATTTCATTTTTTATTTAAAAAACTCTATAAAAATGAAATTTTATGTCTATAGGCCTGTAAATGCTCATTTATCATGCATGCTTATCAGCTAGGTCTATTTTCTAGATATAAAACCTTTGTTAATTATTTTAAATTGGTATAAATTGTCTTTATATAATTTATATGTCATAATAATCATTCATAATTCTTTATAAATCTTGAAAACACTTCAAAATATCAAATTTAGAAATTTCACGCTCTCTAGATAAGGTTTTGAAGGGTTTTAGAGAAATCTTGCTTTTTAGCAATTGTTCATAAATCTCCATACTTATTTATAATACCAAAAACCATTATATTGGAGTAAAAACCCATATTAAAACCTCATATCAACCATTATTATCCATGCAAAATCTTTACCCATATATCATGTTGGTTTTGGGGAAATTTTAAGGTTGAAAATCAATATTGAGAGAGATTTGAGTTATCTTATCATAATTAAAGGATAGTTTGAGTTCATAACCATTTTAAAATGCTTAATAAACATCCATTAATTTAAAAAATACATTAATAATCTTTTCCCCACCTATAAACCAATAAAAATACAATCTTTTACCTTTGAACATACATGAAAATTCCCCTTACATCCTTGTATATGAGTTGGAGTACCAAAAGATCTTCACAACTATTGTAGATACATGCATAATATCTCCAAATAATATATTTAAGGTATTAATTTTATTATTCACCTAAAAATATGTGTCATACTTTATTTATTTTCAAATTTACCTTTAATTTCCTTTACCCATACCTTGGCATACTTTGAAAGCTTGAGATGGTCAATCAATAAGTGGTTATAAAGACCAAAAAATAACTAAAAATATATATTTAATACATGAATTGGAGATATTAAAATAAAAATAAACTTTATTTTTGTCAAAAATACATTAAAATTTTCAAAAGAGTTTTAAAACATACTAAGAGGCACAATAAATGCTTAAGTTTTTCAGTTAACCTCATAAACTAAGGGAAAATGTCAATATGACCTCAATGTGACTTCACTAGGCATATTGACACTAATGAAATGATGAAAATTATAATGAAATACCTTATGAAATTGAACATACTCAATGATATAATAATGGTGATTAAAAAGTTCAACATTCTTGCTAACCTCTATAAATTTGCTTGTCTGTTAAGTAAAAGAATAACTACCTTAAGAATTACATTGGGCATGGAGTCATCAAAATAATTTAAAAAAATGATATAAATGTGATAGACACCACTATACCTTCTTCATATAAAACTAAAACTGAACAATGCATCCTCAAAAGAAAAACAATACTTGTGCAGGAGCACTTTAGGGATTGAAAAATACTACAATTACAAATATAACATGTTCATAACAACACTTGGAGGAAAGTGAAAATACAAAAATACTATGTAAAATAATCAAAATACCTCTATTAAATAAAAAACCTCTTAGGTATTCTCTATGTGGTTAAAAAAATTAAGAACAAAATACTACGTGGGTGTTTTCCTTAATGGATCAGCTCTTTTTATGATTTCCAATCTCTTTATTTTAATTTCAAATGGATCAACTAAAGTAAACATATCCATTATATATACAAAATATTATTGTGTTTCAATGCTCAAATTATGTTGTTATTCAACACTAATAAATATTTCCAATGTGATCACATTATGATTCATAGTAAAAACTATAATATCGACCTCTAATAGCTCACTAGAATGATGTTCTTGTCATTCTATGACATCTTTAGATATTTCAATTGTCTTATCAACTATTGTAAGTTGTTCAATATTTTTAAGGAGTTATGAATAATTCTCTCTATCTTCATTATGTTCCACTTGAGATATGATTTGATCAACATCTTATTGAGCATGTTTTCTAACCTTCACAACCACTTTATCAATGTCTTCACTAAGAGATGTAGGCCTACAAATATTCTTGATGTCTTAAATTAACTCAAGGTAATACTACCACTTTTCATAAAAACCTTCTTGATCCTCACTTTTAACTTATTATTATTCACTTGGAATCATTAAATATTTTTTATCTTTATTGATATTATATCTAGGGTTGTTACCTTATGAATCCACTATTGCAATCTCACTGGTTGTTTCCATGTCATCTTGAACATCTTCATGATAGGATTATTGAGGATAACTTGTAGATATAATTTGATTTTAATCCTTAAGGGATGAAACATGGTATTCTTCTATTCCAAATTGAAACTCATTTGACCAACACAACTCTTTTTCATCTTCTCTTGACAAATTCTTCTATTCACCTAGATGTTCTTATGTTTCCTTCCATACAATAGGTCTACCTTCAAAAAAGGATATGGTGGGAGTTCAAAAGGTTATATTTGATAGCATAGGAACATAGGGAATTATGAGATTCTCTTTAATGGGTTTTGGAAATGAAGAGGCGTTAAGATGACTTTGATATTTGTAAGTAGTAGTTTCATTTAAATATTCTTTCAAAGGAGGGAAATAAACTTGTGTTAGGGATGCTTCATTCTTATCTTTCAACTCAAAAATCAACCTCTCATACTCTAATATATTTTTATGTTCATGTAAAAATTAAACTTTAGGTATGGGTGAATTTTTCAAAAAACTTAGAATTTTTTTCATTGGGGAGCTTGAGGAAGTTGAGGATTGCAAAAGCATATGCTCTTTCATAGGATTGGGAGTCCTCAAACTTAGAATATTGAATCAAGTATACTCTATTTAATGTTAAAGGGGTTATTATTATTTCCAAAATAGGATTTTTGACTCAATTATTTGTGTTCTTATGGGTATATGTTGTGCTGCAAAGGTTAAGAAACCAAAACTTGAATCTTTCAACTTGATGTCAACTAGTGCAAACTGCCTCACTTCCTTATAACCTTTTTCACTTTTGCCAATGGTATAGATAAATGAAAATTATTCCTAAGAATATAAGGTGATTTTTTATTACCCTCTATGGATTACCTTACCTCAAATAAGTTTCTTATCCAAAATCCATGTAGTTGCCACTTTTTAAACCTATATCTAGCCCTAATTAGGTCTCCCAAGGCCTAATTCACTATCGATTCTATAATTTCATAAACTTAAAGTCCCATACAAGTATAAAACCTTAAAAATATCATATGTTACATTAAATCCTAACAAATCACTAAGTTTTGTGAATTTTAGATAGTGGTAACTCCTACAAAGTAATATTTGTTTTGAAAACCCTAACACAAGGTTTAACCTAATTCTGTTAACTCGATAAGGAGAATTTTGATGTATTAAGTTTTCAACTGAGTTTAAATAATTTTTGAAATTTTAATTATATTTTTACTCATCCACCACATATGTCTAAGTGTTTACAATATTTTTAAATGGTCTTTGTTGTCTACTTAAACAAAATTCTGAGTTTGATTGTCTGTAGTTTCATGGTCACCTACAGGGATTATATTGATTTTACCACAAAAAGGTATTAAAAAACTAAATAAATATATAAATAACCTTGAATAATAATGTGATAAACTTACCAAGACACTATGAGCATCATAAATGTATTCTTTATAGGTTCTTTCTCACATATTCAATCTTACACAATCAACTTTGTTAACAAAACAAATGAAGATAGGGTCTGAAACTTTTTGTCTTCAAAATGGAGAAATTATTATTGATTTTATTGGATATTTAATTCATATAAATTAAAATTATAGTCATAAATATGGACCTCATATGTTTAATGTGTCTTATAAATACTCTTAACTATTTTTGGATTCCTTCAATGGTCATTAGAGTGCTAATAAAAGTATTCATCATACATCAAAGTCTATAATTCTTAAAATCATGACTTAAAACACATTTTATAGATACATGGTCCATTAAAGAGTTAATAATAAAAATCTCATAACTGAAACAATCCTCCAAACACACTTGCAGCTCCTAAACTAGAACTCACAAGTTCAAAAATTCAAAAAGTTAGTTTTCATGGGAAAAGCCAAATTTGAAATTTTGAACACCTAAAGATAAAATAAAAAAACTATAAATGAAAAATAAAGGTGATATAAGCATCCTAAAATTACTTAGACCACAAATTAAATCAAAATTTTAAACAATTTAAGCCTAGGAGTGATGTTCCTACATCATACTTCCATGGGAAAGAGAAAAGGACTCAGGGACTACTATCCATGAGTTATTATAGATTAATTCCTTGTTTTTTGATTCAATTATCCATAATACATGTATCATATTAAATGGGTTGTTACTTCCACTTGACCAAGTACATGAAATATGTTTTGTCCCTAGTTTGCTTGACTACTTACTTGTCTAAGATGCTTTCCAATCCATATGATTTGACTTGAGGTGACTAATTTACCCAATATATAACTATTTTAGTTTTTAAATTTATTTTTTATTCACTTTTTAATCCTTATTTGTAAGTTTATAAGTCTAAAACATTGAAAATTGGTGATATGCCTACATCACTAAGCATTTCTAGCTCATATGCATTGTTAACAAACTTTCTAAGAACTTTACAAGGACCATTTTTTTCATCTTTAACATATTATAATAACCTATTGGAAATATATCCTTCATATTATGATCAAAAACCAAATCTCAAACTTAAAAATTGACCTCTCTTCTATTCACATCTGCTTGCTTTTTGTATTTATCCACACTGGCATCTAGTTGCTTTCTTACCTTTTGATGAACTTATTTTATGAATACTACAAAATCTTATCCTTTATCATTTATCTTATCCATATTAATAATATTTCTTATCTCAAAAACTCCTCTAGGATGCATACCATGTATCACTAGAAAATGACTCATGTCAATGCTCCTATTGGAGGAGTCATTGTAAGCAAATTCTACTTAGGGTAATACAATATCCCATTGCTTGGTATTATATTTAGATATACACCTCAATATGTTTCCTATACTCCTATTAACCACCTTAGTTTGACCATCTATCTGAGGGTGGTAAGCTAAAATAAAACTTAGGTTTATCCCAAGCTTTCTCTATAATGTCCTCCAAAAGAGGCCTAGGAATTTAATATCTCTATCAGATACAATATTTAGTGGCAATCCATGAAATATTAATACCTCCTTAAATAAAATATTCTCCATATGGGTGGCATCATTAGTGGTATTTCAAGGAATAAAATGTGCCATTTTGAAAAATATGTCCACAACTACATAGATGGAGTCAAAATATCTTTGTGTTCTAGGCAGTCCCATCATAAAGACCATTTTTATGGATTACTAAGGTCTATTTAGGATTGGTATAGGTTTATATAAACTTGTATTTGTACTTTTCCCTTTGGCCATTTGACAAATTTTACACTTATCAACATATCTTCTCACTTTTTCTTACATTTTAGGCTAAAAATAGTGCCTAGTGAGTTGTTCCAAAGTCTTATCAAGACAAAAGTGGCCTTCCATACTCCCACTATGTTTCCTTGGATCAATTTATCTCTTATTAAACTTATTGGCACACATATTTGTACACCTTTGAGTAGTAACCCATCTTGTATGATATACTCCAACCATGGTTATTTATTTAGTGTAGTTGGATACTTACAAGCATTGTAGAATTATTTTAAATATTAATCATACTTATACTTCTCCTTGAGGATCTCAATACCAACACTCTTAAGTTGAATTTCATGCACTAACAAGACTCTTATACTCAATTTTTATTTTAACCTATTGATTTTTCCTTACTTATGCTTGATGGGGAAGGTAAAATTATGCATATACTCCACCCATTTCATGTTCCTCTAATTTATTTTAGGCTCATTAGTGATAATTTGAAGTGCATGATTATTTGTGTAGATGATAAACTATATAATAATTAGGTAATTCCTCCATTTATTCAAGGCTTGAACCATTGCATAGAATTCCAAGTCATATGATGAATACTTCCTCTTAGTATCATTGAGTTTTTTAATGTATTAAGTTATTAGCCTACTTTCTTCTCTTAAAACAACTCCTATTGCTACTCCACTTGCATCACATTCTATATGAAAAACCTTGTTAAATTCTAGTAGTGATATAATTGGCTACTCTATTATTGTTTACTTCAAATATAGAAAATTCCTTTCAGATTTATTAGTCCAAACAAATTTATTTTTATCTCCCCTAATAGTATATATTATTAGAGCACAAATTCCACTGATGTTTCTAATAAATTTCCTATATAAACTTGAAATCCCATGGAAACTCCTTATATCTATAACTATTCTAGGTGTTGGCCACTCCATGATTACCTTCACTTTGTCCTTGTCCATCTTAATCATGCCTTGAGAAATTACAAATTCTATGTACAATAGTTCTAATTCATGAACTCACATTTATTGAGGTTGATTAGCAACCTTTCCTCTTACAACCTTCTCATGACTATATGAAAATGATGAAGATATTCCTCCTTACTAGGGCTATAAACAATAATATCATCCTAGGAGACTACTAAAAATTTACCTATAAAAGGTTTGAGGACTTCATTCATAATCCTCATGAAAGTACTTTGTGAGTTTTTCAAGCCAAATGTCATAAACAGCCATTCATATAACCCCTCATTGGTATGGAAAGTGGTTTTCCATTCATCACCTTGTCTGATCCTAATATGATAATATTCACTTTTGATATCAATTTTTGAGTAGTATATTTCTCCACTTAAGTAATCCATCAAGTCTTCCATCCTAGGGAGAGGAAACCTATGTCTAATTGTGATCTTATCTATAGCCCTAGAGTTTGTACACATTCTCCACTCACCTTATTTACTAGGCACTAATACTATAGGGATTTCATAAGGACTAAGACTCTATTTGATCATCCTTTTGTCTAAACATTATTATACTTATCTCTTGATTTATTCATTCCCCTTAGGATTCATATTGTAGGATGCCTTGTTAGGCAAAAATTTTCCTAGAATAAAGTCTATGTGATGAGTAATATTCCTCATGGGTGGAAATGTAATTGGTATCTTATCAACTACAATTTTTTCATACTCTTATAACATGACTTGAATCTCTTGAGTTAACTCATTCACTTTGGTGGCTGTCATAATACTCCTAGGATTGACTACCAATGCAAATCCAAACTCATATTCATTCATAGCATTTAAGAACACTCCTAATAACCAACATCACATTTGATCCAACTTTTTTCTCATTATCTTCATCTTTCATAGGAATCTAGGTATGACTAAGTCCATATTTTACAAGGTGTATAAATATCTTCTACCATCATGGGTTATTTTTCTATCATATTACCAAAGCCTCCCAAGAAGCACATGATAAACATCCATGGGAATCACATCACAAAACACCTTGTCCTTGTACCTTCCAACTCAAAACTCCACCAAAATTTGTTCACTAATAAAAACTTGTTGTCCTTTATTCAACCATGAGATTTTATATGGTGTGGGGTGATGCAAATTATTCAATACAAGTTTTTTTACCATTTTAGTAGAGACTGAATTATATATACTTCTTGAATCTATAACCATTTTGAAACACTTACCTTGGAACTTGTAAAAAGTTATAAAAATATTTTTTCTTTATGGTGGCTTCTTCTCCTGTTGTGTCTTTATCATCACTCTCCTCATAAGAAAATATTCTCCTACCTCTGATTATTCCACAAGTAATGGAGAACAAACACTCTCTTAGTCACTACCTAAGTAATCTAATTTCTACTTCCTATTCTTTGATTTCCTATTGGATGACCCTATGGACATTCCCAAGACCTATTTCTAGTAAAATTGTTGCACTTAAAACACCTACCTATAAAACCACATGATCCTCTACCTCTTAACGCATAACCACCCCTAAAATATGGTCTTTTACCTCTAAACCTCCTCTTGATCTAGATGATTATTCTACTAAATTAATATACTCCCCTTGAATTATTTGTGAATAACCTCTTCCTCTTTACTAACCTCTTCCCCTAATTTTTTTTCCTCTACCTTTGTTTTGTTGGTTTTTTTACCTATTAATCTTATCCTCTACTTTTAAGGCCAACTAGTAACACTCTTCCAACATTTTTGGACTAGCAAGGTTCAATTCATCCTAAAAATTATATCTCAAACCATTGAGATACCTATACACCTTATAATTATAATCCTCCATGTGACTTGATCTAATAATCAAGTTATAAAGCTCTTCAATTTATTATTTTACTCCCATCTCTTTTTGTTTTAGGTTTTGAAGCTTCTTATAAAAATTTATGATGTATTCACTAGGAAAGAACTTACTTTATAGATTGGTAACCATTATATCCCAAGACATATTATGAGCTTTATCATTTATCCTCATCTCATCTTATATTTAATCCCACCATAGGGATGAATGACCCTTTATCTTGGTCTTGGCAAACTTAACTTATTTTTCTTCTAGTACATCCTCAAAGTCAAAATAATTGTCTAACTCTCCTATCCAATTAAAGAGTTATTCTCTAATAAGGTTTCTTTATACACTAAAATATATAGTTTTTTATTGTATAATTTCCCTTTAATTACCATCAACAACATTTCAAACTTTTATTCTTTAGTTTCTCTCTCTGTTTCATCTTCTAATTCTAGTGCCTATGGCTCTTCTTCCTCTTGATCACTCAAATTGTTATGTGACTACTCCTCTCCTTTTATTTACCTCAATTTTTTTGAGTATTTAATAAAATTTTAATTTTATATTCCTCAACTCCTACAACATTGTATCTCCCATTTGTATAGTTTCTACCCTTTCACCTACTACATTTCTTATAGGTGACATCTTGTCTCTACTTAGGAAATTAACCAAAAAATATTGAATTATCTTACTCTTAGAGATGATCACCTCCTTAAATCACTTTTAGGTGTCTTATTTTGGATTTTATATAAAAATTATGCAAATTTTAAGCAACCAAAACTTGAGTCTTTCAACTTGATGTCAACTAGTGTAAACTACTTCACTTGTAGCCTTTTTTTCACTTCTTACAAAGGTAAAAACAAATTCAGATTGGTAATAAGAATATAATTTTATTTATTAGTAAAATATATTTAATAACTTACCTAAAATAAGTTTATTGGCAAAAATACACTCAGTAACCACTTTTCTGACCTCTATCTAGCCCCAATTAGATCTCCCAAGGCCTAATTCACTCTCATTCCCTTAATTCCATACACATAAGTTCCATGTAGGTATAAATCCTTAAAAATATATTATATTAAATTAATTCCTATAAAATCACCAATTTTTGCTAATTTTGGATAGTGGTAACACCTACAAAGCAAGAATTGTCTTGAAAACCCTAATACAAGGTTTAACTTGACTGTGTTAACTCGAGAAGGAGAATTTTGATGTATTAAATTTAAAAATGAGTTTCAATCATATATTAAATTTTAATTAGATATTTAATCATACCAAAAACCTTATTGAGTGTTTAGAATATTTTTAAAGGACCTCTATTGTCTATTTAAACAAAATTTTGAGTCTGACTGTGTGTAGTTTCATAGTTACCTATAGGGTCTGTATTAATTTTCCCGCAAATAAGTATGAAAAAAACTAAATAAATATATAAATAACCTTAAATAATAATTTTATAAAATTACCAATACACTATGAGTATCATATATGTATTGTTTATAGTTTCTTTCTCCAATATTCAATCTTACACGGTCAACTTTGTTACCAAAACACAAAAAAATAGGGCCTACAACTTTTTGTCTTCAAAATGAGTAACTTATTGATTTTATTGGAGATTAAATTAATAAACCTTATAATTATCCTCCTTAATAATTATCCCATATTTTTTATGTGTCCTATAAATTTTTGAACTACTTTTGGATTCCTTCAACGGTTATTAGAGTGCTAACAAAAGAATTAATCATACATCAAAGTCCATATTTATTAAAATCATGACTTAAGGTGAATATTATAGAAAAATTTTCCCTTAAAGATTTTATCCTAACTATTTAATAACTGAAACACTCCTATAAGCATACTTGAAGCTCTTAAATTAGGCCTCATGAGTTCAAAAATTCAAAAAGTTAGTTTTGGCAAGAAAATCCAAATTTGAAATTTTGAACACATAAAGATAAAAAAATAACTAGAAATGAAAAATAAAGGTGATATAATAATCCTAATATAATTTATACCATAAATAAAACCAAAATTTATAATTAAAACAAAAAATTTCAATAATTTAATCCTAGAAGTGATGCTCCTGCATCCTGTTGCATTTGTTCTTTTATAGCATCATTGTATCTCTTAAATGATTATAAATTTTACTGATGTATATAGGCCTAATATTCAATATATTATTGATGCCTACTATAATATATTTCCTTATAATTCTCCATAATTTATCTCTTAAATTCAAGTCATATCTCTTGCATAATTTTTTTAATCTGATTGGAAAGACCATAACTTTGATAAGGTTGATTAGAAACATGAGTAGGGGTGGAAAGGGGATAAATATCATGATAAACCTGATATTTTAATGGTTTATAGATAATTTAGGTGAAGTCTTAAATATTTTCAAGTTGATATGAAGGATATGAAGGTATAAAATATGCATTTTCATAAAATGGAGAATTAAAATACATACCAATTGATGCTTGTATAAATGCCTCCAAAGGTTGATATGATGAAGAAAAACACCAAAAATTCCTCAACATATGAATTAATTTGAATACTTTTCCCTCTAGGCATTTGAGAAACTATTGTCAAATTATGCTTACATCCTTGAGGAAGGTCTTTAGGACTCCTCACTCAATTGATACAATGGGATCACTTCCAGGTTGTGGGTGTCTTATAATGGAAGAAAAACTAAAAAGAGGGATGGTTCCCTTGATGAATCACTTTGATCATCACTTAAAATACTTCTTGATAATGAAAATAAAGAGAGAGATTCCTATACTTTTATGAATAACTATGGGATGATGCACTAAAATTGAATAACTCAAATTGTTTGGACACATATGGAATGAACTCAAAGAAAACTCACACATAAAAAACTTAAAATATCACCAATGAATCATGAGCATAATTTTTTTGTATAAATTATTCACCTTATAAAAATACCTAAAAGTATGACCACTTATCTTAAGAAGCTCAAATAACATAATAACAACTATTAATTTTATAAAATCTTAGAGACACAAACTAAAATCTATACAAGATAAAGTTTGTGACATTAATGTGCATAAAATTAGAAATAAATTAGGCATAAGTTGTAATTATCACAATCTTACATCAATAATTCATCAATTACACACAATAAATAACATTTGAGAATGTAAAATCAGTTTATTTATTACTTAAAATGGTGTTTACAAGTCTAAAATTTGGTAGGATAAGCCAAAACTAACTAGAGGTATATCAATTTACTTGGAAAAATCAAGTACATATGGTGAAAGGAGTCCTTAGTGATGGGATAAACATGTAAATTTGTCATCAATGCCCTCATAAATGCTAAAAATTGAAACATAACTTAAGTCTAACTTTAATTAGCATATTCTTACTTATATAATGTATCATAACTTGATTTTAAATGTCCAAGTTGTGAGGGGGGTGTATAAGTCCTTGTTGAATGATTGAGTTTGTTAAAGTTTAAGTTTCATGATGAAAATCCACTTTGAGAAGTCCTTATTTGATTTGAATTCTCATTAATTTTTTAATGGATGTAATATATGATCTTATTTAGGTTGTTTAGGTCTTATTTTTAATGTAAATTATGATGGGGCATTGATGATGCACAACTTTAGTTCCTCATTTGATGACTTTGTAGCCATGTTCAGATTCTTATTTTACATTGAATTTTCTATGAGCATATTTTAATACCTATAAAAATTAAATTAAAGGTTAAATAATTAAATATATAAATGATATAATCTAATTTTAGTCATCTCACAATGTCCTTCATGTCTCTTAATTATGATTTAATTCAAATTTATAGGTGTGAATTCTATTAGTGGTTGAGAAGCTCTTGAGAGAGATATATATCTTCTTAAATTTATTAATGAATGGAATAAAAAGGTTTAAAAATAATTTATTTAATTTATAAAACCTTTTAACATGTACATACATAGTTTCAATACATTTGTATCAATAATACTTGAGTTCTTACACTTTTGGGCTTCTTGAGAATTAGTTTTCAACACTTTTACTTGCACATGCATGTAATTTTGAATTTTATATTTCATTAGGTATATTTAATACATGATATAATAAAAATATATATAATTTTTTTTATCCCACATATATTTCAACTTTCATATGTTTTGGATCAATATAACTCAAGTTATGCTACTTTTTGTGTTTCTAGGTTCTCTCAGGGCAACAAACATGCCAGTTTGGTAAAAAAATTATATTTTGAGATATAAATATTATCAAGAGATGATTATTTTTAAAAAATTAATTTATTTAATGATATAAATCTTAAAATCATGAAAATTTAATTTTAAATTTAAAAAAGAACTCAAAAAATTCACTTTTAGGTCTTTAGGCTTATGTGTGCTCATTTTTCATGCATGCTTGTCATCTAGGTCCATTTTACAAATATGAAACCTTTGTTAATTATTGTAAATTCGTATAAGGTGTATTTATATAATTTATAGGTCATAAAAATAATTCATCATGATTTTTAAATCTTTAAATCACTTCAAAATAACAAATTTGGAAAGTTCATGCTCTCTAGATAGGGTTTTGAAGGGTTTTAGAGAAATCTTTATTCTTAAAAATTATTCATAAAGAACCATATTTATTTATGATATTAAAAATAATTATATTGGAGTAAATAACCATATTAAACCCTTATATAAACTATTATTATACATGAAACATCTCCACCCAAATATCACATTGGTTTTGAGGTGATTTTAAGCTTAAAAATCAATTTCGAAAGAGATTTGAGCTATCTTAGCATAATTCAAGCATAGTTTGAGTTAATAACCAATATAAATTTATTATAAAAATAAAATAAGTTTATAAATCCATTAATAATATTTTAACCACATATAAACCAATAAAAATCCAATCTTTTACCTTTGAAAATGTATGAAAACTGCCCCTACATCCTTGCATATGAGTTGGAGCACCAAAAGATCTTCACAACTTTTGTATATGTATGCACATGCATAATATCTCAAAATAATTGACTAAAGGTATTAAAATTATTATTAACCTCAAAATATTTTTTATTATTCATTTATTTGCAATTTTTCCTTTAATTTCCTTCACCTACACCTTGGCATGCATTAAAAGCTTGAGTTGGTCAAGCAAGAAGTGGTTACAAAGACCAAAACTTAACTAAGACTCTATAAGGAATACATGCATGGGAGATATTAAAAAAAAATCAACCTTTATTTTTTTAAAAATACCTCATATTTTTCAAAAAATTCTTAAAGCATATTAAGAGGGCATAATAAATGCTTAATTTTTGTAATTAGCCTCTTAGAGTAAGGGCAAATCTCAATATGACCTCAACATGACTTCATTAAGCATATTGACACTATTAAAAGGATGAAAAATGTGATGAAATACCTTATAAAATTAAACATACTCAATGAAGTAAATAATGTTTATTGAAAAGGTCAATAGGTAGTCAATGAATTTTACTCAACTGTTCACGAGGAGAGTTAATCTTTCCCCATAGACCTAACTAAAGTAAAACCCTTTACTAGTCTTAGCCATGTTGCCTCTAAAAATTATATATTTAATTAAGATTGAGACATTTATGGAGTCTATAGGCCCTCTCATTTTAAAACATAGTGAAATTTGGGAAATAAAACCCAAGTAGAATGTGGGGAGCTTCAATCTAGAACACAATAGAAATTGGGGGTCTAGGCACTGATTGGGTTTATGATCCCCTGCTCAACCTAAAAATTGAAAAAAACTTACAATCAGGTTGTGTTGATTTTATTGGGTATAAAACCATCCAAATTAATTATTTAGTATTACTTGGTATTTATAAGCTCTCTTAGAGCTAATAAATTCAAATTTATAAATTGCATTCTTGTTATTACCTAGAGCTGATTAAGTCTACATGATGGTATTTGACCCATTTTTGGTTTTTTGATCATAAATTTTTCATCGTAACTCTCTTTATTGATCCTTCTATGGTGATATAAATGATTATGGATTACACATTATGGTATAATCATTTTAGGAAATTTTGTGCCAATTAAAATATGTTCACATTCTCCTTTCACTTTTTATTAAGGTGATTTTCATTGGAAATATTAACTTATTTATTTTTATCTTTTTACAGGAAAAACTAGAGATGGATCACAAAACTTGGGATTTTGGATGGAAATTAAAGTGAAATTAGGTTTCTAAGGGAAAAATCTTTCCCTGCATTGACCTAAGTTATATAAATTACCAAACTCAATCCATTCTAAGTATTGGCTTATGTATTATCCATTGGAGACATTGGGAACTAATCACTTTCATTCATGCATTTTCCTATTTTTATAGTATAATATCTCCCTCATTTACTTGGTACTATTGTTATGTTATAAAATTTATAATTCAATTATGGATTTAAATCCTATTTATGTTATTCAAGATAATATTTTTTCATTAATCAAAGTTGTGGAGTTGTTATTTCATTTCCTATATGTGAAATAAGGTGGTTGTGATTTTATTATCCTTTCTCATCCTTAGACTCTTGCATCATATACATTTATGATTTTCACATTCTGATTAAGTGAGCTAATTATTTTTGGATGAATCTATCAATAGGGTCGATTACAGATTAATTTCAACATGTTTTATCTTTCTTTTAATGTTTTTTATTAGTTGATTAACTAGGTTTAAAGTAGGATCTGAATGTAATCTAATTCTCAAGTTAATCTCGATTATGTAATATCTTTAATTTCTATTTTGTTATCACAATATTGAATATTTGATGCAACGGAATAAATTTTTAAACCAACTACATTCCCATCATTTAAAACTTGTAAACATTATTTTTTTTTAGAAATTTTGTAAATGCTTATTTTTCTCATCATGATTAAAACCCATTATCATGAAACAAATGGAAAATTTTGAATTTCACTCTCTATTTTAAAACCAAAAAACCCCCTTGTATTGGAATAGTTTTTAAAATACCATATAGGTCACCCAATACATTGTGACTTAGTAGATATAGACCTATGGAAGACTTCTAAGCCTTATTTAAAGAGAGGTTGGATGGGTAACTACCCTGCCTATGTTGGTGTTTCAAATAACACATCAACATAAATTATATGTTTTATTTTCTCCATATTCTAGAAGGCTCCCAATTATTGAGAAGATAAAATATGCCTTCACAATGGTTGAGAGCCCTCCCAAATATTAACAGGAAAAAAATTTCCCTCACCATGGTTGGGAGCCTTACCAACCATTATGAGTGAAAATTTTTCATCTTCATGGCTGGGAGGGATCCCAATAATGGAAATAATAAATTTTTATTTTTCATATTTGAGGGGGATAAAACTAATGATGATAAAAAATAAATTATCATTATGGTTATAAGGGCTCCAAACCATGGAGAGGAAAAAGGTTTTCCTCTTTGTGGTTGGGAGTCCTACAAACCATGGAGAGGACAATAAATTTGTACTCTCCATGTTTTTGAGCCATTAAAACTATGGTGAGAGATATAAATTCTAACCATGGTTAAAATCCTTCCCAACCATGGAAAATATAGACATTTTTTGTCCTCTCCATGGTTGGGACATGGATCCAAACTATTGAAAGGACAAAATATTCCTTCACAATGCTTAGTATCCCTCCCAACTATGGAGAGGTAAAATTTTTATCCCACCATGTTTTGGATCCTTGTTAATCATTGTGAGTGAAAAATATTTCATCTCCATGTTGGGAGGGCTACAAAAAATGAAAAAAAAATGTTGTTTTGTCATGTTTGTGGTTGGGAAAGTTGCCAATAATGATGAGAAAAAATAAATTATATACATGGTTTTGAGAGATCCCAACCATAGATAGGTCAAATAATATTTTTTCATCTCCATGGTTGGGAGGCCTCTAAAGCATGGAGAGGATAATATTTTTCATCTCCATGGTTAGGAGTGCTCTTAACCATAGAGATGATTTTTTCTCTCTCCATGGTTATGAGGGCTCCCAGCCATGGTGAGGATAAAATATTTTCACCATGGTTTATATCCCTCTCCATAGTTAGGATGGATCTTAGCCATAGTAAATAAAAATTAAATTATGTCTTGTCCATGGTTAAAGAGGGATTAAAACCATAATGAGATAAAAAAATCTCACCATAGTTGGAAGGGATTCTAATCATGGTGAGAAAAACAAATTCTCACCATGGTTGTGAGCCCTCAAAACTATGGAGAGGTTAAAAAATTCACTATGGCTGGGATCATTCCTAACTATGGTGAGAATAACAAAATATCACCATGGTTGGGATCCATCCTAACTATGGAGATAATTTTTTTATTTTGTCATCTCCATGATTAGGAGCCCTTGAAAATATGGAAAGAACAAAAAAATTACCCTCCATCTTTAGGTGAGATCCACACCATAGTGAGGGAAAATTTTCCCTCCCCATAATTGGGAGGTCTCTAAACAAAGGAGAGGGTAAATTTTCCCTCATCATGGTTTGAATCCATCTAAACAATATAGAGAGTATTTTTTTCTTCTCCATGACTACTAAGGATATCAACCATGGATACAAAAACTTTACCCTCACCATGGGTTCCCAACTATAGAGAGGAATAATTTTTAACTCATTATGGTTTGGATCCATCAAAACCATATAGAGGGAAATTTTTTTCCTCTCCATGGTTGGGAGGGATTTAAACCATGGAGAGGTAAAACTTTACCCTCACCATGGTTAGGATCCCTCCATACTATAGTGAGGGAAAATATTTCCCTATCCATGGTTGAAAGCCCTCTTAACCATGTTGATAAAAAAAAATTCTCACCATAATTAGGAGTCCTCATAACCATGTATGGTATGTCCTCTCCATGGTTGGGAGGGATCCCAATCATAGAGAGGAAGAAAATTTCCCTCACATAGTTGGGATCCCTTAGACCCATGGAGAGTGATAAACATTTCCTCTCCATGATTAGGAGGGACCCCAATAATGGATAGGGAGAAATGTTTACCACCATGTTTGGGATTCTTATAAACCATGAAGAGGGAAGATTTTATCCTCTACATGGTTGGATGCCCATGGAGAGGGAAAATGTTTACCTCACCATGGTTGGGAGCCCTTAGGACTATGAAGAGGGATTTTTTTCCTCTCCATGGCTATAAGTCCTAACCATGAAGAGGAAAAAATTTTACCTCTCCATGGTTTGAATGGATCCCAATCATGGTAAGGTAAATTTTTCCCTCCACATGGTTGGGATCCCTCCTTACCATGATGAGAACAAAAAAATATCACCATGGATGGGATCTCTTCCAACCATGGAGAGGGAAAATATTTGTTTGACTTATCCATCATTAGGAGGGATACCAACCATAGAGAGTAAATTCTCCCCTCCTGCCTCCATAGTTGGAAGGGATCCCAACCATTAAAAGGAAGAAGTTCCCCCTTCCATGGTATAGATGGATCCCAACCATGAAGGGGGAAAACATTTCTCTCACCATAGTTAGGATGGATACCAACCATATTGAATGAAAATTTCTCTCTCCATGATTATTAGGGATCTCAACCATAGATATGGTAAATTTTTTCCTCACCATGGTTGGGAGGGCTCAAAACCATTGAGGGAAATGTTTCCATCTCTATGGTTATTATCCCTCCCAAACTTGGAGAGTAAAATACTTATCCCTCATCATGGTTGGGAGGTATCCCAACCATGTTGAGGGAAAAAATTTCCCTCTCTGTGGTTGGGAGGGATCTCAACTATGTATGGAGAGGACAAAATTTTCCCTCTCCATGATTAGGATGGATCCAAACCATGGTGAGGGAAAATATTTAACTCTTATGGTTAGAAGGGATGATAACCATGGAGAGGGAAGAATCCAAACCATGGAGAGGGAAATTATTGGCCTCTCATTTTATTAAGTTTTTATGTGGTATGATATAACACTACCATATGGTAATTAAATAACTTTATGAGATAAGGGATGAAATGGGAAAGGTTTTGTTGATGAGGGTTGATTAGGACCTCAAAATCCTAAGAAAAAAAATATATAGATGTCATGGATCTAGTCTCTTTCACCCATACACTTTATTACATATCCATGATTTGTATTGTATATATATGACCTTGACCTAATTGACACCATATCTATATGAGTATGGGCAGTAGGGATGGGTCAAGATGAACAAATATTTATTTTCTATAATGAATATTGGATTGAATTGTAAAAGAGAAAATGGACATAAAAATCAATATAATGTGAAATAGGTAGATTATATTTGGTGAAAACACCCTTTACATGTCTCAATTATATATTGACACAAAAGATAACCAAGATAGATATAATCATGAGACACATTTCTTAAAATTGGAAAATGTCTTCCTAAAGAATTGAATTTGTCAATGCTGGAAGGGAGATTATAATTGATCAAACAATTTTTCCCATTGACATATTATTGTCTAATTATTTGGTTTTGTTATTGTTTTATTAAAAATGGGTCATTACATAAACACCCTATAGAAATAAAATGTTTGAATACAATAATTTAATATTTAGATCTAGGTAATATAATATATTATTTAACAATAAGTTCATTTAATCATGTGTGATAAATATAACAATAATTTTTAAATTAAGGGTTAAGAGAAGCATATCTTGTCTACTAAACTGTGAATATTGTGTAGCCTTGTCTTAATCCTACAACTCAAATATATATTTTGTTCATTTTTAGTTATGAATATTTTTATTTCTTGGGCATTACCATTGATATTAGTGTCCTTCTTATGGAATTTTCTGTCTTGACCAAAACATAGACTCTTTTATGAATCTACCAATTACACTTTTTAGGGGTTTTACACCTTTTTATTGATGTCCTCAGATATTAATCATAGGTTTTAACTATTTTCCAATTAATTTTTTTTAAAAATGAGTTAGTGGGCTCATGGTGTCGAGCTTCCCCAAGGACCCATATATCAATGGATGTTACCTACATAGTAATTACTCCAAAGAGGGCCTCAAACCTATGTAGTTCTCCTTTATGTCTAGAAAAGTGTGTGCAAAAGGGTCTAGCATACTATATGAAAGTAAATTATATTATCTATCCTATAATTTGAAAGATATCACTCAAGGGATACTCTTTGAATGCTGGTCCATGGTGATTTTGAGAAAGCTGTCTCACAAAAAGAAGTTTGAGTATAATTATATTTCTAGTTTGATTTTAGTGTTGTAGAGGAAATTAAATATCCACTTACTAATTTTTCATCATTTTATCATTTTTTTAAAATAAAATAAATGAAAAAATGAAAAAAAAGTACAAAAATAAAATTCAACAGTGAAACCCTTAGGCATTGTTGATGGTCATGGTTAGAAAAACATCTTTTTAGTTGGCCATGTAATGTATAAAATATCCTTGATAATAAAACCATAAAATGTATAATCAAGGGAACAAAAAAGAGAGGGAAAAATTTAAAATTAACAAATGGTTGTTTTTCCCAATCAACAATAAAGTTTTACTAGTTAACTTTGTCTTTCTACTCTCTTTCAACATAAAATAACTTTGGCCACATCAATATTAAGGAGAAATTGATAAATGGGACTATGACTAAGGTATTTATTCTATTATTTTATTAATATAGAAATTTATAAGTTTTTTTTATTACAAATAGGTCCACTCGATAAACTTTTTGAGAAAGAGAAAAAATTAAAAGTAAAAATAAATAATCTCTCCATGCATGAGAACACACACTAGTCTACGTGTGGGAGAGAAGAGAGAAAAAAGTTTAAAACCAGTAAATGGTATATCTTTTCAAAAACATAAATAATTCATTGATTCAAAATAATTTTCATTAAATATTTAGTTCATCATATATGGATTTCAATAAGAAAAGGGATGAAGTGGTTAAATGGGATCCAATCTTCCAAACTAAAGATATACTTAAATAAATAAATAAATTAAAAAAAAAAAAAAAACATTGTTTAAATGGTCATAAAAAAAGAGTATATCAAAATAAAATAAAAATATCCACTACTTCCCCACCATAGGCTACCAAAATAGAAAAATATTATGAATATTGAGAAAGATGGAAAATGTTAATTTTTCATAGAATGTGTGGACTAATTTATACAAGGACCAACTATAATGAATGATTGAGAAAGCTAAATCTAAAAGGAAAATATTATTATGCATGAGAACATATTGAGTTTAAGTGTGGGAGAATTATGAGTCCATAAAATGGTTCATTATATCAATAAATAAGACCATTATCTCTTGCATAAATCTGATTTTAAAAGCTATCTTAGATGTATTTTAATAACTTATGCTTATTTTAAACTAAAACATAAGATAATATCTAGTATATTCTTTAGATGTCATTGTAATATGAATCATTTCTATTTTATATCAAATTATTGGGAAAATATGCCAAATATCATATATATATAGGTTGAAGTGAATTATCAATGTAGATATAAAAATTTCAAGTGATCAAATAAAATATTAGGGATAACCTTTGTAATCATCTAAAATTGGTATTTGAGTGTTAAGAGTGATACTTGAGACAACCTATTTGTAGCTTATCCCTAAACCTATCCTCGAGCCTTTTATCTCACTTTTCTAGTCTTTATATGGACCACATGCATCTCTAGTTAGCTAAAACATAGTCTCACGGCTTTATTTTTAGATCCTAGCACTTTATGCCCAACAACCTACCAGTTAGACATTAGCATCATATTAAGGACACTAGAGCCACATGGCGCTAGTGTCCCAAAAATGGTGATAATATCCTTTACCCTAAATTTATTTAACAAATATATTTTCATATTAAAATCCTCCTAAGGTCATCCTAAGCATGTTTTACTATTGGCACAAGCTATAAAACACTATAAATATAGGACATTTAGACCTATATCACTAGATGGAAATTATATGTAAAATACCAATTCAAATATGAAAAAAGTTGAGAAAAATCAAGGTTTTTAATCTATGTCCTACCCTAAATTTGAATACTAAGATATAAAGTTTCCCTAAGTCCATATTTTCTATATTTTTAATCTCAATCACAGTCAAGACATTTAAGATCACTATCATTCTAGCATCATTTGCACTTACACTAGCACTTAGGTGGGGAGAACTACATCAGTCTTTATCCCTCATTAGAGTATTGGTATGTAGGAAACTCTCTTCACATTAGGGTGTTGAGGCTGTCCAATCTATCCTACTAATGAACACAATTTTTATCTCATTCCTTACTTATAATAAGGATTAGGGTTTGCATCAGAAATAAGATATTGCAGGAACAATATAGAGTTTTAAACTTTATGTGTGTAGGAACATAACCCATGAATATAGGCAGAATTTTACCCATAATTTAGGAGTCATCCTACACAAAGGAAAATAACACCATTATCAAGACACTAGATCCATATGACACTACTATCCAAGTTTGGCACTATTATCTAGGAGAGGATCTAACATAGGGATCTAGTTGATGACACTTAGACCTATTCTTATCTTAGTTTTCAACACTTAGATCTTCCATATATATTTTTTTCCAAATAAGTCTCTCTTTGCACATAATTATTACTATTTTTAGAAATTCAAATCAAGTCAAAATATATAACAAATCAGTGGTTATTTATTTCATATTATTTCATTGATTTAGACTACTCAACCCTTTAACCAAACATAGCATTTACATAGCTAAATCCTAAAATGTTAAAACATTTGGTGAACCTAATGTGATTTAAATATTTCTTAAAACCCTAATTTTACATAGGGTTTACCTTCTCCTAAATTTTATGCACTAAATTAGGGTTATAAACTTTTATTTTTCTATTTTTTTGGCATAATCTACTCATTTAATCAATCCCACATTAGGCTTTCATTTATTTAATATTTTTAAAATCAAACACAATTTAAAACCTTAACCCTAAATAACCCTAAGTTTTACATTTATGGTACTTATATTTTAGATCCATATATCTTTTTATTTTTATTTTATATAATCATGATCATAATGACATAAGAAATTAATCACTTTTTGTTTCCAAGTATAATAATTTCATTTGCATGTTTGTTCCCTTTAATTATAAATGAATTCATAAATGATATAAACATGTGTATAGATGATGCTTTCTATCACTTGTAATAAATGTCATATTTCATGGCATGTTATCTTTTTCCTATGTGGAATTCAATTAATAATGAAACCCATACATACATAAAATATTTAGCACATAAGCTAACAACTATATTTAAAGTTTTAATGTCATATCCTATACACAAGAAAGAATCTCCTTCTCCTCCAAATCTCCATGAGGGTGAAAGTTACTTTCCCTCTAGTTAGGTCCATGTTATTATTCCTCCACAAGATGAATTATCCTATACCAATGTCACTATTCCCCATACTCATCCTATTAACACCTCTTCCTTATAGGGTGTGTTCCTACATGTTTAATCATAAATATCTATGGTTTTCACTTGTGAGACTCTATGTGATCAAATTATTTTTATGATCAAGATAATTATAGGTTTAAAAAATTAGTATCAACTATTACATGAAAATATTATAACATTAGAAAATCAATTTACAAGACAAAGGCCCCCATGGCACAATAGTGTAAATCATGTATGCATGTTCACCTAGTCAATTTGTGTGAGAATCATCTAGACTTAGACGTTCAAGACTAGTGATTCTAGAGTGAATGCACACAATAGTTGAAGAAATAAATTAGAAGAGAGTATAACTACAATATATATATATATATATATATATATATATATATATATATATATATATATATATAATGATGTAGAGATAGAATGCATTATAATGGCTCGAAGCTTATATCTCACTAAGCTCACATCTATATTTCTCATAGCTTTTCTAGCTCCTAACTAAGTATCACTATAGAATAATTCTTACAATCAAACTATAAAAATGGCACAAGGGCCATGTAAATACATAAGCCTCATTGAATGCTCAATATATGAATGACTTAGAATGAGACATATTCCACACTTAATGCCTTAGAGGACAGGTCTATAAATAGTTTGGTTGAGTGCAATATGACTCAGCCAAACAAGGTGAGTGGGTGGGTTCCTCCACTATGGGTGGAGATAGAACTAAGGAAACATAGTGGAAAAAGAACTTGAGTAGACTAGGAACTCATGGGACTAAGTGGGATGGATGACCCCATCTAATCACTATGTGATCCCATGCACTCACATGTACATTATGATATTAGTATGATGTCATCATTTACCTAATAGAACTGTTAACCACATAAGCAAGATGAAGAAATAAGTGTAGTAGATACCTACACCAATACCTTCTTTAAGTGTAGCTCAAGTGGGTAGTAGAATTCAATAACTAGGTCTAATAATATACCCATATATAAAAATATCTCATCAAACACAAGAGAGAAGGAAAAAACCTATAGGAAAAAAACTCCCTCCTATGAGAGGATGGAAGAAAGTCATAGACTCTCTCTGAAGTAGTGTTGAAGTCAAGTGTCCCTATGGATGCCAATTGATCTTACCAAAATACATGGATTTTAATTCACTATAACCACCAAGTGATGTAGGAAATGGTGTTTAATACATAATTCACACAAATTAAACATTGAAAGCCAAAGAAATGGATAGTGAGATGAACCCAAGGATGCATTGCTTGAACAACCACCCCCCCTTAATGTTGAACTTGGAAAAAGTAGAAATGCATGTCTCTACTAGTGTAGTTGGTGTAAGTGGTGACTAATGAACACAAAGATGGTGTCACTGAATAAAAGGTTACCAAATTATGAATAATGAATTCAAAGTACAATGGATCTATAACATGATCAAAGAAACTACCCCATAAACCAAATTAGAAACAAATATAACGCCAAAAAGTACACAAACTAGGATATGTACAAGTGGATGTATACACTACTTTAACATCACCCTATGAATACTAGTACAAGCTAGAATAGATCCAAAACTATTAGAGACTTTCAATAGGTGATAGAGATGTCAAATATACAACCAATGAAAATATAGCTAAAAAAAGATGCTAATGAGACACGAAATAGTATTTAGATGGGTTATAACATATAAGTGCCTGATAAGATACCCATTTACAATGAAGGAGTATTTTTTGTCATGATAAAAATTATGAAAAAAATCAAGGCACTAATAAAGAGGCCTTAATATGTGTCTACTACAGAATACAGGTGCTAAGAAAGGACCCTGAAGGAGACACAAACTTTGAAAAAGTGCACTGAGTAGAGGATTGTCTGATGGAATGTAAGCATGCTAGATGAAGTCAATAATTCCAATTGGAAATTTATACTAATCAAGAACACTGATGTGTAAAAATACAAGTTTTTTCATGAGGGGGTTTGACCACCTATCATATCATATGTCACTTGTTGGGCTTCATCAATGAGATTATGTTCATAGAGTATGGAAGTACTTACTACCATGGGTGACCAAAAGAGGTGGCCACATGTGAAATTTATTTTTTGGGTTGAGAAAAATTTGTCAAAAAAACTCAAGGTGCAATTTATTTTTTGTTAGAGAAAAAACTATGAAAAAAACTCAAAGTGCCAAAATATGACAACCTATAAATTTGATGTAAAGGATGTTGAACTTAGATGAAAATTCATCCAAGATAATATAAAGTACAATAGTGGCATGAATTATAATGTAAAAAGTAGTAGGGTCCATAACATAGGTAGCCACCCCTGAATATGTCACTTTATAACTTTAGCTCATTTTATAATGAAAATAGGACCAATGTGTGGGAAATAAAAAAATATGAGCTTTTAAAAAAGATGATGCTCAATTTTGATCTATCGATCAAAAGTTATTATAATATTAATTTTTCATAAATGAGGCTTATTTAATAAAAATTGCACTTAAAATTTTAAATGCATGACCAAAAAAGGGTAAGTTATCCTTACAACCACTCATTCAAATCAACATCGAGTAAATAATACATGTTTTTAATTATGAGGGGGAATTGGCCTCCTCCCAACTTGGGCCTCACCTTTCATCTTCATCAAGTGAAAATACAAGGTAAATTAGAAACCAATTAAACTAAATCCTTAAAAATATATTGATTTTAAATAAAATCAATCATAAATACATGTTCCCCACCATGTGAAACACAAATCACCTCCCTCTTGACAATACCTAAGACATATGTTCAATATTTAAACGAGCTGACTCCCCACTAGCCTATGTTTTATACTCAATAAACTCCCCACCACATGATTATGTATCCTACTCTTCTTGTCTACCACCCATTAAAAAACACATCCCATAAATTACAATAATCCTCCACTCTGTAAAAGTAGCTAGTGGGTAAATAGAATGGTTTATTATGGCCTATTTGGACAACATGCTAGGAAAATGGTGAGGGTAGTTAGAGTAGTAGGCTGAGAGAGGGAAGGCCATGTGTTGGCTAGAATGGTGAGATATAAAATGGTGTAAATATGGCTCAAAATTCATGATGGTGGGAGACGGTTGACCAAATAATCCAAGTGGCTAGGGTAGAGAATGATCATCCAATTTTGAATCCTATCATCCATAGACTAGACTCATATCCATCCAAGCCTTTACTTATGATGGTTTTCAATTGACATGTAGCACCTAATTAAATGTGTATGAAAAAGAGTGATAATTTAAGTTGGTGGTTGAAGTTTTAGAGTAGTATTAATGGTGGTGAAAAAACATAGTATCTAATACTCTACTAGGTTAAAAAGATTTAGATCATGTTATAGTTGGTTTCAATCCAAAAAATAGGCATAGATTTACATCCAAATAAGGGGTTTTGAGATGGTGGTGATCTAAGAGGTATGAAAATGTCTGTTTCAAGGTCTTACATGATAAAAACTATAATCTACATTAATGTTGAAGCAAAGAAAAAGCTATGGCGAGTCATATACAAACTGACCAATGCAAAAACAACCAGTGGTGTAGGTCATATAGCCATTATCCATACACAAAAAACATAGAGAAATGATATATATAAAAAGTGTGACACCCTAGCTTCTGGTGCTATAGTCTTATCTCAACACTATTGTCCTAGTGATCTAAGCTTTCTAGGTTTTGTGTACCAGGTCTATGTGACCCTGCCTATGAAATATCAAAACTTGAAAGTCCATGGAGCTCATTGTGTAACTAATTTAGTCTTTAATACCCTAGTTTCTCTTTATGGTTGAAATTTAATGTAAAATTTAGATAAAGGATAGGAGTGGTTAGTGTGTAAAGGATATGTTGGACATACTTCACACCCCATGTGTGGACAAACTACCTGCATACTAATACTTTAAGGAGGGATCAAGCTATATGTAGTTATCCCATTGAAGTGATTGGTGCAATAATGTGATGAAAATGAAAGTAAATGAAAAATTTGGTGTACTTGGAGTGACTAAGGACTAGTCTAAAGGTTTGAATAAACTTTAAGTGCTATTAGATGGATATATGCAAAGAATAAAGAAAAGTACTTGAGTGGTCTTGCTTATATTCTTGCTTCTCTCTTGAAAATGAGTGCCAACCCTTATAAATGGACTTTGAATGGAATTTTATATGGAATTTAATGATCGTGGTTTAAATTAATTTGTGTTAGGGTGACATGAATTAGGATAAGGATTCAAAATAATATGACCATTAAAAGCCAAAATGCACTTAGACAACAATGCTAGAAATAAGACACTAGAGGTTTTAGTGTTGTAGTCCAATTTTACGTGTTGTTCATGGCTAACAAGACCTATGGGGATGGATTAAGCATGGAAAGAGAAATTTGGGTCTATAAGAGTTTAGTCTGGGAGGTTATGGATGACTGGGAATCAATGAAAACATGCCTATGAGGGTCATGAGACCAAACAAGATGGACCTATGGATTGGGTGTCATTAAGCACACTCAAGTTACAAAATTTTGCATTTTATATGACTATATCCCCCCCCCCTTTATTTTAGTAATGCAACAGAGTGAAATAATAGGATAAAGGGAAAATAGAAAGCATACTTGAACTTACCTATAAAAGTGAAGCGCATGAAGCCATGTGATGCTCGATGTACATAAAGAGAGCATGATGTGAAGTGTGAATCTTTAATAAAAAAACATAGATCAAATCAATCCTTACTAGATATTATATATCTAAAATAATAATTTATAAAAGTTGGGTAAGAGAGGGAGGAAGAGAAAGGAATCAATATTCCTCACTAGGTATGTGAACCAAAACAAAACCTATTATAATTCAGGATTATGCTGGGTGTGTTTTGTAACAAAAGTAATATAATGAATAGATCTGAGTGCTTAATTCCCTAAAACTAGATCAAGAATGCAAAGGTATGCCCTTTAGATACATCATTTCCAACTAAGTGAAGATAATTAATCATGCATGTGTCAACTGATGTTTGGACTATGTGTCCAATCCCTCTGAATAGGTGGCTTAAGAATATAAAGTCTATCTAGTCCTTTAGCTCCATCATTGGCCTATGAATTGAAGCTATGAAGTAATATCAGTATGGAATAGATGTCATATGATATGGATCTTGAATCCCATGAATGTACTATGATATAACAATGTTAGCATGGATATATGAATGTATGATGAAAACTAGGCCACTCTTAGCCATTTCAAAAGATGGAGATTAGGATTGTATCAAATCCACTCTGAAACTAGTGAAATAGGCTTATGTGGAAGCCAGCTTAGGAAATCAGGTACTTAATAAGTTAAGCTTGTATGAAATCCAAAATTGAAAAAGGATATGAACCACCTATAGATGGAGTAAGGCACGTAACTACTAAGAAATGCTTAGAAATTAAATTGAACTCAGAAAAGGGGATGATTAATGTGCCATGCACATTGCCCCTAATCACTAGTGTCTAGAACATGGATTTGATCTAAAAGTTATATCGACTACCTAATCTAAAAATAGAAGTGAGAGCCATCATGCCATGAATGATTCCCCTTATATCTAGATTTTTTGATAAAAAATTATACTAAAACATGTTAAATCTAGACTATACTAAGCTAATAAACCTATGACTAAAATCACTTTTCTATCTATTTCTAGAAAAAAATATTTTTCTACTATCTAGACAAGAATACCAAAAATAGGAAACCCTACTATCTAGTTCTATAGTCCAACTTTAGCATTGTTATCTAGGGCCAAATCTGGTAACTATTCTAGATTTTCTATTATCTACCTCATCTGTTCTATCTGATCTGATGTCTAGATTCTAGTCTGAGTGTTTTGAAAACTATTTTTTTATTTGTTAAGAGCTCTGATCTATATGACAAAACCCCTATTTATTTCCCCCTCTTCAAAGGGTAGGAATGAAGACATTACAATGACTACCCTTTGAAGAAATATCCCTACAATTGTGTTATGTTGCATAGATATATGATATAGTAATGATAATTGACAAGATATCTTGAGATACAATAAGGTTTGTATTGAGAGATTGTTAGATCAACATGGGTATGCCTAGATAGATATAACAATATAATAACATGTGAAATGTATTGAACTAGAAAGAAAAGTGTTAGTTGTTAGTTATTAGTTTTTAGAGAGGAGGGATGGAGTATGATGTCCATCATGGCATCCAAGAAAGCAAGGAAATGCATGATATGGATCATGTCATTACAAATAAAAAAAGTAATCAAGAAACAAGCATACAAAGTAAGAAGCAGTAAGCATACAAGAGTGTTCAAGGGGTGAAACAATAAAGGGACATGGGCACATGTCACTCAAAATGGAAATAAATCATACAAGGCATGTTCATATTCCACATACACATACAAGTGAAACAAGCAATGTTGGCATAAAGGCCACAGGCTCATAGAAGAGTAAAAGTAAAGGACATTAGCAAATATCCTAAGGTAAACACATGAATAGAAGAAAAGTACATTAAAAAATGTCTTAAGGCACATATAGGAAACAAGAAAGAACTATAAATATAATCCAACAAGCTATACTAAGCAAGAAGAGAAAGTATGTAATAACTGGAAAGATAGAATCACATCTAACTAATCAAATCAAGAGTGAAAGTATGTAAGACATGTTTAGTACAAGACTAGGTATATCCTAAGAGATACACAAGTGATAGATACTAGTAAAATGTTGATATATTAATCTATGTAATCTAGTAAGTAATATATATTAACATGATAAATTAGATTATGTAGTGTAATAATGACATAAATTGGATGGTGTAGTCATGTAGAAGATACCTCCATTGGGTATGTATATCAAAGTGTGTCTCTAATGTAGAAGTAGGATGTTGCTTCAATGGGTAGAGTTAAGAAATCAAGTATCTATATGTCATTTCACACACTCAAATAATATCAAGTGAAGCATGGTAATGTAGATAAATTGACATACAATAGTATGAAACAACAAATGTAAGTCCTATCATGATATTAGCAATGTAAAACATGGATGATGCATACAATCAAAAAAATTTGGTGTTTCAACATTTTTTTTGAATGTTTTTGGATTTTTAAATGTTATATTGTTTTAATATTTTGAAATATTTTAACTATGTACAATCAAGTAAAAGAGATTATATACAATCAAGCATAAGAAACTATGTACAGGTAAGTGAAAAGAATCTATATACAAATAATTATGAAAAATTATGTACAAGAAAGGCTAAGAAGAGATTATAATAATTTATGAGTCTCATGGGAGACTCCATATCATGGTGTCCTATATCAAAAAAAGGAATCATGTATGATTTTGAAGCAAGAGGGAATGGCTATGAATATGACTCTAAATATTCAGATGTATTGTCTATATCTTGGAAATCATAGTAACCTATATTATTTCACTCATCTTGACTTTGAAATAGTGGAGTGTTAATGTTGAATTTTGTTGTATATGGATCTTGTTCTTTGATAAATTGTATATTTGAATGAGTTGCCTTAGGATGTTCAATAAATCCCAAACCTTGGTGAAAAACATTAACTGCTAGAATAGGAGTAGTGATGCCTTGAGCTTTCTTGCCCAACCCTTGACCTTGATAATCAAACTATTGTAGATATTTCTGACCAAACCCATATTGCTTTTAAATTTGAGCCTTATTTTGGAGAGGTAGAGTTACACATTTTTTTTGTTTTACATGTGCTTGTGGTATTATTTATTGTTCTGATTTTGCTTTTTGATCATTTTGTTGTTCTAAGTTATGCTTTGGTAACCACTTTTGTATTATTTTTTAATTTTATCCTTTGTGAATGTGTTCCTATGTCACTATGGATTTCTTAACTAATTTACCTTGTATAGGTTCCTTATTAACAATTATCTATTGTATATGTTTTTGTAATGCCAAACATGAATCTGTGTGATGTCCATCCATTCTATGATATGCATAATAATATTTGGATCTTCTCATTGGATGTAAAAGAGGTAGTTTGATAAACTTAGATTTAACCATTTTCCTTAGTACTTAGCTTGTAATCTTATTTTATCTTTGAATGCTTTTTGAATCATTAGTTGTAGAGTTAATTTGTTGTGATTTCTTGTTTTGATATGTAGTATTGTTTGTAACTAATTGACTAGGTGAAGGTACATAGACATGATTGGCACTAGGGTGCCTTTGAGGCTTTTGCATTATGATATAATTTTCCTTTTTTCTGATCTTTTCATGTAATATCTGATTTTGTGTGTGTAAATTTGAATGTAACTTACTCATATTGATAATTTTATCCCTTAGAGTCTCATAAGTGTAAACCCTAGTTACTTTCGATTGAACATGTAAGCACATATGATGAAGATGGTTTGAAGAATATATAGGCTAAGTGTATGTATTAAGAACAAAAATATAGGATAACTCACCTTTTTTAGGGGTGATAACATGGACCTAGTTAGAGGGAAAGTAGCTATCACCCTCTTAAGGGAAAGGAGAAGGGATTTCTTTCCTTTGCATGAAATATGACATTGAAACAAGAATAGCCAAGGAGGCATATACATCTAGGTATAAACCATGTATATGGGATAAAATTCATGTAATTGGAGTTATAAATTATATATAAATATGATTATAGAGAAATTTCACATGAGAGATAACAACTAAGGGACAGAGAGTATGAAATTGTGCATTAATGTATAGAAAAATTTGACATGAATCATAATATTTATAACATGTTTAGAATGATAAACTTGAATTTTTTTCCATATAAGTGATATAAAGTTAAGGATAGAGATCATGAATTTTTTCATAAAGGCATACAAACTTTTGACATGTAACATAACATTTTAGATTTGTTTAGCGAAATGGAGTTGGTAATTATTCTATATGAGCTAAGAGAATATGCAAAAAGAATTTTGAAATTTTGTGCATTTTTGTAAATGAATTTTATAATATCATCCCATATAATGAAACATAATCATGAAATTCAAAGGATGAAACTTTATACTAACATATGATAGACTTCATCATTCATGTACATGATATTACCCATTATGGTTTCCTTATTATTTGTGAAAAATGTAAGAGAAGTTTGTAAATAAATGAGAATCATTTTTTCAATTTGATTATAGATTTAAGGTGATACCTCAAGAAGCAAATAGGTGATAGTACATGCAAATAGGGATTTTTCAAAAATATTTTTGCAAAATACTATGATTTTTTTAAATTTTTATTGAATTTCTAAGTTAAGTATGTAAGTAAAAATTTAAAAATTAATGGGAAAGTGTTTGATTTAATGGGACCTAGTAGATACAACTAGAGTTTTGAGGAAAATAAATTTTTGAAAATTACTATGATTTTTTGAAATTTGAAGTGTTTTTCTGATTTTAATATGCAACTAAAAATTCAAAAAATGATTGAAAAATTACTGGGAGCTAGTTGATGCAACTAAAGTTTGAAATAAATTTATTTTAAAATTTAATAAAAAAATTTAAAATTTGAGAGAATTTTTTTATTTTAATATTCAAGAAAAAATTCAAAAATTAATTGGAAAAATTAGCTAGGAATTTACCCTAGGGTTTTTAGAGATTAGAAGGTTGCGTGTTTGATTCACGTCAGGTTTACCAAATGATTTATTATTTTTTGGAAAATTAGATGTTTAATTCCTAAATAATAAATGGGTATGAGTAGATAAAATCAATAAATAATGTAAAATAATTAGGCTACTTATTTGCGAAATTTAACTGTAAATAGGTCTTTTCTAAAAATAGTAGTGAGAGAGAGAAAATCAAACTTATCTTATTTTGTGTTGTTTTGACTGAGACAGGGTCTGGAAATCTATGTGTAGGCTTGGGTGACTATTTCAAATAGGAATATATATTTTGTTTCTTGATTGGATAGGAGCTTCAAAGGTGGGGCACCTTGGATTCCAATGTTGTAGTCCTATCTCAGTGCTATTGTCTTGGTGATCTAAGGTTATTGGGTTTTATGCATTAGGTTTGTGTGACCCTACCTATGAAATATTGAAGCTTGGAAGTATGCATATTTCACTATGTACTTGATTTAGTATTCAATACCCTAGGTTTTCTTTATTATTGAACTTGAATTCAAAATTTATAAAAAGGAGAGGAGGGATTAGTGTGTAAAGGATACATTGGACACACTTCACACACTATGTGTGGACATGTTGCCTACATACCAATATTCTAAGGAGGGATCAAAATATATGTATTTCTCTAATTGAAATGTTTGGTGAAATAGTGTGATGAAAATGGAAGTAAATACAAACTAGGTGTACTTGGAATGACTATGGACTGCTGTAAAGGTTTGAATAAACTTGAAATTCTATTAAGTGGCTAAATGTAGAGAATAAGGAAAAGTGCTTGAGTGGTCTTTCTTATATTCTTTCTTCTATATTGTAAATGAGTGCCAACCCTTCTAAATGGACTTTGAATGTCATTTTATTGGGGATTTAATGATTCTAGGTTAAATTAATTTAAATTAGGCCAACATGAATTAGGATAAGGATTCAAAAGAATATAACCATTAAAAGCCAAAATGCACTTGGAAAAAAACAACAAAAATAGGACACCCTAGGTTTCAGTGTTGTAGTCCAAGTTTGGGCACTATTGTCAATAGTGTATGGGATTTGGGGGGATGTATTAATCATGGAAATATTAATTTAGTTCTACAAATATTCAGTTTAGGAGGCTATGGATGACTAGGAATCAATGAAAACATGCCTATGAGGGAAATGAGAGAAAGCAAGATGGACCTATGGATTGGGTGTCATTAGCTACACTCAATTTACAAAATTTTGAATTTTATATGACTAAACATATCTAAAAATTCAAAAAGGTTTAAATTCAAAAATAGTACAAAAATGGCTACCAAAGCATAACTCAAAATAACAAAAGGTTCAAAAAGCACAATCAAAACAAGAAATAGTATAACAAGCATAGGTAAATCAAGTCAAAGATGTAAATCTTTATTTCCAAAATGAGGCTCAAATCTCAAAATGGTATGATTTTGGCCACAAATATCTACAACATATTGATTATCATGGTCAAGGTTTGGGTAAGAATGCCCCATGCATCACTAATCCTATTCTAGTAGTTGATAATATTGGCCAACAAAGTTTGGAATTTATTGAACATCTTAAGGCAAATCATTCATAAATATATTTTATCAAGGAAAAGTATTCAGATACATAGGAAATTTTATAAAAAGAACAAAAAATTATGTTTTAAATTCAAAATCATGCTAAGTTAACAAGCATTCCCAACAAAATATTTCTAGCAAAAGAGCCTCCATAACACCATATTCTACAATAAGCATAGTTTCAGAGGGTAAAATCATAGTCAATATTCAAAAGCATAATTTAGAAATGTCAAATCCATAGTATGTGTCAATTATCTTTAGCATACTAGGTTATTATGATTCTTATGATGAATAATACTCAAAATCCTACTACAACAACATTCAACTACATCATAACATTCACACTACATGAGATATTACCATTCATATTTTTGACATAGACCATAGTGATAGTGAGTCTCCCATGATACTTATGTCTTAGTATGGTTCCTACACTCTTGTACATATTTTCCTTCTCTCTTTCTCCTTTTACATGGTTTATTTTCATTTTATTGTACATAGCTTATACACATAAAATGCAAAAATAATATAACATGTCAAAACACAAAAACATTCAAATATTACTCAAAAAATATAAAATTTACAAATTGTATACATTGTTATGTTTACATTTCTTATATTTTCTAGCCATTGAATATTCTATCTATCTTAGTATAGTTAGTTTCATCATACTACATGCTTCACTTGTTCTTCTTGAGCGCTTGTATATTGCTTACAAGATTTAGGTCAATTACATTTATCTAGAATTATTATCATCTACCCACTAGGGGCATATACATCGATTCAAGATTATTTATTTGATACATCTACCCACTTGGGTGCATCTTATACATAGTTTCCGTTACTAGGTTCTATTCTTACATTTTAAAAATTCTAGTTTTAGCATTTTTATATTTTAATATTGATCATTACTACTCATCTCTAATTTTTTTCCAACTATCATTAGTTTAGACTCAACATATGTACATCTTAGCTCTTATATGGATTTTTAATACATTCATGCATGTTTTCATTTCTAGCTTTCCAAGTTTAGATTTTATTTTATTTTTATACTTATTATATTTGAGAGAATTTTAATATACCATTACTATTTGGCTCTACACCACTTCTATTCATATATGACTTGGATACATGCCTATGTCCCTTGTGTGTGCTTTTCTAATTTTTTTGCAAACATTTGAACATGTCTTAATATGTGGCTCTAAACCAACTTACTTATATGATTACGTATGTGGACATTTGAACATGTCCTTATATTTCTTCTTTTCTTAGATTTAGTGACATGTGCCCATATCCCTTGTATCATGACCCCTTGGCCTATTTTGTATGCCTCTTGTGTTTCATATGTATGTTTTATTTTATGTGTCATGGACATGACATTTGTATTTTATTATTACACATACCAATTTTTTGATGCCATGAGGGACCTCATGTATCTACCATTCCTACTTGGGTGATGGACATTGATTACATCTACCTTGGTACCCTTGTGCAATGATACACATAACATACATATTACATTACATGCTTATTCTTAGATTCTCTTACATTATAATGTTATGTTTGCACATTATATTAGATTATCACACAATTATCATATATGCTCCATCTAACAGACATTTTGTAGAGTTATTTATTTTAAGGATAGTTCTTGCATAAGTTAAAAAACTAACCTAAAAAGAGGGGGCATTCATAGAGTTTTTTCATAGAGATCAAGTTCCTACATTGCATTCTTAGATCTTTTTTTAGCACATAGGCTCAGTTTTGGGAAATCAGACACAGGTAAAACATAAGAAAAAATAGAAAATCAAAAATTAGTACAATGACTCAAATTTTAGACCAAACAAACATTAACACCCAAATAAGGACACTATCACCACATGGCTCTACTATCTAAGATGTGGTTCTACTATCTAGTAGCCCCAATTTTAGGTCATTTTAGATGAGCTAGAATAGTACACTAGGTATAGTACATGTTTTCAAAGATAAAACTATAGGTTTGACAATTATGCTTAAATTTTACTCAAATGCATACTAATTTACCTAAAATTGAGGGCATCATGTGTGGAATTATCATCTTCATATTCAATTCATATACTCATATATAATCATTATAAATTAATCGATAATTAGTATACTTATATATCAAATTAGGGGCATGTGTGGAACACATTATTTTTACATGCTCAGTTACACACATGTTGATAAGATTGAATGGTAAAATCCATGTCATTATCTATGTTGTATATACTTGAAATCATATTCTATGTTATCACCAATTTCATGCCTTACTCCATCTATAGTGTTTGGCATTTCCAAGTGGTCCAGAGCTACCTAATGCACCTCAGTGGTCATGGAGTTGACATACACAATTAGATATACCTAGTTATATACTTCCAACACTTTTCATATTTTAGGTTTAGATGCATCTAATACACATGGGTGGGAAATGATGGAGTCATATCCTACTTAATTTCTTGATTCACCCACATGAGAGGGTTGAACACACTTTCAGTCCAATCTAAGTTATTCACAATAAGGGTGGGAAATGATGGATTCAAAATTGGATTGAGTTCTTGAGCCACCCACACAAGAATATTGACAAAGATATCATCATAATATAATCTATTCAATGATTTGATAATTATATACATGCAAAAACATAGGTTATCACCATGTTCATGCATTGGTTTGCATACACAATGAGGTATAGTCATTCTTTTCCTCTTTCCCATCTCTTTACTCAGTTTTACTTAGTTTATTTATTTAACATAGTCTTTTGATTTTGATATCTCTTAACTCAAGATTGATTTATGCATGTTTCATTGAAGTTCATTCTTTGGATCATGCTTCACATACATAGACCCAATTTCACTTACTCAAACTCAACTTCATGGGCTTCACTTCCTAAGTAAGTCCAAGTATGTTTCTTTTTCCTTTATACTAGTCATTTTGCTTTGCTACACTTATATAATAAGGTTTGGGGGGGGGGAAATGTAATCACATAAAAATGGTATTTGAGTGATAAAAGTGTTATTTGATACAACATATCCATATCTTAGCCATATACATGTCCTAGATCCTTTTATCACACTTTTATTCTAGCCTTTGTGTACACCACAAGCATCCCTAGTCAGCTAAAACATAGTCTTGGACCTTCATTTCTAGATCTTGGCCCTTCATGCCTAATATCCTAATAGATAAACATTAGTACCACATTAAGGAAACTAAATCCACATGGTTCTAGTGTCCCCAAAATGGAAATAATGTCCTTTACCCTAACTTTCTTGAATAGATATATTTTCAAAAGTAAAACCTTCTTAAGTTCAGCCTAAGCATATTTTATTATCTACACAAGCTACATAACACTATAAATACAAGATTTTTAGACCTTTTTCCACTAGATGGAAATTAGATTCAAAATAAATATTCAAAAATGAAATAATTTGAGCAAAATCAAGGTTATTAATCTCTATTCTATCCTACTTCTGCATACTACCATCTATAGCTATAGTAAACCTAGATTTTTTAGATTTCCAATATCAATCACATGTAAGGCATTAAAGACTGCTATCATTATAGCATCAATTTCACTTACACCAACAATTATATGTGGAAAACTAAATCAAGATCAATCCCTCCTTAGAGTATTAGTACATACACAACTTTCTTCATGGCATGGTGTTGAGGATGTCTAGCCTATCCTAATAACAAACACATTTTTTAGTTCATTCCTTATTTGCAAGGAGTATTAGGGTTTGAATCATAATTCAAATATTATAGGTAAAATATAGAGTTTCAAATTTTATGCACACAGGAAAAGAACCCAAAAACATAGGCACAAGTGCATCTAGAATTTAGGAGTAATTTTGCACAAAAGACACTAGTTCTATTTTCAAGACACTAGAGCCACATGGTGATACTATCCAAGTGTGATGCTACTATTCAATAAATGATCTGACATGTGGATCTAATTGATGACATTCACACCTATTTATATCTTAGTTTTCAACACTTAGATCTTATGTATCAGGTGTTTTTAATATAAGTCTCTATTTACACATATTTATTACTATTTTTTGAATGTAAAAACAAGTCAAAATCTTAAAAAAATTAGTGGTTATTTATTGCATATTATTCCACTCATTTATACTACTCATCCCTTTAATCAAACATTGGATTTACACATCTAAACCCTAAAAGGTTAAAACAACCTTCATATAGCTTTGTAGATCACTAGTATCTCTAGAGTCACAATCTTCATGTATCTTCAAAGATCTTCACTAGATTTAGAGTCTAATATAAGTCATATTTAGATTTATTAAATTAATCTTGATAAAGATTTAATATTTATGCACAATCATATTAATCATATAGACACCTTTGTATTAATAGAAAATAGGTCATGTGTTTTTGTGTTTGTTTTTTTGCTATTTTGGTATGTAAATATGTAAGGATAGATTGACAAGTTCTATAAAATAGAAAAAAAATAGTTGTTAAGAGAATTTATAATCATGAATCTAATTTTATATTCATATTCCTCTCAAATAAATAAACAATATAAAAAAGAACCATCTTGATCTGAGATTTTATGTAAAAATTATGATCATTTTAGTGGGTTTTATACATGCATAGTCGAATCTTTGTATTTCAACAGTCAAGCCCCAAAGTACAACAATAAAGCTTTGGAGTACATCAAACTAAGTATAAATTTGATTGTATATAATTCAATCCTAAGATGATAATAAATTATTTTGAGGTTTGGTACATCAAAAGAGGAATTCTAGAATGTTTTGGAACATGTTTTACATATTTTCTATTTATAAAAATTCTATAAATGGAAACTTCCAAAAATAAACATCATCACACATCACCAAATACACGATTTGACAAGTATGGAAATATGAATAAAAAAATCCCTAAGAAATGAATTTCTCTAATTTCATAAAGTTATTTATTTATGAAAATAAGTATTTATAAAGAAGGAAAGGTATTCATAGTAATACAACTATTATGAATATCTTACATATCAAAGTTTTTATAATAACTAAATTTTTTATTTATTATTTGTTATCCTATAATAATAATTGGTTTATAAAATAATTTATTATATTATTAATAATAAGAAAATAATTGATAAACTAATTTTTTATATTTTTAGGATTAGACAATCAGTTCCAAACTGATTTGCTAAAGTTGTTACTATTGGCCATTTTTGGCCCACATAAGAAACCTTGACTAGATATGGTTTAAACAACTAAGTAGAATCCTAGTTAATAAATGATATAGTTTTATAAGGAGTAGATAAACTTCAAGAGAATATCACTTGATATTTTCAAGCTTTTGAAACACTTTAAGTAGGCTTAAAGTGTGAATTTGGTGATCTTAAAGAGCTAAACCATCATCAAACATCATAGAGAAATGAACAAACTAGCTCGAATGTGTATATTATAAGTATGATAAATAAGCCTCTCAAGCCCAAAATATAAAATTGAGATGAAATTATTCATGACTAAATCATGTTTTATAGATTCAATATCTTGATGAGCTTATTATCTCAAGATATAGAGCTTTAATGTTAGACTTGTAGAGTGAAACATGCATGCAGATGTTAAGTTTAAGCTTCATGAAATAGATGTTTGAATTCACATATTCTAAGGATGAACATGGATTTTAAAAGTTTCAAGATCATGGAAGCTCAAATCAAGTCTAATGGCATGTGGGTGAAGACAATGTTAGTGGGTCCTGAAGATCCAATGATGCACATTTGATTAGGCATTGAAGATCAATAATGAGCATCATGTCAAAAGGTCAACATTGAACATGTTGATGAAAATTATCAAGAACTTAGGTACCTAAATAGTAAATATATTAGTAGATATTAAATGAAAAAGCTAATGGGTCTAAGAAGTGTGATCCATCATACAAAGGTAGATCAATAATGAGTGAGAGGTTAATAAGTTAGTGAATCTTAAAGATAAATGAGAATATATCAAGTGTCATGACCATGGTAATTATCAAGTAAATCAATGGTACATGTTGGATCCATGTAAAGGGAGATTTATGATGTGTAGAAGGTAAGGGATTTAGAGATATGATAGCATGATCTTGAAAATTAATTAAGAGATGATAGATGGCACAATTTGAGAAGGTGCAGATCAAGATCAATGATTATTTTTAAAAGCTAAAGACATGGGCTTTCAAGTAGAGGTTGAATATGGTTCAGGTCAAATAAAGAAAAAATATTTCAAAGGGTGTATATAACCATTATATCTCAATATAGTATCATTAAATAGATGCATCATATAGTCAAGGATGTTAATGGTGAAGCTCTATTACCATTAAGGATCAGAAGTAGAATAGGTCTGTGTAGACCTAATATAGTCCCAAGAATGAAACTATGTAATCTATAAGTCTTCATCAATATTATAGCTATATGAAAACCAATAAATGAGATTGATTTTCAATATATATTAATACCTATGCTCAAATTTTAAATTAGGGTCAAATATATGATTATAGAGAAGTGTCTCATCCTTCGACATAGTCATAACTCTAAAAAATAATCACTAAAAAAAACATGATCATGGTTCTGTTAGATTTAAGGTATGAGAATTTTGTCCTTATAATCAAGCCAAGTGGAATATGGCATACAATTATAAGATAAGGATTTGGGTATTATAAATTTTAGTTGGAGCATTTAATGGAATTTTAGGGTTTGAAAGATTGTCATTTTTGGCAAACACTTGTCTTTTAGTGTGTTTCTCAATCAATTAGAAGATTCAAGGTCTATTGGGATAAATGAAATATATCTTGTATGTGATTTATTAACCCTAATTTGATAAAATATGGTGGAAAATTCATCAAAAGGTGGTAGCTTATTTAATGTTCTCGTATGGCATGCTCCCTCTCTCCTCTCTTCCACTTTTCTATATATCACCCTTTCTTTCCCATTTTGTGAGGATGTTTATTTTTGGGTATTTCAAGGGACTCTATGAGATATTACAAGATATGATCATCTTTATTAGGCTAAACCTTATCAATCAATTATAATAACTACCTCTTGATGTAATAATAGACTTTATTTACCTATCTCTTGTCTTAGATTTATGTTGAGTGAGTTGTTCATGATGGCCTTGTGAAGGAGATTATTTCATATCCATTGTCCTCCTTCCTTTCCTATTCTAAAGTGTTTTCAATATATTTAAAGGTATGGATTAGTTTTGTAATTGAACCTAATCCAAGAAACACTTATTCACTGAGATAAATTTTGAGGTTGTGTAAGCTAACATTGCCTTCTATAGATCTAGTGTGGGTTAAAGCTTATGGAAGTTTAGCATTTTTATTTGGTGCATCACTTTTTAGCCTTCTTAGGATACCTCTACCCATTTTATAACCATTTTACCTACAATAACATTAGTTTAGTTGATAAATCAAGAGAAATTTAACCTTCTCCATAGGTTCAACCCCATCATAGGATACCCACAACCTAGGGTTATTTCCATATTATGGCTTAGTTGAAGGGAGATTGAATAACTCTCTCCAAGGGTGAAGATTAACACCATAACATTTTTTGGAATGAATGGTATAACTTTACTATGTTATGCATATTAATGCAAGGTTATTGGTGTTTCCTTTTAGTGAAATCATCTTTTACATGCACATTTACAAACACCAATGGTGACTCCACTATGAACATCAGTTGGTATAAGAATCCTAGGTGACTACTCACTATCATTTGGTATGTATCATCATTGATTTGATCAAAATGAATGTTATTTCATTCCTTATCCTTCATATCAAGTTATAAATTTTCATATGTTCACCCCAAGTGGTTCTCAAGATTTAATGTATCAACCTTGTCAAAATTTGCCTCTCTCTAGTTAGAAAAAAAAGATATTTATAGATATATGGATTGATCTTGAAAAGTAATTAAGAGAGGTTTATAGGGAGAAAGATTAATATATGTAACAACAAAATATTGAACACTAAGCTTATGTTCAGGAGTATTAGTTGAGGTTTCAGGAAGAATGCTTGGGTAGGCAAGACCAAGCCAAGAGGGAAAATAACTATCAATTGTTCTTGATACAAAGACCAACCAAACGTAGACCCAAAATACCCTCTCCCATATTTATGCTCAAACCTAGCCCCTTATCTAACCTTATAAAATCTCATATTTATCAAGAATCAAGCCAATCATTAAGGACCATTCAGTTGAAGAATATCAAGCCATCCCATCTTAGATCTCTTATGCTAAGGACCTTGATTGTGTCATACCATCTCTTATGAAACCACCCTCTCCCATGCCCATTTATAAAAAGTATAATGTGGCTAAGCCTTATGTTTTACCCTCATGGAAATTAATCAAGGAGGGCATAAATAAGAAAGAGGAAGTGCTAGCTAAGGTAGTCTAAGAACTAGTTCAAGAAAAAGAAGTATTAGCTCAGGTTAAAAGGCTTTCATTATAAAATTTCCATGAATCTATCTCCCTCCCCCAAAAACCACCTAAAATATCCATCAAGGTCCATATTTTGAAGGAAACTCTCTTAAGTTGGAAGCAAGGTGAACTTTTTCACCCTCTCACCATCTCCCTCATGGAGGAGGAATCTATTCTAAAAAGAATAGAGGAGGAACTTATAATCATAGGTGAACCTAAAGAATAAAACACAAGTGTCTATGATGATTAGATCATGATAGGTAGTCCATTTCATTTAGGAGAGGAAAAGTTACATTTTGATCATATTTCTTGTCATGGCTTTGACCTTGATGAATTAGATCCTAAAGGTAGTACTAGTGCCTTCATATTTGAAGAAATGGGTATTCAATTTGTAGTCGAGAGAAAAGGATATTTTGATTTTTTTCCAAGAGATTATATTATGTGGGGTTAAAGATGAGGATGAGCAAAGTACATAAATTTATGTGGTTGTAGTAGTCAACAAATCAACTGATTAGGTTGAATAGGTCATAAATGAGAAATAAAAAGAAATGAAGGAGAAAGAGGATCAAAATGAAGTATGTAAAAATATGTACAATGAATTCATGGACCAAATAGATGTTATAAACCAGCCTATTCCTCCTACAGAGCATGAAAATGAACTTTCAAATTAGATTGAAGAATCTAACTAGTTTCATAAGGAATTATATATTGAAGATAGTACTCATGCCTTCAAGAATGAAGGAGAATGGTCAAATATAAAGCCACAATAATATGAAATTTTGAACCTCAGATGGGTTGATGAAATACCATATGTCTCATTTCAAATTAATCAAATAAAGGATGGTGTTAAAGTTATCATTGTCCTAGATGACCAAGAGGAAACTGCTTTTTGGGATGACATAGAGCTTTTTTGCCTAAGCCTAGATAGTCATCCTTCATGTTCAAAGGAACAATTAGATGAGGAGGTTGTAGGTTCTCATATAGTAAATTTTGATTGAATAATTGAATATATAAACCAATATTTCTACATTGGGGACATGTTTTCCCCATTTCATCCTCTTGAAAGCATGCCAAAAGAGTTAGCAATTAGGCAATTTAGCTCACCCATCATGAACTCTCAAAATCAAGGGGTTTTCCATTCTAGCTAAATATTTTCCATTTGATCCAAGAGGAATATAATTTTAAGTTATATCCTTGTACATATTAGATTATATTTCATGCTTTCTTCTAAGTACCTTTTTGTACATTTATTTAGTAGATTAGTTATTTTTTCTTTCCTCCAAGTGCCTACGTGCACTTCCTTTGTTTGTTTTATTTCTTTTATCCCTGTTGCTTCAAGAGGAAGTTATCTAGAGGGGAAACCTTACATCATTTCATGTAATCTTAAAAAAATACCTAGGAATCAATGCTTAATGGATCATATAAGGCAACTAGTCTGGGTTCTCAAGCATAGTAGGCATGCTTCCGTCACAAAAGATGTTGGCCAAATTTGGCCCACATAAGAAGCCTTGAATAGATATGGTTTAAATAGTTGAGTAGAGTCATGTTTTAAGAATTATCTAGTAGTATAAGGATCATATAGACTTTAGGATAATATCACTTTCCATTTGTAATCTTTTGAAACACTTTAATTAGGCTTAAAGTGTGAATTTGGTGATCTTAAAGAGTCAGACCATCATCCAATGTCATAGAAAAAAATGGACCTGATCAACTCTAAATTTTATAAGTATTCTTAATAAGCCTCTCAATCCCAAAATATCACATGGACATTAATTTATTCATTCCTAAATCATTCTATACAAATTTCATATCTTGATGAGCTTACTATTTCAAGATATAGAGCTTTAAAGTTAGACTTGCAGAGTGAAATATGCATGCAAACATCAAGTTTAAGCTTCTTAAAATAGATATTTGAATTAAAATATTCCTAGGATGAACATGGATATAACAAGTGCCAAGATCATGGAACTCAGATCAAATCTAATAATGCATAGGTGAGGATAGTGTTAGTGGGTCTTGGAGATCTAACAACATGTGTTTGATTGAGCATCAAAGATCAATGGTGAGCATTGAGTCAAAATGTCAACATTAAACATGTTGATGACAAGTGTTAATATATCAGGTACTATAATGGTACATCTAATTGATCATGGTGATTGATAAAGACAATGAGTCCAAGCAAATCAATGGTGCATAATCTATTGCACAAAAGCAGATAAATGAAAAGTAAGAGGTCAACAAGTTAGTGAATCATGAAGATAAATGAGAAGCTATCAAGTATCATGACCATGGTAATTTTTAGGTAAATATATGGTACATGTTTAAGCCATGAAAAGGGATATATATGGTGTGCATGAGGTCAAGGAATTAAAAAACTAATAGCAGGATCCTAAGAATGAATGAAGAGCTAATAGATGGAATAATTTGAGAAGGCCCAAATCAAGATCAATAGTTGTTATTAAAACTCAAATCTAAGGGATTTCAAGTAGAGGTCAAAAATGGTTTAGGTTGATTAAAGAATAAAGGTTTCAAAGGGTGTATATCACCATTAGATCTTGGTTAAATACCATCAAGAAAATGCATCCATATAGTCAATGATGTTAATGGGCTAGCTCTGCCATTAAGGATCAAAGGTAGAATAGGTTTATGTAGACCTAATATAGTACCAACAATGAATTTATGCAATTTGTAGGTTTTCATCAATATTATACCTATGTGAAAAATAATAAATGAGATTGTTTTTCACTCTATACTAAGACCTATGCTCAAATTTTAAAGTAAGGGAAGATATGTGATTATAAAAAAGTGTCTCATCCTTTTATATAGTCATAGCTCTACCAAATAGCCACTAAAGTAGACATAATCATGGCTCTATAAAATTCAAGGTATGAGGATTTTGTCTTTATAATCATGCCAAGTGGAAGATGGCATACAATTCCAAGAGAGGATTTGGGCATTGGAAATTTCAATTGGAGTATTTAATGGATTCTTAGGGTTTGAAATATTTTCATCTTCAACAAACTCTTTTCTTTTAGTGTTTTATTCAATAAATGAGAAGATTCAAGGACTATTGGGACAAATGAAATATATCTTGTCTTTTATGTATTAAACCTAATTTGATAAAATATGATGAAGTATTCATTAAAAGGTGGTAGCTCATTTAATGATCTCAAATGGCATGCTCCCTCTCTCCTCTCTTCCCTTTTCTATATATAAACCATTTTTCCCTATTTTGGAAGGATGCTCATTTTTTTTAGTATTAGGGGACCCTCTAAGATATTGCATAATATGCTCATCTTGATTAGGATAAAACCTATTAAGCATTTATAATAAATACCTATTGATTTAATAATAGACTTCTTTTTACCTATCTCTTTCCTTAGATCTATGTTTAGTGAGTTGTGCATGATGGAATTGTGAAGGATATTATTCCATATCCATTTTCCTCATTCCTTGCCTCTTATAAGGTGTTTTCGAGCTGTTTGTAGGTCTGGATTAGTGTTCTACCTAAACCTAGTCCATGAAACACTTATGCACTAGCTAGATTTTAAGGTTGTGTGAGCTAGCATTGCCTTCTGTATATCTAGTATGGGTTCAAGATTATGGGAGTTTCTAATTTTTATTTGGTTAATTACTTTTTACCCTTATTATGAGACTTTTCCTCTTTTCTAACCCTTTTTTGTGTAGTATAATTAGTTTAGGTGATCCATCAAGAGGAATTCAGCCTTTTCCAAATGTTCAACCCCATCATAAGATACCCATAGCCTAGGGTGTTCCCATATTATGGCTTAGTCAGAGGGAGCCTAAATAAATTTCTTCAAGGATGAAAATTAATGCCATAACAATTACTTTCCAATAATAATTTTTTTTAAATGTTATATTATAAATACAACCTTCTCATCCATTTTCGTAGTTAACAAAGGTAGTAATGGTTATCAGAAGATTAGAGTAATTAGACTAAGCATGGATTAAGAATTTACATATTATAAATAAATTTTGAGGTTAGTGAATATTTTATGCTCATGAATATTTAAGTGTTGATATAAAACTTGTTCCAAGGGAGAGCAAGGGTCCTCTCAACCAAGGAGCCAATATTGATTTTATGATATTTTAAGTTTTATGTTGTTCTTATCTAATATTTTAAAATTGTTTATGTTAAGTGTGAGTGAATTAATAAAACCTATAGTACTATTAATTAATATGCATGTCTCTATTTGAGTTATTTTTAGTATTTTAATTCCAAGCATTTACATTTTAACAATATAGATTAAAGTGTGTTTACATTTTTTGCATTTAAATTTATACATATAGATTAAGGGTGTGTTCTTTTTCAAAATGATTTTATTTACAACAAGAGTGTTTATTTCACAAGAATTAAAGTAGATTAGATATTTAAGGTTAATTGATCCATTTTAAAACCACCTCCAAACTAATAATTGTTGGTCCTTATCCTTTATACCTTATTATATACTATCATTAGACACTAGCCTTGGTTTGATATGACATCAACTGAATTGAGTTTATTAAATGAAATAATTGATGACACCCATCATTTTTGGCATTATTGTTAGGGAATTAAAGGTGTTATTAAAATATAAATAATAAGATGTTATATGATTATAATAAATTCCCATAATTTAAATAAAATTTTTTAATAGAGAAAGAGATTCATTAAGAAAATATATTTGGAAAAAACCCAATAAAAATCAAGTTAAACATTATATAAACTCTTAGAAATGCATTGAATCCAAAATATAGGCTTAGGTAAGATAGAGCTCAACTAGTAGGAAGAACTTTTGCATATCCTATTGTCCTAAGCCAAGATGAGAGTGATCCAATTAAGAACATATCCCCATACATACTACCTCATTTGAGGCGGATGCAAATAGAAGATCCTCACTAGTTCCTATTTAATTTCAAGATATTATGTTAATCCTACGAATATAAAAAAAATAATCAAAAGCTAAAATTGTTTCCTTTTACACTTAAATATTTAGCTAGTAGGTAGTTTATGGGTTTGTAGACACCTTCCATTCATTCATGGGATGAAATGGAAAACGTTTTTTTGGATAAATATCATGACTATTTTATGGTAAAGGAAGAATTATCCTATATAAAATAAAATAAAGATGAAACTATAGAATATTATCTAGATAGATTAATTTTTGTGTATAGAATATGTGGAGATGAGTTTGATGAAGACCTCAGTAAGATAGTTTTATTAAAATTATTATATGGTTATGATTGAGATTCATTGAACCTAATGGGAAATTGTCATGAAAATAAACTAACTTTCAATGAAATTACTAAACTATGTAGGAATTATTCAAGAACAACTGTTAGTAGTATAAAGCTAAGAACAATGAAAGGAGTCAACTATGTATTCAATCAAAAAATAAGGTTTATAACTCAATAAATATTAATTCCTACTCCCACTAAGCATCCTTCATAAAATAAACAAGAAATAACTATGGGAGTCAATGTTATAAATTATGGTAATGTTTAATTATGTTAAAAAAAACATTAAGTAGTTCACCACTCACCATAAAAAAAATTCCAAGGAAAAAGAAAGTTTAATCCCTCCCGATGAGCTCACACTAATTTAGGTTTTGAAAAATAATCATTTAATTAAAAAAAGACCATTAGAGCTTAAAATTGATGTCTCCATGTCCATAATTTGATGAGATCATGAGCATATTTGAAGGTCATATAGATTTTGAATTTAAGAAATAGCAAATAGAAATTCAATGGAGCTTAAATTTAATGTTCATGCAAATGTCAATGATGGTCATGAAAATGTTATTTGATAGGAGCATAGATGCCAATTTTAAGCTCATGATTTAACTATTTGGGTTTAAAAAGTGGGTCCCAATAGATCTAATGGTCCTTGCTCGATCATGCATCTTGATCCAATGGTGAAAGATGGGTCCAAAAAACAAGGGGATCAAGAGGTTGACACATGGTGTAAGTGTGTGAGGCTACTTCTTGATAGTGAATTTCAAGAGTGAATGTGCATTTGACATATGGTAGAAGTTGGGATAGAGTTGACAAGTCAAGGGGATGATCGATGGTTGGTACATGATTATACAGATCCAAATCAATGGAGTGAGCAAAGGTCAAGGAGTTAATGGAGCTGAGTTGGATTGCCAATAACCAATGGGAAAAGGATTGAGCTTGAGACATTTCCAACAAAGACTAGTGAGCTAGTTTTTAATCATAGACAAACAAATATAAATAATCAAGCTCAAGTTCAACCTGATCTGGTGGAAATAGATTAAACTAAGTTTGATGTAGCTCTTGGTGAACCAAAATGAACATTTTGAGACCAAGCTCTACCATTAAGGCTCTATAGAGATAGATTAGGTTTTTTAGACCTAATATAGATCAAAGGTAGGCAATTTTGTGGATAAATAGGACCAAGATCAATAAAAGTATGGAAAACTATAGGAAAACTAATGGTATTATATTGGTTTTCCATATATAGATAAACCTATGATCCAGATATGAAAAATAGAGTAGATATCCATTTAATTCAAAGGGTCTAATAAATCAATGTGACTCCATCATCGATAAAGTAGGTACTAATTTCCATTCATGGCATGACACTATCATTATCAGGGTTTGAGGATTTGATCCTTATAGAGTAAAAAAATCTACATTTTTCATTTTTTGATTTTCAGTTGTGCACTCCAAGTTTTGTCCCTGCACATTTTAGTTTTGAGGAAGTAAAGTTTTTTGACATAGAGTGTGGGCACAAGTTTCTTATGCCTAAATTTTGTCTAAGTATCAAAGTTGTGTGGAAGCTACCAAGTGTTAGTGGCTGAGATACATTTTATAATCTCTGTAAGTTGCTCAAAATGTACCACGTGTCCCGTGGTAACTTAGCAGAGCATGACAAGTGTTGGCCTCCAAGTTTCAAATTTCTTTTGGGTTTTGAAAGATTCTTTTAATAAGCTTTTATCAAGATCAAGAATAAGGCACGAATTGGCAATTGCAGAAGGTTTCAATATGTTTTTCTTAAAGTAATGAAAGATGCCACGTATTCATAGCTGAAGAAAGTAGAAGCCACCACGTGTCAACATCTGAAATATCTTCACTTTATTTCATCAATAAGTAAATACTATGGTGGGACTTAGGTTTTGTTTCTAAAGTTAGCGGAAGCCACCAAGTGTCACCATCTATATGAATCTAAAATGAGTTTTGAATGTTTCTACAGTCTAGCTAAAGATCGATGGGAGCTGCCACGTGTCCCTAGTTGAAGAAAATAGAAGTACTGCCATGTGTTATTGGTTAAAGATATATGGAAATTGACACCTATCCCTATTACCCTTTTAAATCTATTTGAGTGAGAAGTGTTGTGGGTCCCATTCTCTATAAATTGTTAAAGTTTTGAAACATCAGACTATGATAGGTGTCAAAGATGGAACGCTCCTGAGCAAAGACATATAAAGAGTATAAGTTATGTGGAAAGTGCCATGTGTCTTCAGTAAGTGCCTTAGAATCTGCCAAATGTCATTTTCTAGTGCCTTTTAAATAATGAGAAAGTTTTCAAGTAGAACAAGTGAAACACGCCAAGTGTCTTCACCTGTTTCACAGTGGGAAGCATCTTATGTATCTATTTCATCCAATGAACTGTAGGGAGACAGAACATTTTAGATCCAACAAATATCTTTTGTTAGACACTTCCAATTTAGTTAGAGTTCAGTTAGACCATTGGATTGGGAATGTATAGGTAATCTAGAGCTAGTCTGATGCTATAAATATGGGTGCAGAGGTCGCTACAAAGTTCATCATCAGAAGATAGAGAGAATTTTCTACAAGAGATTATTGTCAAGAAGTTTTAGACTTTTTTAGTTGTGACCAGGAATATCATTTGCCTTTGTTCTATTTTCTTGAGTTAGAAACTTTATATAATTGTGCATGTCTCTGTGCCTTTTATGTGACTAGAAAATTAATAAGAAGACTGAGTTATGTGCCTTTGTTGATATTTTTTGTGTTATTTCAAATCATCTAAACTATGAGACTTTGATCCTATCTTTTCTTATCTTTTACATTGATCATGCCTTGTTTGCTCTTTAATGTAATTGAATTTTAAAGATAGCTTCACTATGCTTAGAATTAAGGGTCGAATTAAATTTAAGTGCATTGCCATAGTTAGATTTTATTTCATTGCCTTTGTGTTTCTATTTAATTCCTATCCCTTTCCTCATAATACACTTGAGATAAAGAAGAACCAGCTTCTTTAAAATCTAGAGGTCATTTCAGGTTACAAGTCCCACATTCCTAGAACTTCCCATTTTTGGTGTTGGAAACAACACAATTTTAATCATCAATAGTTTTTGGCATCCTCGGTGGGACAACAATATCTTGAAGTTTCTTTCAAGATCATATGAACCAGAGAGCTACAAGGAGTCAGAGCTATGGACCAGTAACAAGATCTCAATCTGCTGTAAATCTAGGCATTCTTTTTCCACCATTGGTAACTAGTCTAAGAAGAAGGGTCAATTAGTTTATACCAATACCAAGAGTAAATATGGGATATCCTATACCCCCAAGGAATTATGCAAGTTGGAACACTAGCAGTCCTTTGATCCTCCCATACCACTAGCCACCTGGGACCCTATTCCAGTAAATGCCCTGAAATCTCTACCTAAATTTAGTGGGCAAGATTTCAAAACACCTAAAGAACATCTGCAAGATGTGTCTGATGTCTATGCTATACATGTGGTCACACAACAAAATGTGGCTATAAGATTATTAACAACTTCTTTTAAAGGAAAAGCTCTGGAATGGTACCGATCCTTGACTCTAAATACAATATCTACATGGGATCAACTTGGAGATATTTTAACGATACCCTCTTCATAAGGGGGAGGTGGGGCTCTACCTCTCTCCCCCCATTGAAACCCTAGGTCCAGGGTTGAGGGTGATGTATTCTAGGTATGGAGAATAGGACTACTATGACTCATCTGAGTTATGGTATGGATTTTTTGGATGGTAGTGATTGCATTCTACCTATTCTCCTATGGCTTGGTTTGTGCTTTATCTCAGCCTGTGTTTTCAAGGTTGCACCTATATTTCATGGTAGACTGTGCTTCATGGCAGTGCTTGTGTTTCTGGCCTCAATTCTATACAAATATAGTGGGATATCCCTGAGGTGGTTGTCAAAGATGTGGAACATAATTAGGGCATAGAACATGGATCCTAAAAGTGGGGCATGGAACTGGCTGAACAATGTAGTTTTGGTGTTCGACATGGGGAAACCATTGGTGTAAGGATGATAGGGCTGTGGGCAGTGCATTTTTAGGGTTTGAGGGTGTGGTGGAGCATGGCCTTTTTATCGACATGGCTATGACCATCATTATTGCTGGATTTGATGGTGTCTCAGCCAAATCAAAGGGATAGAGGAACTAAAGGTATTTTGTGGAATTTTAATGTCCTGGTAAATGCTTGTGTGTCATTATTGCAATGGCAACCTGAATTATTGGCTAGGGTAGAATGATAAAGATATATATTTTTTTGCATTCTTTACCCTATGCTATAAGTTCTTTGAGGTTTCAGGTCCTTGTAAAACTTGGGTACTTTTATTGGTCTATGTTTGTGGTTTCAGGTCCCTATAAAACTTGATTTAGATGCTACTCTGTAGTAGGTTTCAGGACTGCTTTTCCTAGTGGTTGTTAATGCTTTATCTTTCTTGATTTTGTTAAAGGGTTTCAGGGTCCATTCAAAACCTACTTTTACCGTAATCTAAAACTTGGAGATATTTTCTTTGAAAGGTTTGAAGAAAAGGGTGATAATTCTTCTTTGTTGCAACAATTGATTACTATTAAAATGGCACCACAAGAAGCAATGATTGACTTCAATTCAAAATTTAAAAAGACTTGGGAAAGGATTCCTACTACAGAAAGACCATCACCAAGTATGGCTATATTCTTTATCTTAACACTTAAAATTTAGACATATCAATAATGATTCAGTCACTTGGAGGTCAGACTCTGCCAGAAGCTTATGACTATGCAGTTAGAGCTGAAAATAATTTAATAGATGCTAGAAAGTTACCCCCAGGGCCTCCCATGCCCATGTTTCTAGAGATTAACTTATCATTGCCTCAAGAATCCCCTAATTCTATAGCCCCACCTGTGTCTATGTACACATATCCTCAACAACCTACTAAAGAACTTGACCCTGCCCAGTCATCTGAGATGGATGATATCAAGAACATCTTAAGGACATTTTATAATGAGTTAATTAATGTAAAAAGATAGAATAATCCTTATCCTAAACCCCAATAACAAGGCTACCAAGGAAATAGATATCCATCATAGCCAAACCAATATCAGGGTCATCAAAGGCAAAATAACCCTTAGCCAACAAACCAATTAGTTATAGTCCCTACACCCTCACAGACTATTCCCCCCAATCCAAATAGAGAAATTGTTTAAGGGTAAAATAATTATGTAGATGGCACCAATGCCTAGTTTTTTCCTTGTAATAATGCTCATATGCCCATAGATTTTCCCATGGGTAATCTACAACAAAAGGTAGCAGAGCAAAGAAGAATGGATGGACAATTTGCAAGTACTTTTGACACTCAAGTCTACCAGTCCCCTAGTATGCAAAATTTAGTCTTAATGGCTTAGATACAAAGGATGTCCTTATAAAAATAAGAATAAATAGCCCTTGAACATGCTTTGTTTTCATGGGTTGAAGATGAAGAGTCAGTATTCTTGAATGAAGCTTCTACTTCAAAGAAACCAGTGGTGCATTCAGACTACTATACCAGATCAAAGAGAAGGATGATGGAATAGCCTGAAGTCAAAAATAATGAGGTTATGGGACCTCCTCCATTTCAAAGTCATCAAAACACAAATACTAAGCAAGAAGTGCCTCAGCCAATATAGAACCAAGTAGTTCCTAGACAAGTTCAATAAAAAGCAAGGTACCCTTATTTTTTAAGAACCCAAAAAATAGGACCAGTGAATGTGGTGGATCAACTAAAGAGAACCCCAACACATGTGTCAATGTGGGACATATTAGCTATTCCTAAGTAAAATAAATTATTACAAGAAGCTCTGTAAGGTCAAGTAGTGCCTAAACATACTAACACCAAATAAAGACCTATTGATAAACAAAAGCTCAAAGACACAGTTCATCTATAGATAAAAACCCTTGTGAACAATGCAGTAGAGATAAGTAAATCTAAACTAGAGCCCTTCTATTTGACTCTGATAGTTGGAAAGAAACTATTGCATAATGTGATGATAGACTCAAGGGCTAGTACTACAATAATGCCTAAGCAAATAGCTAATGCTTTAAAAATAAAGTATGAGCCACTTACTAGAGGAGTCATGCAGCTAGATGGAAAAATAGTGCAAATAATAGGGAGAGTTAAACAACTTCCATTGCAATTATATACTTATCCCAATATAATTGTCAATCAAGATGTAGTAGTCATAAATATAACCCTTATATTTGGCCTATGTTTATCTAAGGATTTCACAGCCAAAATAGGAGGATATATGTCAGTTGATTGGTCTCACCTAATTATAAAAACCAAATATGGTTTAAAGATGAAAATACTATCTAAGCCATTATCTAAGGATCACATCATCAATAAACCAACCTCAAAATTAGAGGCAGCTCATGCTATGCTAAATAAGGAAGAAAAGGTCTTTGTTGAAGAGTTGGGTGACTGGACTAAACATGACCAAGAAGAGGACAATAACCATTTGTTAGTTATGATGCATAGTGATCCATATGGAAATTATGACTCTACTGGTCTGGGAACTTATGTCATTTTTGATAAAGACCATGAAATCCCAAATGTTTTAAGGGAAGAAATTCTAACTACTTAAGAATCTAAAAAAGATTCAGAAATTTGGACCTTAAATTTTGATGGGGTTAGAAGTAAAAGTGGTGCTGGAGTAGGAATTTGTCTTGTTGCTCCAAATGGGGAGAAAATTTTGAGAGCTATCCATTTCCAATTTTATTATACTAATAATGATGTTGAATATGAATCCTTAGTACATGGGCTCATATTAGCCAATAAAAAGGGAATAAAAAATTTAATAGTAAAAGGAGATTCAAAATTAGTGGTGAAGCAAATCAGGGAAAAGGCAATAGCCAAAAACGTAAGGATGAAATCCTATAAACACAAAATTTGGGACTTAATAGAAGATTTTGAAGCTTTCAATATTGAAGTAGTTCCTAGAACCTAAAATTCTAAAGTTGATAGGATGGCATAGATTGGCTCACAATTTGATCCAGTAACTAGCCTATTAGTTAACAATGAGTCAGTAAAATTTATAGTAAGGCCAACTATCCCAGACAACGATGAGAATTGGCAAGTATTTAAAAATGCTTCTCAAGTACTCTCATTCTTACAATAATTAGGGGAATTTGCTGATCAATTGCAACCAAAAATTGAAGAGGCATATGGAGACCAAGTTATACAATTAAAGAATAATAAGCTTCCCAAAGGCTTGATCACTTTGGAAAACCTATTTGATCCAGAAGATGTAGGCCTAGGGAAGAAAAGGTTCCAAGTAAATAAAGTAGATTATTCTAAAATAGAGGTGTGTGAAGGGAGAAAATTAAAAATTAGAAATTATGCAACTCAAGAGGAAAGGGAAAGATTAATTGACTTATGTAAAAGATATGATAGAGTCATAGCCTGGAGCTATGAAGACCTTCATGGATATAATAGAGACATCATTCAACACACAATAGAATTGACTGAAGAATCTAAGCCAGTCAAACAGAAGTAGAGGCCAGTAAATCCAAGGATTGAATCTCTAATGGTGGATGAGTTATAGAAACTTTTAGATTTTAAAATAATTTTTCCAATCAAACACTTAACCTGGGTATCAAATCTAGTACCAGTCAGAAAAAAATGGTGACATAAGACTCTGTGTAGATTTTAGAGACTTGAATAGAGCATCTCTAAAAGATCACTATCCCTTGCCATCTATGGAACAAATTTTACATATTATGGCTGGATCAAAGAGATTTTCCTTGCTAGATGGTTTATCTAGATACAATCAGATTTGGTTGGCTAATGAAGACCAATACAAGACTACTTTTACTACTAAATGGGGAACATTTGCATATGCTAATATGTTATTTGGCCTGCCAAATGTAGGAGCCACTTTTCAAAGAGCTATGTATGTAGCATTTGGGGGACTTATAAATAAAATCATCCTAATTTATCTTGATGATCTTACTAATTTTTTCAAGAATGTTTTTGATCAATTTGATCATTTAGAAACTATTTTTAAGAAATGTCAAGAATTTGGAATATCCCTGAATCCTAAGAAATGTATCTTTGTTGTACCTCAAGGAAAATTATTGGGACATATAGTATCTAAAGAAGGAGTTTTTATAGATCTAGAGAGAGTTGTAGCCATAATGAAATTTCCCCTACCAGTAAATAAGAAAGCAGTTCAATCTTTTTTGGGGAAGATTAATTTTGTCAGTTGATTCATATCTGACTTTACAGGCTTAGTAAGGCCACTGACCTCTTGTTGAAAAAAGACCTAGTTTTCAAGTGGACTATCAAAGGAAGGCAAGCTTTTAAAGAGGTCAAGAAATAAATTTCAATGGCCCTAGTACTTAGAAACCCAAACTTTTCTAAGCCTTTTGTAATGTATGTCTATGGAGGAGAGCTCAGTATTACTGCTGTTCTAACACAAAAAGATGATAGATAGGAGGGAGAGCATCCAATAGCCTTTTTCTCAAGGAATTTTATGGAATATGAAACTAGATACAACTTTTTGGAGAAAAAAGCATATGCTATGGTAAAATCCCTTAAGAAATTTAGGCATATAGTATCAGGAAGTAAGATTCTAATACTTGTGGCTCACCCAAGTTTTAGAGAATACATTATGGAGGGTGAAATTACTGAAAAAGAGCAAACTAGATAACAAAGATCCTTGAATATGATGTAGAGGTCAAACCCACTAAGTTATTCAAAGGTAGGGGGTTGTGCCAATACATAACTTAAGAGCTTGAAAAGATGATACCCAAAGAAATATATTCAAAAATGGAAAAGGAAATTGTATTGAGGATACAAGAGGTTGATCAGAACTCTTGAGTCACAAACAAGATTCATTTTATGAAATAAGGGATTTAACCAAGAGAACTCCCTCAAAACAAGAGGAGTTACTATAGGATGTAAGGGGTCCATTTTGTTTTAATTGAACAAGTTTTTTTTAGAAGAAATTCTGATGGAAAACTTTTAAGATGCATAGAGAAAGATGAGGCTAAGAAAATACTACATGAAATGCATCATGGAGTCTCAGGTGGACTTTTTTTGCAAAGACCACAGCTATAAAGATAAGTGAGGTAGGTTATTTCTAGCCTACTTTATTTACAAACTATTATCAACTAGTTAAAAAATGTCAATCTTATCAATATTATGTGGGGATGAGATGGAATGCAACAATGCCTCTTAGTCCTATAATTGTTGATGAACCTTTTGCTCAATGGGGTCTTGACTTCATTGGAATGATAACTCCAATGTCTAGTATGGGTCACAAATGGATTCTAACTACCACAAATTATTTCACTAGATGGACTGAGGCAGTGCCACTTAAAGAAGCAACATAAAATGTGATCCTAGACTTTTTAGGGAGTATAACTACTCGCTTTGAGGCTCCTCACACCATAATTTCAAATAATTCTAAAGCATTTTTAGGGTCTAAAGTATCTAAATTTGAATTAAATCATGGAATATATCTGAAAACTTCCTCTAATTATTACCCTTAGGGAATGGTTTGGTAGAATCAACTAATAAGAACCTGATTATACTCATCAAGAGAATAGGGGTTGATAATCACAAATGGTGGCATAAAGTGCTTAATATAGCACTATGGGCTAATAGAATTACACCTAAGTAGGTGAAAAAAATTTCCCCATATTAATTAGTCTATGGAAAGCCTACTTTAATACCTCTAAGCTTGGAGATTCCTGCTTTCCAACTGATAAAATAGATTGCAATTGAGGAAATCGGCCCCATGCAAGTCAGACTTGCTAAAGTTTTGGAAGTTCAAGAAAAGAGGGATGTAGCACATGATTCATTAATAAAACATTAGAAAATAATTAAAGACTATTTAGATAAAAGGACTTCAAATCCTCATTTTGAAGTAGGCGTAATTGTTTTAAAATGGAATGCCAGAGCTGCCAAGCTAGGCCAACACACTAAATTTGAAGCATTGTGGACTGGCCCCTATAAAATTCATGCATGTAAATAGAAAAATTTGTTTGAGTTAGAAATAATAGAAGGTGAACCTAAAGAGATTATTTTGAATGGGATCCACTTGAAACATTTTAGTTAAGCTGTGTCTCTAATGTATTATAGTTAGATAGTTCCCCTTTCCTTGTTGCTTTATTTTCCCATTTTTTTTCCCGCTCTTTCTTTTAAATAAGTTTTATTTGAACACGTAGCTATGGCTCAGAGTCTTTTTCAAAATTTTATAAAATCTTGACACATTAAATATCTCCCAAATCCTTAAATTCCCCAAGGTACCTTGCGCAGCCACTTTCATGACATGTCTAACTTGCTGTCCCATGAAGATTTCATAAGATTTGCTAACGGGTATCTGATTTTAATGCCATTTTTGAGACTTGATGGGTTACTAAATACCCTATAACAAGAGTTAAATCTTACAAGTGTCTCAAACATTCTTGTGCTACTAAAAAATTCTTTTTATCTACAAATTTCAATTCATAACAAAGCCTGCTTAGTGAAAGTGCTTCCTTATTACAAAGCTCCATACATGTTATCACAACTCACTAGTTACAAGTATAGATATAGATATGGAGGGAGCACAACCTTCACAACAAGGGTCTGGGATTTATGAATCCATTGATAAGTTTCTTACAAGCAAATCATATGCTTTAGCCCCTACACAACCTTTAACAACTTATCCACGGACTAGAGTCCCTGAAGTTGGATATGCAAACAACCCAACAAAGGTGAGCGATTTTGAAGATGGAATAATGGACCCAATTCTTCAAAAGCCTAGAAAAATTATCAGATAAGGGGCACATCAAAGGTGTATTTAGAGGGCTAAATTTGGACAATATGAAACATTTTCAATGAGGATATGGACTTCTCAGTTGGCACAATTTATTGTCCCAGGTGTACATCCGTGCCCTGACTTGGTTGAAATATACTCCAAATTATTTCATGCACCCTCAAATACCATACAATAGGGTCCATTCATGGTACAAATTACACCAAAGGCTATCAGAGACATGTTGGCCCTATATCATGATAACACAACAATGTTTCCCACCATTACCAAAATGCAGAAAGCATGGGCAAATATCAATACTCAATTGAGGTTTCTAAAATTAGAATTGCAATTAGGTGATGATGATACCACTGTGACAACACTACCAACAACAAGAGCATAATTTGCATAAGCCAGTCAAGAGGCACTTTCTATGATGGCATTCATTTTCAAAATGAAAGATGATTTAACTATCTATGAAGAACAAATGGCCATCCTCTTCAGATTGAAAATTGTTGACAAAACTCAAGAGTATCAGTTGGATTTCTTTGAGTAGATTGCATATTCAATGGTTGAACAACTCACCTAGTTTAAATCTAAAGGGATTTTTAGGTATTCTTCTTATCTATTTCACCTTATGTTGTATCAAAACTCTGGCATCTTTTCCCAACACATGCATCTAAATATGTATGACCCAAGCTTTAGTCTACATAGGACCACTCCTGTGTCTGCATGGACACATATCTTGTCCAAAACTAGTGACCCATACGGATTTTAGGAACTTTTTGTTTCCCTTGATTTTTGTCATCTGAGCCTAGAACCAGTTGTAAATAGATTGTTTCTAAGTGTCTTAAGCCTTATGACCAATTGCACTATTCCTTGTGATTACTTTTTTGGATCTCATCATACTATTATTAGAGTCCATGGTTTTAGTGGGGAACCAGTGTTGCTACCTAAAATTTTGACCCTTAGGTTAGAATTTTTAGAGGTCACCAGATAGGTGTCTATGGTAGATAATGAATATGGCTTTGGGAAGAAAAAGAAGATGTATGATGTTCTATGGGTAACAAACAACATGGCCCTAGAGGTCAGAGATGCTGAAATCATGTTGCTAAGAAAGCTAACCTTCCTAGGTTTTTCTTTAATTGAAGATAAATGGGGATATGACCCCAATGGTTTCATAACTTCATGGGTTAGGAATAATAAGGTTGCTACCAGAATTATGCATGAGGGCCATCCCTTTTGGGAAAATAGAAGAAATCCTAAGGAAGATATTCCTGATTTTTATGTAGAATTGATAGATTTGCCCCTTCAAGAAGATAGGCCATGGGAAAATTTTTATGTTAAGCAAAGGGATTTTGATCCTAAAATCAGAATGACTTTTGGTTTGAGAAGAGCAATCAAGAACAAAGACTGGAAGATTGAGAAAATAGAAGCCTATTGGAGATATAGGCAAGAGATTTATGAGACAACTCACTCTTTTAGAAATGTGGATTTAGATGAGAAATGGGAGGAACTCTGGGATGAATGTCATCTATCTCCTATCTCTAGCCTTGATACAAGCAATTTGTAGACACAAGGTGGAGAACCAGAAGCCAGAGTAGAATCCAATCAAACATTGTAGACCCCAGGGCAAACCTCAACTACAATAGCTGTAACTATTAGGCCCCAATCTCTTAGTGGCATTGAAAAATAGAAGAGTGTGGTATCTTCACCACCAAAATCTTTTCCATCAGCATCAGCCCTTGGGGTTCCCAGTTTTACACATTCACCACTAGCAGTAGTGGTAAATGTTGAAGAGAAAGAAGCACAACCAGAGGAAGAAACACTAAGGAAACATAAGAGGCTGAGGTTTCAACTTGATTTAGAGGAGAGAGAAAAACCCTCATAACACCAACCACATAGTACTTTAGTTGCTCCTCAGGTGAGTGTTGTTTCTCCTTCTTGTCAATCTCTCTCTTCTCATATAGGGGTGATGATTCCATCTAACCAAATAATTTCCCCTGCCACCTCTATTGTGCCCATTTCTCATTTTTCCCCATCTATCCATACTTAGGATATATTATTGCCTCATTTTCCCCCTCTCTCCCAAAGAAAGTACCTCCTCAGATTTCCCCTAGCCAACATTTGGCTATTCCATATGACTTGCCACAAGGTTATCCTTTTGCGAGTGGGCACATTGCCTCTCCTTTTACCTTCCAAACTCAAGCAGATAATACTAAGAAGGCTAGAGAAGCTAGGATGGAGAAAAAGAGGATGAAAGATAATAAATCCTTGGCTACACCACATATGAGGTCACAATTTGACCCAATACAACAGCAACTAATGGTGACCCATTTGTCACCTAATATAGTCAAGCCAAATGAGCGAATGCAGCCTGAAGATTACACAATGAATGCATTGGCAATAGATATGTCACTTTTCAGACCCTAAGATAAGGTTGAGCTACTAAGTGAATCCACTTCTATAGTAGCCGAGGATTATTTGAAAATATCAAAGAAGCTACAGAAGATGGAGGTTAATCTAGCCCAAGAGAAAGCAAACTATAGCAGTTGACTAATGAAATTAATACCAAGAATAATGAAATAGAGAGTCTCAATAAATAGTTACAATATATTTTTTCTCTTCAGACTCACTAGGTTGTTCAGGCCCAAAATGATTCTTTAAAAGTAGGGCTAATGTAGGTGAAAGATGCAGTGACAACCTTAAGGTGGGAAAAGGCAGCATTTCAGAAAAAAATAGAGGAAATCCTACTACAAGTCACTCAACTTCAATAATAGCTATTAAATGAGTAGAATAATACCACTATTATACAGGCCCAACTTCAAGCCGAGTGACCCTCTTTAACCTTTTTGCTAAATGCACAAAAATTGTGTGAAAAGGTGGAGACTTCAGTTGAAGCCACTCTATCCACTATCTCTTTGAGAGTGTTTGACTCTCAAATGCTGCTACAAAAGATTTATGATGTAACTGATGGAACATTATCAGCAGGAAGGATTAGTGATAGAATGATCACTACCAAAAGAGTGAATGAAGTTCTCAATTGCAATTCCATAGTAGTTAAATGTGAAGAGCTTCTAGATATTGTGAAAGAAGGAATCAAAGACATGAAAAAACACATTAAAGATATAGTGCAATTGGGTCTTCCCTATCCTTTTCCTGATAGCAATATGGTGTTGATGATTGATGAGATTAAACCTTTGTTGTTAGCTAGGCAAAATGATCAGGTAGTCTTTCAGGGTTTAAGAGATGATTCATCAGTGCCTGAAGTAGAAGCTATTTTGATTCCCATTTCCCATCTTGAATTTCAATTGAAATTTGTAGTTCATATTTTGCAAAATTTTTCACACAAGGATATCATTAACCTTGATTTAGCCTTTAATGAATTGCAAAATAAGTAGGGATTATCTGATGATGAGTGGTTTATTTATCAGATAGCCTTACTGAAGTTGTGATTTTTTTCACATTTTTTATACATTCTTTGGATTCTTTTTAAGTAGACTCAAAATTCCTCGGGGTCACCAAGAACTATAGATTAAAAAACTCTACATTTTTCATTTTCTAATTTTTATTTGTGTACTCCAAGTTTTGTCCCTGCACATTTCAGTTTTGAGGCAGTAAATTTTTTTGACACAGAGCACGGGCATGAGTTTATTCTACCTAAATTTTATCTAAGTATCAATGTCACGCGGAAGCTGCCAAGTGTCAGTAGCTGAGATACATTTTATAATCTCTATAAGTTGCTTGGAATGTACCACGTGTCCTATGGTAACTCAGCAGAGTGTGACAAGTGTTGGCCTTTGAGTTTCAAATTTCTTTTGGGTTTCAAAAGCTTCTTTCAATAAGCTTTTCTCAGGATCAAGTAGAAGGCACCAATTGGTAATTACGTAAGGTTTCAATATGTTTTTCTAAAAGAAATGGAAGATGCCACATATTCATAGTTAAAGAAAGCAAAAGATGCCACGTGTCAACATCTAAAATATCTTCACTTTGTTTCATCAATAAGTAAAGATTGTGGTGGGACCTAGGTCTCATTTTTAAAGTCAACAGAAGCTGCCAAGTGTCACCATCTGTATGAATCTAATATGAGTTCTGAATGTTTATATAGTCTAGCTAAAGATCGATGGAAGCCACCATGTGTCCCTAGCTGAAGAAAATGGAAGTTTACATGTGTCATTGGTTAAAGATATGCAGAAAGTGACACCTATCCTTGTTACCCTTTTAAAGTTGTTTGAGTGAGAAGTGTTGTGGGTCCCATTCTCTATAATTTGTTAAATTTTCAAAGCAGTGGACTACGATAGGTGTCAAAGATGGAATGCTCCTGAGCAAAGACATATAAAGAGTATAAGTTACGTGGAAAGTGCCATGTGTCTTCGTTAAGTGCCTTGAAATCTACCAAATGTCATTTTCTGGTGCCTTTTGAATAATGAGAAAGTTTTCAAGTAGAATAAGTGAAACACACCAAGTGTCTTCACCTGTTTCATAGTGGGAAGTGTCCTATGTATCTATTTCATCTAATGAACTGTAGGGAGATGGAACATTTCAGATCCAAGGAATATCTTTTGTTAGACACTTCCAGTTCAGTTAGACCATTGGATTGGGAATTTGTGGGTAATCTAGAGCTAGTCTGATGTTATAAGTATGGGTGTAGAGGTTTCCAAAAAGATCATCATTAAAAGATAGAGAGAATTTTCTGCAAGAGATTATTGTCAAGAAGTTTTAGAATTTTTTAGTTATGACCAAGAATATCATTTGCCTTTGTTCTATTTTCTTGAGTTAAAAGTTTGTATAATTGTGCATGTCTCTGTGCCTTTTATGTGACTAGAAAATTAATAAGAAGATTGAGTTTTGTGCCTTTTTTGATATTTTTTGTGTTATTGCAAAATCATCTAAACTGTGAGTCTTTGATCCTATCTATTCTTATCTTTTACATTGATCATGCCTTATTTGCTCTTTAATGTAATTATATTTTAAAGATAGCTTCATTGTTCTTAGAATTAAGGGTCAAATTAAATTCAGGTGCATCACCATAGTTAGATTTTCTTTCATTGTATTTGTGTTTCTATTTAATTCCTATCCCTTTCCTCATAATACACTTGAGATAAAGAAGAGCCAGCTTCTTTAAAATTTGGAGGTCATTTCAGGTTGTAACTCCCACATTCCTAAAACTTCCCATTGTTGGTGTTGGAAACAGTGCAATTTTAATCATCAAAAATGCTCATAAACATGTCAAGTGGATTTAGGGTCCCAAGGTGTCAAGCTCATAGTTAAAAAAGCAATTAAGGGCATTGTTTCCATTCAAATAGACTTTGGCACTATGTATAATAAGCCCTTGTCTTCTAGTGGGATCTCTCAACCAATGAAAGGAGCTTAAAGATTATTGAAATAATAGTATATCCATTTGTTGATCAAGGTAGGCAAATAGAAAGCAATCAAGTGTTGCCACCTTACTTCTTGATCTTGAAGACTTTCTTCCACTCTCTAGTGCATTGTTCTCATCTCTCTTTCTCTCTTTCTATTATATATAGAGGTGTTTGAGCCAAAAAATGGATTCTCTTGATATTTTATTTACTCTCTCTCTCTTAGGCATGATTAAATTATTTAAAGATGGAGATTTTAACCTATTGAGATGAATACTATATTACTTTAAGTTAATTTTTATAGTATAGTGTGTACATGTAAGATTTTCATATGTGGTAGAAGTCTCTCCCTTGTATCATGATCTCACCTTGTTACTAATTCATCTAGTTATGCAGGTCATGTTTAGTGTTCTACATATTTTTATTGAAGCCCACACATGGATACTATGACTAATTAGTGTCTTTATTTAGAACTCTCTTTAATTTCCCTTATCTTTTGGTCATTTAGTGAACCTTTGCATGAAATAATGATGTATGACATATGTTTGGAATCCTGTATTTAGCCTTGTACTTATTCCATTAGTGTTTTAAGAGTTAAATAGAGTAGATTAACCATAATTTAGGTGCATCACCATATTTATCTTAGTTTTTCCCTTTCATGTCATCCCTCTATCCCTTTTCCCTAATCATTATAATGTTTTAGTAGTGGGAATGAGCTAAAATGATGCATAATAGGATTTAGCCTCATTAAAAATCCTAGAGGTATAAACCCATTATAGGATACCCACAACCTAGGGTTAGTCACATGTTGAGATATATTTAGAAGTAGGGTATGAACACTTCTACTTATATCTAGGGTGTAATCTAGACCTCAAATAATTCTAGCATGCCTAATGGGACCAGATCCAAAAGAGTGGAAATTTCTTGGTGTGTCTTTCCTTTAATCAAACTTTAGAAGCAAGCAAATTATCACCAATGGTGGCTCCAAATCAAATCTTCTGGTTATGAGCAAACAAGGTATTTCTCATTAAAAATGTAGTCACTTATTACGTTTCATTTGACATATGAGGTGAATATGAATAGTTATGGTAAATATTCCTATTATTCACCTCCTTATCATTAGCCCCAATATGACCCTCATATTCCATATGAGTTTAATAATCCCTAACAAGAGTTTTGTTAAAGTTATATGGATCCTTGGCAAGTTTCTCATGATCCTCATTATCAAGGTAATAACTCTTACCTTCTTCATGATCCTCACCAACAACATGAGGACCTATTTTAGTTATATATGCAAGAATATTACCCTAATCCTCCATATGAACAAAAATCCCATCATAATACTGCTCCTCATCAACCCTATTATGAAACATCTTTAGCATCACTTAAGTAGATATTAATAAGCCTTGACAAGCATGTATTAGAATTGTGTTCAAAAAATGTTATGCCCAAGATGTCCTTAATCACTTGATTCATCATGTGAGAGAGTCATTATGAAAAATAAAAGAAGAATGCACACCTATTAAGAGATAAAATTGGAACAATCTCATAGGTGATATGATAGATGTAGGTGGTTACATTCAAAGCATTAAAGACAAGCTAATAAGGCCTTGAGGAATAATAGGTCCAACCTTGCCAATCTTATGTACCTTTATATACACCACTTAAAACTTCTTAAATGCTACCCATTCCTCCCCAAGATTCCATTCTAAGTAACTCTTTAAATGATCCAAGTTCTTCATATGTTCCTTAGACCTTTCCTTCTTATAAATCTAAGAGAGATGTCAAAGAAAAGAGATTGTTGTGTAATAGCATAATACTAGGGTCCAAAACCCCATCCTTCCTCAAGAACCACTTATGAAGTCCTTCAAGGTTCCAAGATGGAATAGAGTGGTGAATTCATGGGGTAGGAAAAGTGAGGTAAATATGTATTTGAGGACCTAATTCAAAAAAGGATATAAAAATATGTAAACTTCTCTCATCCTTCGTCAAGAGTCTTCTTATGTTCCCTATCTTCATGAAGACACTAACCACCTTAAAGAGAAGCTATTTTAGGATAATATAGAGAATTAAATCAAAGAGTTAGAGCTAAAGCTAAGGAAAGAAGAGGAGAACCAGAGTTAGAAAGTTGAAGGGGAACCTCTATTTTTTCCATCTTGGAACCAAATCATGCAATCAATAAAATCCAAGGTCATTTAATCCCCTCCATCCCCTCTTCAATAATTTAGGTCATATCCATCTTCGAAATCCAATCAAAGTAGTAGGTAGAAGAAGGAAAAAGTGGTGATTATGGAAGTCAAATAAGAGACCATACAAATTCCACTCATTCCCCTCAAAGTCCCAGATCCTTTCCTTCATGGAGAGCCATTAAAGAGGCAAAGAAATAAGAAGAGAAGGTGAAGGTCATTCAAAAAGATCAACTTTAATAACAAAATCAGGTACATATGGTAACTTCTTTGGACCTTTCTCATATTTTTGAGTACTTTTAAGATTTGATATGCCACTCTTTGAGAAAGAGCCTCTCCTCTATGAGGTAAACCAAGAATATGTAGCTAAAGAATTAGTAAATGAAAATGAATTGAGTGACCAAGAAGAATAAATCATGATTGGGACACCTCTTTACAAGGACAAACATGCTTTATTTTTCCATGATGATGCAAAACTGGAACAAGTGCAATAGAAATATGAGGTATAGGATGAGATATAAGTACAAAAATAATTACAAGAGGAAGAAGTTGCTGATGTATAGGAGAAGGATGTCCCAATTAGACAAGTTGATGTTATTTTCCATAAGTTCCTTGATAACATAAAATCTACCATTTATCATGAAGGACAAGAGCTTACAGGTAAAGAACAAGCTCAAATTGAGAGCATGCTTAGTCATAAACTTGATATTAAAAATGAATTAGTGTTGATTGACCAATCTAAGATGTCAAAAGAAGGCTTGTAGGCTCATGTTTGTGGTTAAGAAACTGATATGCTTGACTATGACATTTAGTTTGAAAAGGATCCAATTGACTTATAGATTCATGAGAATAAATCTTCTAATTTATTTGATATCTTTCATTTATATTTTTATTTACTTGAATGTGGTCCATTGCAGGATAAGATGAGTTATATCATTAATCAAGAGGTAGTTGTTCTCTGAGGATATTACATGTTTAAACTTTTCAAACATGGTTATCAAATTTTATCTCCAAATTCAAACATCTCTCTACTCTTAAAAGCTAAGAATGAGCTCAAATAGCCTCAAGAAGTCACAAGATCAAGTCCATATACCTTTGAGGTTAACCTTATAGATATGTTAAAGGAGACACATCAATATAGTCTATGTGTTCATGATCAAAACTTCAAGAATGAGGAAGAATTGATGGTGTTCCTATAAAGTCCATAAATTTGGAAGGAGTATTATTGGGTCTTAGACTCATGTCTATAATTCATTCACCTAAAATTGGAAGTAGAGGAACTAGTTGCTTTCCCAAAAAGACATGACCATCTAATTGATCATAGTTATAGAAGAGAGCTATCAAGAAAAACCAAGTATGTTTCAAAGTTCGAAGGTGCACAAAATAGTTTCCCATTTGACCCAGGTGGAAAATACTTGTATATTGTAGCCATGTACATATTAGACTAATTTTAATTTCCATGCTTTCCTCTAATCACACTTTATGGCATCTTAGTTTGTTGTCCCCATTTTGTTCTAAGTTAGTTTCCCTTTGAATAAGTGCCTTGGGCACTCTATTTTTTTCCTTTTGGTCTTTGTGTTTGTTTCAAAAAAGAGGTTAGAGGAAGATTAGTAGTCAATATGTTAGATCCATAGAAGAGACTCCATACCTAATGGACTAGACTAGGCACATGGTCTAGGTTCTTTTGCATAGACAGGCATGCAACCCTTGTGAGTTGCCAAATATGTCAGCCATTTTTGGCCCACATATGAAGATCTTTCATGGTTTGATGAAGTAGTGGACCAAAGGTTTGAAACAAGTCTAAGATTTCAAAATGAATAATATCTAAGTAGGTTTTCATATGTTTTAAGCCTTCAAAAGCATGGACCATGTCACATAAACCTTAAAAATCCATTGTTACCTTAAAATATTAATCAAAGGAAAAATTATGAAAATTTAAGGGAAGATCATCACTAGGTCATCACATAAAAATGAATGGAATAGCTAATTTTTGCAATTTTTATCTTGCTTAGAAAGCCTTTCATGACTAGTGAATCACATGTAATTATAGTTCTGCATGCCAGGATCATTCTCTAATATTTTCATGCCTATGAAATCTTTATGGATCAAGTTATAAGCTTCTGATGATGGACTTATAGAGTGGAATGTTTATGCTAACATTAAATTTAGGATCCAGAAAATGATTGTTTAATATTAAAAAGACCATTGGAGCTTAAAATTGGCATATGTGTGCCCATCATTTGATGGGATCATGAGCATATTTAATGGTTATGTAGACATCAAGTTTAAGATATAGCAAATAAAAATCTAATAAATCTTAAATCTAATGTTCATGTGAATGTCAGTGATGATCACATGAATGTCATTTCATGGGAGCATGAACGTTAATTTTAAGCTCATGAGTTAGTCATTTGGGTTCAAATATTGGGTCCTAGTAAATATAATAGTTCTTACTTGATCATATATCTTAATCCAATGGTATGAGATGGGTCAAAAAGCTAAGTGGTTTGAGAGGTTGACACAAGGAATAAGCACATGAGGTTTCTTATTGACAACAAATCCTAAGAGTGAACATGCATTTGACATGTGGTACAAGCTAGGATAGAGTTGACAAGTCAAGGGGAAGATTAATGGTTGACACTTGATCATTTAGATTAAAACCAATGGAGCGAGAAAAGGTCAAGGAGTCAATGGATTTGAGTTGGATTGTCAATGACTGATGGGAAAAGGATCAATCTTGGGACATTTTTGATGGAGATTGGTGAGCTAATTTTTGACCCCAAGAAAACAAATGTAAGGAACCAAGCTCAATTTTGACCTAAGCTAGCAGAAATACGTAGAACCAAGTTTGATATAGATCTCAATGGAACCAAAACAAATATTTTGGGACCAATGTCTCCCATTAAGGCTCTATAGAGATAGATTATATCTTTTAGACCTAATATAGATCAAAGGTTGTAAAGTTGGTGGGTAAATAGGACCAAATATCTAGAAAACTATGGATAAATATAGGAAAACCAAGGATCTTAGATTGGTTTTCCATCTATAGATGAACCTATGATCCATATATAAAAAATAGAGCAGATATTTAATTAATACAAAGGGTCCCATATATCAATGTGGCTCTATCATCAACAAAGTAGGTACTAACTATCATTCATAGCATGGTACTATCAGTATCAAGATTTGATAATTTGATCCTCATAAACATGTTAAATGGACTTAGGTTCTCAAGGTATCAAGATGGTAGTTGGAGAAGTAGTTAAGGGCATTATTTCCATTCAAATAGACTTTATCACTATGAATAATAAGCCATTGTCTTCTAGTGGGATCTCTTAGCCAATTAGAAGAGCTTGAGGACTATTGAGATAATAAGAGATCTGTCTGTTGATTAAGGCATGCAAATAAAAAGCAATCAAGTTTTTCCACCTCACTTCTTGATCTCAAGGACTTTCCTCCACTCTCCAGTTCATTTTTCCCATCTCTCTTTCTCTCTTTATATTATATATAGAGGCTTTTGACCCTAAAAATGGATTCTCTCAATATTTTATCTACTTCATCTCTTTGGCATGACTAAACTCTACCAAGATAGAGCTTGTAACCTATTGAGATGGCTAAAAGACTACTTTTATTATTTTGGTATAGTGTGTACATGTCGAATTTACATGTGGTAGAAGTCTCCCCCTTATCATGTCATGATCTCACCTAGTTACTAATTAATCTAGTTATGTAGGTCATGTTTAGTTTTCTACATCTTTTTATTGAAGCTTGCATGTGGATACTGTGACTGGTTAGTATCTTGATCTAGACCTCTTATTCATTTAGCATTTTATCATTTTATTCTTTGGCACAAAATCCTAAGTATGGCTCCCAAAAACTCAAAAAAAATGAGACATTAGGCCTAGTTCCAAACCAAGCCTCCTCTAAAGTTCAATGCTCATGTGCTATATGTAGTGTGTGATTCTAAATTTAGCTTTCACAATTAAGTTTTTCTATGTAATATATAGGAGGTGAATCCTGATAATTCATCATGAATTTATCCATCTCATGTAAAGTTTGGTTCTTCATTTCTAATAAGCCATTCTATTGTGAAGTATAAGTAATAAAATGTTTGTGAATAATTTCATGAGCTTCCAAAAACTTAGAAAACTCTTTTTGAAGTACTCTCCCAATTATCAATGTAGAGATTCTTTATGAAACTAGAATATTTATTCTTGACCAAAGCCTTGAATAATTTGAAGTGTGAAAAAACTTCACTCTTGTATTTTATAAAATAAACCCCAAAATCTATAACCCAATTATCTATAATAGGTGACTGAGATCTCCCAACAACATTAATTTTTTTTCCATTCTCATAGGAAGAAGGTGGAATGGAGATATATATCTTGTGTTTTTTTATTACATCCTATAAGGATTGCATTCTTTTCCAACACTTGTTTTATACATGACCAGTCCTCCCATAAAAAGAACATGAAATTCTAGACTTATTCCAAGATTTAGAAGACTCTTTAGGTTTGGTGTCATTTTGAGATGGAGAAAGAGTAGTTTTTAGTTTACTTTTTTATTTTCCCTTTCCCTTACTATGAGACTATAATAAGTCCTTTTGAGAAGAGTAATAATCAAGGTTAGACAATTTGGATCTTCCCTAGTGAGTCTTTCACAAAACAACTCTAAATCATTCATTTTAAATGTGGTACCTAAAACATTCATGATAGAGAAAAAATTAGAAGAAAATATTTGGAATGAATGTTTAAACTTAGATAGAATTAGGTAAACACACTCTTCATATTTCTTGTCTCTTCCACTCCCCTTAAATTGTGTCAAAAATTTCTTGAACTTAGTAATACAATATATAATAGATGGGAAATCTTCAAAATTGAGAGAAGGGATCTCTACTTCAAGATGCATGGCTATCATGTGATCCACCTTACCAAATAAACCCTTTATTTTTACCCATGTTTTTATATTATATTCATATCATTATAAATGATAAAAAAGACTATCACTTACATAAGTTTCTATCAAACCCATGCACTCATCAAATTTATGTTGGTGCTGAAATTTATCATATCCTCTAGTAAACATTGGTTATATTTCAGTCATTAAGGCCCATAATCATTTACAATTAATTATTATTTCCATTATTGGTTTCTATGTGTGGTAATTATGTGTTGTTAATAGCTCACACTAATATAATATAGAAGAAGAATCCATTATTATAAATCACCAAATAAAATAATATAAAAGGGTGCACAAATCAACACTGAGATAACCCCTAAAATATTGTGTATTGAGTGCGCCCCCCCCCCCCTCGCCTCCCACAAAAAAAACAAAAATGGCACTTTATATTTTAGTGCATTTAAAAAAATAAACTATACCAATAGATTGGGTTAAAAACATACAATTTTGAAAAATATAACACTAAATTTTGAGTTATCAAAAGATATATTTCTTACAATTTTTTCCATCATAAATGGGTCAAACAAATATCATGAAAAAAAATATTTTAAATGCTTGTAAAAAAATAATTCTTGGAGAGATTTAAAAAAATAAAGGTTGAAGTTAATCCCCCACTAGTAGGAATAAAAAACTAATACCCATCCACATGACCATACCATATGACCAAATAGTTAAGGGTGAGAATGAGATCTCATCCTTTTGATTGATTTGATTGATTTGTGTATTACATCATAAATAAAAGAGAAGGACATTTTATATGAATATTAATCTTGTTTGCTAGTTTGAATTGGTGCTTTCTTACATGTCGCCTTGATGCTATCTAATATCCTAAATATGACACACATCTGAATGCCATCATTGTGTTGTGAATGGATCTAGAAAATAAGAATGTCCATAATTTTAAAAAAAATGAAAAAATGGTGCACCAAAAATGTACATAAAACATAGAATGTCACATGCAACATGCCCGTAACACAACAAATGCATAATTGTAAAAGAATCATGATCTTCTTCCTTCATTCAAATTTGTTGATATAAACACCATGATCCAAAACCTACAATAAAAAATCTAGAGATATTCCTAAAAATCATCACAGTAAACAATAAAAATGGATATATGTAAAAATAAATTTGAAAAAAAGATATAAATGAATGTCAACAACTTAAACTTTAGTACCATGAAAGGAATTATAATCAAATTATTCTAAGGCACAAGGATCCATGGTGTTAATAGAACATCTCATTCATAAAAAACTAATCTAAAAGAAATTTTACAACATAGAATTAAATATAGGTATGCAAAATAGAATATCAACAATATCATATATTATATCTCCAAAGCTTGTCCAATACAATAAATATGCTTTACATATATGAAAAAGGAAGATCAGTCCTAACTAGAGATCAATATACATTATATTAATAACTAAGATATAAAAATAAGTCAAAAGTCATAACTAAGAGATCTATTTAAAATATCAAACCTAGGACTAAGAGATAACTATCCCTAAAGAATAAAAACAACTAGAAAATATTTCCATAATATCTAAGAGATACATATGTAATATCTCATAATATATAAAAAAAGATAAGTTAAATATCCACACATAAGTGAGTGGGAATAAAAAAATAAATGAAAAAATAGATCACCTAGGTCAAAATAATATAATGTAGATAACCTATTCTAACACTAAAGTCCATCAGTCTGGCTCCAGAATTCACTAGTCTGGCTCTAGAGATGCCTATACCTAAGCTAGAAACTATCAAACCATTTGAAGAAGAGTCATTCAAAGACATAAATAATTTACACATGCTTAATACTCATCATGACCCATTGAAATATATCATAAGTGAACTTAGGTAAGTTAATTGAAGCTATCAAGATACAAAACAAATTGAAGCCCAACCAAAAAAACATTAAACATAAATAGTTGTTTGATTGATGAACAAGAAATCTTAATTTAAAAACTCTTAGAAATAATATTTAAAGAGAAAAATGATTTAAATAAATATTTTTTTAGAGATTTTAAGTGTGAATGCTAGATTGATTGTAAAAACACAACCAACATACATAGAATAAATAAAAGAAAAAAGAAACATGAAAGTGATAATTTTTGTCTAAAGAGAACCATGGCCAATAGATCAAGAAATTAAAGGTATGTTTCATTGGTTTTCATATAAATATGAATATGTTTATTATAAACATGAATTTCATACTTGGACCAATTGAACTCTACCATATCAATATTTTTCAAATCATTTTCATCAACCATTCATTTAACTTCTCTAATATTAATCCCATTCATGGTGACCTCCACCCCACCATTAATAATATGGTAGATAAAGGAATTTCCAAAATAACCATTATATAATAATGAAATGATAACTTTTTCCACCTCCTTAATTCCATGCATTCATAATAAAGGTTGTTTTATTATTTTTTAACTTCTCTTTTTATGTGTGCTTAATCAAATAGCCTTTGTAAACATGTGAAAATGTGAAAGCAACATATCAAATAGAAATTTTTAAAATTAGCTAGGTTTTTGGTTTTTAATCTCTTGTTATAATATTTTTTAGATAAATTATGATGTTTTAGTATAGTCTAAAATTATTACTAATAATGTTTTTCTTACAACATAGTCTTCCTAGAATTTTAATTTAATTAGAAAAATCACAATTAATGGATTTGGAGTAGGTTCAAGATCAATAAGAAACATATGTTTTTTAAACCACATAGAATTTAGAATATTATCTCATGTAATCATGTACCATCATAGTTTTTGATCTATATTCCATTAGTCTAACTCTTGAGTCCTACAATTTAGCTCTAGAGTCCATCAGTGTGGCTTTAGAGTTCACCAGTTTGGCGCCAGAGTTGCATAGGAAGTTCAAGAACTTAATAAATGATATTTTGAAACCTATGAATCATTAAAAAAAGTAATATAAAACTATTTTAATAATAATTGGATAATTTTTTCTCATGGTTTACACATATGTTCATTTTGAGAAATTTGGATCACTAAAAGAAAAAAATTATGAGTAAAATCAGTTTTCTACTTAGTTTCAGTGTTGTAGAGGAAATATAATAGCCACTTCCTAATTTATCATCATGTTATCATTTATTGAAAATTCAAAAAATAAAAAAAATTAAAAAATTAAAATTAAAAAAATTATAAAATTAAAAAATTAAAAAATTGACAATGAAAATACTCAGGTATTGTTGATGGTCATGATTAGAAAACTAACATGATAACTGGATATGTACTATATGAAAGATATTTTATTAGAAAATAAATAAATAGATGATCAAGGGGAATAAAAGAGAGGGAAAAGTAAAAAACCAACAAATGACTAATTTTCCCAATTAAAAATAAAGTTGTAGCTGGTTAACTTCATCTTTTTACTCTCTTTTAGAAGCAAAGGACTTTATCCTCATCAACATGAAGGAGGCAATATATAACTAGGAGTATGACTAAGTTACTTATTTTATTATTTTAATCTAAATATATTTATATGTTTTTCAATTATAAATAGGTCGACTTGATAAACTATTTGAGAAAGAGAAAAAGAGTAAAAGTAAAAGTAAAAATAAATAATATCTCATGCATGAGGACACACCCTAGTCTAAGTGTGGGAGAAAAGAGATAAAAAAATTGAAAACCAGTAAATGATATCTCCTTTCAAACACAAAGAATGGATTGATTCAAAATAATTTTTTATTGAGATATTTAGTTCATCATATATGACTTTTAATAATAAAAGGGATGAAGTATTTAAATGGGAGCCAAGTTTCCAAACTAAAGATATATTTCAATAAGTAAAAATCATTGTTGAAATCATCATAGAAAAGAGTATATCAAAATAATATGAAAATATCTACTACTTCCCCATCATATGCTACAAAAATAGAATAATCTTATGAATATTTATTAAGATAGAAAACATTTTTTTTTATTGAATGAGTGGACTTATTTCTAAAAGGACCCTTGATACAATGAATGACTGAGAAAGTTAAATCTACAAGTATAATAATAGCATGCATGAGTACATGCATGATTTCAAGTGTGGGAGAATTATGATTCCATAAAATGACTCATTATATCAATAAACAAGACCATTCTCTCTTGTATAAATATTTTTTTAAAAGGTGGTCTTATATGTATTTTAAGAACTTATGCTTGTTTTAGAGTGAAATATATAATACTATCTAGTCTATTCTTAGATGTCATTATAATTAACATTTCTATTTTCAAACAAATTATTGAGAAAAGATTCCAAATGTTGTATATGTAGGCTTAAGTGAATGATCATTAAAAATATCAAAGTTTAATGCAATCAAATAAAAATTTATGGATAACATTCATATATCTCCATAGATCACTAGTAGCTTTGGAGTCACAATCTTCATGTAGTTATAAAGATCATCATTAGCTTTAGAGTATAATATAAATCATATTTAGTGTCGGTCATTTTTGGCCCATTTATGAAGCTCTTACATGGTTTGATGGAGTAACAGACCAAAGGTTTTAAATAGGTGTAAGACTACAAAATGGAGAAGATCCAAGTAGGTTCTCATATGTTTTAAGCATTTAAAAGCATGGATCGGATCACATAAAACCTAAAAATCCATCACACCTTGAAATATGGATCAAAAGATTAATTATGAAAATTTGAGGGCAGACCGTCACTAAGATGTCATGAAGAAATATATGAACCAGTTAACTTTTGAAATTTTTATCTTGCTTAGAAAGCCTCACGTGACCAGAAGATCATGCACAATTGTACTTCTACATGCCAAGATCATTCTCTAAAATTTCCATTCCCATGCAAGCTTTCAAGATCAATTTATAAACTTCTAAATATGGACTTACAGAGTGGAACATTTATGCTAACGTCAAATTTAGGTTTTGAAAAATAATCGTTTAGTTAAAAAAAGACCATTAGAGCTTAAAATTGATGTCTCCATGTTCATAATTTGATGAGATCATGAGCATATTTGAAGGTCATATAGATTTTGAATTTAATAAATAGCAAATAGAAATTCAATGAAGCTTAAATTTAATGTTCATGCAAATGTCAATGATGGTCATGAAAATGTCATTTGATAGGAGCATAGATGCCAACTTTAAGCTCATGATTTAACTATTTGGGTTCAAATATTGGGTCCTAATAGATCTAATGGTCCTTGCTCGATTATACATCTTGATTCAATGGTGAAAGATGGGTCCAAAAAACAAGGGTATCAAGAGGTTGACACATGGTGTAAGTGTGTGAGGCTACTTCTTGATAGTGAATCTCAAGAGTGAATGTGCATTTGACATATGGTAAAAGTTGGGATAGAGTTGACAAGTCAAAGGGATGATCGATGGATGGCACATGATTATACAAATCCAAATTAATGGAGTGAGCAAAGGTCAATGAGTTAATGGAACTGAGTTGGATTTCCAATAAGCAATGGGAAAGGGATTGAGCTTGAGACATTTTCAACAAAGACTAGTGAGCTAGTTTTTAACCATAGACAAACAAATATAAATAATCAAGCTCAAGTTTAACCTAATCTAGAAAAAATAGATTAAACTAAGTTTGTTGTAGATCTTGGTGGAACCAAAATCAATATTTTGAGACCAAGCTCTACCATTAAGGCTCTACAAAGATAGATTAGGTTTTTTATACCTAATATAGATCAAAGATAGGCAAGTTGGTGGCTAAATGGGACCAGGTATCAATCAAAGTATGGAAAACTATAGGAAAAATAATGGTCTTAGATTGGTTTTCCATATATAGATAAACCTATTATCTAGATATGAAAAATAGAGTAGATATCGATTTAATTCAAAGGGTCCCATCAATCGATGTGGCTCCATCATTGATAAAGTAGGTACTAATTTTCATTCATGGCATGACACTATCAGTATTAGGGTTTGAGGATTTGATCCTCATAAACATGTCAAGTGGATTTAGGGTCCCAAGGTGTCAAGCTCATAGTTAGAGAAGTAATTAAGGGCATTGTTTCCATTCAAATAGACTTTGGCACTATGCATAATAAACCCTTGTCTTCTAGTGGGATCTCTCAGCCAATGAAAGGAGCTTAAAGATTATTGAGATAATAGTAGATCCATTTACTGATCAAGGTAGGAAAATATAAAGCAATCAAGTGTTCCCACCTCACTTCTTGATCTTGAGGACTTTCTTCCACTCTCTAGAGCATTGTTCTCATCTCTCTTTCTCTCTTTCTATTATATATAGAGGTGTTTGAGCCAAAAAATGGATTCTCTTGATATTCTATTTACTCCCTCTCTTAGGCATGATTAAACTCTTCCAAGATGGAGATTTTAACCTATTGCGATGAATACTAGACTACTTTAAGCTAAATTTTATAGTGTAGCGTGTACATGTAATATTCTCATATGTGGTAGAAGTCTCTCCCTTGTATCATGATCTCACCTAGTTACTAGTTCATCTAGTTATGTAGGTCATGTTTAGTATCTTACATCTTTTTATTGAAGCCCACACATGGATACTATGACTAATTACTATCTTTATTTAGATCTCTCTTTAATTTCCCTTATCTTTTGGTCATTTGGTGAACCTTTGCATGAAATAATTATTTATGACATATGTTTAGAATCCTAGATTTAGCATTGTGCTTGTTCCATTAGTGTTTTAAGAGTCAAAAAGAGTAGAATAACCATAATTTAGGTGCATCACCATATTTAGCTTAGGTTTTCCCTTTCATGTCATCCCTATCTCCCTTTTCCCTAGTCATTATTAGGTTCTAGAAGTGGGAATGAGCTAAAATGATGCATCATAGGAGTTAGCCTCATTAAACATCCTAGATATCTAAACCCATTATATAATACCCACAACCTGGGGTTAGTCACATGTTGAGCTAGATTTGGAAGTAGGACATGAACACTTCTACTTATAGCTAGGGTGAAATCTAGGCCTTGAATAATTTTGGCATGCCCAATGAGACCAGATCCAAAAGAATGGAAATTTCTTGGTGTGTCTTTCCTCTACTTAGCTTTTGGAAGCAAGAAAATTATCTTTAATGGTGACTCCAAATAAAATATTCTTATTTTGAGTAGACTAGGTATGTCTCATTGAAAATTTTAGTCACTTCTTACATCTCATTTGATATAAGAGGTGAATATGAATAGTTATGGTAAATATTCCTATTCTTCACCTCCTTATCAATAGCCCCAATATGACCCTCATAATCCATATGAGTCTAATCATCCTTACCAAGATTTTTATTAAAGTTATGAGGAGCCTTGGCAAGTTTCTCATGATCCTTATTATCAAGGGAATAACTCTTACCTTATTCATGATCCTCACCAACAACATGAGGACCAATATTAGTTATATATGCAAGAATATTAGCCTAATACTCCATATGAATAACAAGCCCATAATAATACTAATCCTCATCAACCCTATCATGAACCATCTGTACTAGCACTTAAGCAGACATTAATAAGCCTTGACAAGAATGTATTATAAGTATGTTAAAAAAATGTTATGGCCAAGATGTCCCTAATCACTTGATTCATCATGTGAGATAATCATTACAATAAATAAAATAAGAATGCACACCTGTTGAGAGAGAAAATTGGAACAATCTCATAGGTGATATGATGAATGTAGGTGGTTACATTCAAAGCATTGAAGACAAGCTAAAAGTCCTTGAGGAAGAGTAGTTCTAACCTTAGAAATCTTATGTGCCTTCATATACACCACCGCATCCTTCTTAAGTGCTACCCATTCCTCCCCAAGAGTCCATTCCATGTAACCCTTTGAATGTTCCAAGTTATTCATATGTTCTTTAGACCTTTCTTTCTTGGAAATATATCTATGAGAGATGTCAAAAAAAGAAGGATATTGTTATGTAATAGCCTACTGCTAGGGTCCAAGACCCCATCCTTCCTCAAGAACCCCTTATGAAGTCCTTCAAGGTTTTAAGATGGAATCAAGTGGTGAATTAATGGGGTAGGAAAATTGAGGTAAATATGGATTTGAGGACCTAATTTAAATAAGGATATAAAACTATGCAAACCTCTCTCATCCTTCCTCAAGAGTCTTCTTGTGTTCCATATCTTCATGAAGCCACTAACCACCTTAAAGACAAGCTATTTTAGGAGAATGTAGAGAATTAAATCAAAGAGTTGGAGCTAAAGAAAAAGAAAGAGGAGGAAAACTAGAGTTAAAAAGATGAAGGGGAACCTATATTTTTTCCATCTTGGAACCAAATCATGAAATCAATAAAATCCAAGGTCATTCAATCCCCTCCATCCCCTCTTCAAGAATTTAGGTCATTTCCATCTTGGAAATCCAATTAAAGTAGTAGGTAGAAGGAGGAAGTGGTGATTATGGAAGTCAAATAAGAGACCATGTAGATTCCACTCCTTCCCCTCAAAATCCTAGATCCTTTCCTTTATGGAGAGCCATTTAAGAGGCAAAGAAATAGGAAGAGAAGGTGAAGGTCATCCAAAAAGAGAAATTTTAGGAGCAAAATTAGGTACATATGGTAACTTCTTTGGAACTTTCTCATTTTTTTGAGTAATTTTAAGGACCGGATATGCCACTCTTTGATAAAGAGCCTCTCCTTTATGAGGCAAACCAAGAATATGTAGCTAAAGAAGTAGTAAATGAAAATGACTTATTTGACCAAGAAGAATAAATCATGATTGGGACACCTCTTATCAAAGACAAACATGCTTTGGTTTTCCATGATGATGAAAAAATGGAACAAGTAGATTAGAAAGTTGAGGTGGAAATGAGATAAAAGTACAAGAATAATTACATGAGGAAGAAGTTGCTAATGTATAGGAGAAAGATGTCCTAGTTTAACAAGTTGATGATGTTTTCCATGAGTTCCTTGATAACATGAAATCTACCATTTATCATGAAGGACAAGAGCTTACAGGTAAATAACAAGCTAAAATTGAGATCATGCTTACTCATTAGCTTGATATTAAAAATGAAGTAGTGTTTATTGACCATTCTAAGATGTTAAAAGAAGGCTTGTAGGCTCATGTTTATGGTTAATAAACTGATATTATTGCTTCTGACATTTAGTTTGAAAAGGCTCCAATTGAATTATAGCTTCATGAGAATAAATCTTCTAATTTATTTGATATCTTTCATTTAGAGTTTTATTTACTTAAATGTGGCCCATTGTAGGATAAGATGAGTTCTATCATTAATCAAGAGGTAGTTTTTATCTAAGGAGATTACATGTTTTAACTTTTCAAACATGGTTATCAAATTTTCTCTCCAAATTCAAACACATATCTACTCTTGAAAGCTAAGAATGAGCTCAATTATCCTCAAAAAGTCATAAGATCAGGTCCATATACCTTTGAGGTTAACCTTATAGATATGTTAAAGGAGACACATCCAAATCGTCTATGTATTCATGATCAATAGTTTAGGAATGAGGAAGAATTAAAGTTATTCTTGTAAAGTCTACAAATTTGGAAGGAGTATGATTGGGTCTTGGACTCATGTCTACAATTCATGCACTTGAAATTGGAATTTGAGGAACTAGTTGGTTTCCCAAGAAGACATGAGTATCTAATTGATTATAGCTATAGAAGAGAGTTGTCAAGAAAAAACAAGTATGCTTTAATGTTCCAAGGTGCACAAAATAGTTTCCCATTTGACTCAAGTGGAAAATACTTGTAGATTTCAGCCATGTATATATTAGACTAATTTTAATTTTCATGCTTTCCTCTAATTACACTTTATGGCACCTTTGTTTGCTGTCCCCATTTTGTTCTAGGTTAGTTTCCCTTTTAATAAGTGCCTTGGGTACTCTATTTTGTTTTGTTCCTTTTGGTCTTTGTGTTTATTTCAAAAAAGAGGTTATAACAAGATTGGTAGTCAATATGTTAGATCCAAATAAGGGACTCCATACCCAATGGACTGGACTAGGCACATGGTCTAGGTTCTTTTGAATAGACAAGCATGAAACCCTTGTGAGTTGCCAAAGATGTTAGCCATTTTTTGCCCACATATGAAGTTCTTTCATGGTTTGATGAAGTAGTATACCAAAGGTATGAAACAAGTCTAATATTTCAAAATGAGGAATATCCAAGTAAGTTTTCATATGTTTTAAGCATTTAAAAGTATGGACTAGGTCACATAAACCCTAAAAACTCATTGGCACCTTAAAATATTAATCAAAGAATAAATTATGCAAATTTTATGGAAGATCATCCCCAAGACACCATAAAAAAAAGAATGGACTAGATAACTTTTGTAACTTTTATCTTGCTTAAAAAGCCTTGCATGACTAGTGAATCACATGTAGTTATAGGTCTACATGCTAGGATCATTCTCTAAAATTTTCATGCCCATGTGATATTTTTGGATCAAGTTATAATCTTCTAATGATGGACTTTTAGAGTGGAACATTTGTGCTAACATCAAATTTAGGATCTGGCAAATAATCATTTGATTTTAAAAAGACCATTAGAGCTTAAAATTGACATATGTGTGCTAATGATTTTATGGGCTCATGAACATATTTAATGGTTACATAGACATCAAATTTAATATATATCAAAGATAAATCTAATGGATCTTAAATTTAATTTTCATGTGAATGTCAATGATGATCACATGAATGTAATTTGATGGGAGCACAAACATTAATTTTAAGCTCATGAGTTAGTCATTTGGGTTCAAATAATGTGTCCTAGAAAATATAATAGTTATTACTTGATCATATATCTTAATCCAATGGTATGAGATGGGTTAAAAAGTTAAGTGGTTTGAGAGGTTGACACATGCCATAAGCACATGATGCTGCTAACTGACAACAAATCCTAAGAGTGAATGAGCATTTCAAATGTGGCACAAGCTATGATAGAGTTGAAAATTCAAGGGGAAGATTGATGGTTAGAACTTGATCATATATATTTAAATCAATGGAGTGAGAAAAGGTCAAGGAGTCAATGGATTTGAGTTGGATTGTCAAAAACTAATGGGAAAAGGATCAAGCTTGGGAAATTTTTGTTGGAGATTGGTGAGCTAGTTTTTGACCCTAGGAAAATAAATGTAAGGAACTAAGCTCAAGTTTGACCTGAGCTAGTAGAAATGCATAGAACCAAGCTTGATGCAGATCTTGATGGAACTAGAATAAATATTTTGAGACAAATATCTCCCATTAAGGCTCTATATGGATAGATTAGGTCTTTTAGACCTAATATAGATCAAAGGTTGGTAAGTTGGTGGCTAAATAGAACCAAGAATCTAGAAAAATATAGATAACTATAGGAAAACCAATGATCTTAGCTTGGTTTTCCATATATAAATGAAGATATGATCTAGATATGAAAATTAGAGTAGATATCTATTTAATAAAAAGGGTCCCATCTATCAATGTGGCTCCATCATCAACAAAGTAGGTACTATCATTCATAGCATGGTACTAGTAGTATTAGGATTTGAGGATTTGATCCTCATGAATATGTTAAATGGACTTAGGTTCTCAAGGTATCAATATGGTAGTTGGAGAAGTAGTTAAGGGCATTATTTCCATTCAGATAGACTTTATCACTATGCATAATAAGCCATTGTCTTCTAGTGGGATCTCTTAGCCAATTAGAAGAGCTTGAGGACTATTGAGATAATAGGATATATGTTTGTTGATAAAGGCATGCAAATAAAGAGAAATCAAGTTTTTCCACCTCACTTCTTGATCTCAAGGACTTTCCTCCACTCTCCAGTTCATTTTTCCCATCTCTCTTTCTATTATATATAGAGGATTTTGACCCTAAAAATGGATTCTCTCAATATTTTATCTACTTCATCTATTTGGCATGACTAAACTCTACCAAGATAGAGCTTGTAACCTCTTGAGATGGCTACAAGACTAATTTCATTGTTTTGGTATAGTGTGTATATGTCAAATTTACATGTGGTAGAAGTCTCTCCCTTGTCATGTCATGATCTCACCTAGTTACTAGTTCATCCAGTTATGCAGGTCATGTTTAGTGCTCTACATCTTTTTATTGAAGCTCACTTATGCACACTGTGATTGGTTAGTGTCTTGATTTAGACCTCTCCTTCATTTTACTCAGCTTTTGGTTATTTAGTGAACCTCTATATGAAATAGTGATGTATGAGAGATGTTTGGAATCCTAGATTTAGCCTTGTACTTTTTCCATTAGTGTTTTAAGAGTCAAGTATAGTGGATAAACCTTAATTTAGGTGCATCACCATATTTAGCTTAGGTTTTCCCTTTCATGTTATCACTCTCTCCCTTTTCCCTGGTCATTAGTAGGTTTTAGTATTGGGAATGATCTAAAATGATTTATCAGAGGAACTAGCCTCATTAAAAATCTTAGATGTCTAACCCCATTACAAGATACCTACAACTTAGGGTGAGTCCCATGTTGAGCTAGATTTGGAATTAGGACTTGAATACTTCTGCTTCTAGCTAGGGTGCAATCTAGACCTCCAATATTTATATTTCTTAGGTTATTGTTATTAAGGATGTAATATTTATGCATGGTCATCTAGGACCTATAAACATTTTTATATCAAGTAAAAATAGGTCATGTGTTTTTATCTTAGTTTTATTGATGTTTTTGTTTGTGAATATGTAAAGATAGATTTGACAGATCCTATAAACAAAAAAAATTGTCAATAACATCTCTAATAATTAATATAAGTTCATATTCAAATTCATCTCAAAAAAATAAATAATTTAAAAAAATAATCATCTTGATCTGAGCTCATATGAAAACGTTATGATAATTTTAGTGAGCTCTATAAATACATAGTTAAAATTCTAAATTTAAATAATCAATCCCTAGAGCACAATAGTTAAACTCTATAGTACATCAGACTAGTTTTGAAGTTACACAAAATTGTATCCTAAGATTCTAATAACTTGTTCTGAGGTATGGTACACTAAAAGAGGAATTCTAGAATTTTTTGGAACATATTTTGAATACTTTCTATTTATAGATATTCTATAAATAAAAAAACTTCCAAAAATAGACATCATCACACATCAACAAATACACAATTTAACAACTATGAAAATATGAAGAAAAAGAGGTCCAAGATATGATTTTGATCTATTTTTAGAAAGTGATGTATTTCTAAAAATAAGTATTTTTAAAGAAGGATAGATATTCATAGCTTTCTAACTACTATGAATATCTTACATATCAAAGTTTTAAGAACCAAATTTGTTATTTATTATTTGTTATCATAGAATAATAATTGATTTCTAAACTAATTTTTTACATTATTAATAATAAAAAATCAATTCTAAACTAATTTTTTATGTTGTTAAGATTGGATAATTAGTTCTAAACTAATTTTTTAAAGTTGTTACTCTCCAACAATATTTTTTTAAAGAAGTTATATTATAAATAAAACCTTCTCATCCATTTTGGGAGTTAATAAAGTTAGTATTGGTTAGTAGAAGAGTAGATGAATTAGACTAAGTGTGGATAAAGAATTTCCATATTCTAAAATACTTCTAAAGTTAATGAATATTTGATGTTGATAAATATTTAAGTGTTGATCTATAACCTAATATAAGGGAGAGCAAGGGCCCACTCAAGAAAAAAACCATGATTTATTTTATGGTATTTTATGTTTTGTGTTATTGTTATCTAATATTTTCCAAGTATTTATATTAAATATGAGTGAGTTAATTAAATATGCAGGACTATGTATTAATATATGTATTCATATTTGAGTTATTTTTAGTATTTCAATTCCAAGAATTTCTTTTTTAATCATTTACATTTTAAAAACACAGATTAAAGTGTGTTTACATTTTCTTCATTTACATTTATATAAATAAATTAATGGCATGTTTTTTTAAAAATTAATTTCAATTACAATAAGAGTTTTTATTTCACAAGAATTAAAGTAGATTTACAATCATAAAAATATATTATATCTTTAAGGTTAAGTGATCCATTTGAAAACCACCCTAGAAAGAGAATTGTTGGTCCTTATCCTTTATACCTTATTATTGAATGCAGTTAGAAACTACCATATTTTGATACGACATCAACTAAATTAAGTTTTTTAAATGAATGGATTGATGACATAAATCAACCTATAATATGATTTCTCCTATTATTAATATGAAAATAATGATGAATATGGTAGGATAAAGTGCTTATGAAATTGATTAATTTATATTTAGTAGGTGTTTGCTTTCTATTTAATAGATGAGGAATGATAAAGCTTAGACTTGTAATTATACCACACATTTTGAAAATATATAATGATAGGGTTTAATTAGAAAATTAGATTGACCCATGGGTTTTTATCATTGTATAATTTAGATTAATTTTAACTATTGGATATTATATAAGGATCTAGACATACTATTGGTAGTGGTGTCCCTCTATGGCTAGAAGTTCCTATAGAGATAGAAATAGGTATAGATTTGAAACTAACAATGAATAAATTTTAATATGTTTTAATCTTTATGTGTATTACATGACACTTTATTCATCAAAATGATATGGATCAGACTAAGAGATAAGCATTTAGGCATAGTGAGATGGAAAATGTGATCCTTTAGACAATGTGGGGATATATAACTAAAGGGCATAACCCTAATTTATATTTGAAAAATATACAAGATTAATATGCTATAAATATTTATTTTTAGTATCTACATTCCTCCCTTTAAAATAGTAAGGCATAAGTTGAAATTATTAGGTTAAAAGAAATAAATGCATACCTATGTGTGTATAACACACCTTGCCTTTGATTGAGCCCACTTTGAGTGCTTTACTAGTGTATAAATTATAATAAAGAGCATGTTATAATATAAATAAATGTATTTATTTTGAAATTTTAAATAATTAAAATGATTGAAAAGAAAGAGAGAAAGGAAGTACACGTGTGTCAATGCAACCATATTGCCTCTTGTTTATTTGATTTAGTAAAGATGATTCCTTATGAATAATTAGAGCTCAAGAAGGTTCAAACTTGAACCTTAGAGATATGAAGAGGGATATTGTAAGGTATTATTCCCCAAATCTAATGTAAGTATGAGTTGTACATGGTCAATTCAGATCATTATATCTTAATTGCATAACTCAAGTGTGATATATATATATATATATATATATATATATATATATATATATATATATATATATATATATATATATATATATATATATATGCCATGATATTGCACCAAATATTCAAATTTTCCAATTTTAATACTCACAAGATGCACTTGTTACACAAAGATGTACTATTATTAATTCATTTATATTGTAGTAGTGGGTTCATTTTATAGGTTGAAATTATGAAACCATACATTCTCGCCATATTTATAGCATTATTTGATTAAATCATGCACCCTCACTAGATTATATATATATATATATATATATATATATATATATATATATATATAAAATCTAGTGAGGGTGCATGATTTAATCAAATAATGCTATAAATATGGCGAGAATGTATGGTTTCATAATTTCAACCTATAAAATGAACCCACTACTACAATATAAATGAATTAATAATAGTACATCTTGGTGTAATAAGTGCATCTTGTGAGTATTAAAATTGGAAAATTTGAATATTTGGTGCAATATCATGGCTTATGTATCTATAATATGTCTGAGCTAGAGTTATGTGTTTTATATTTGAAAAACTTTGTTTCAAATCTATGCAAAATTGGTGTAATTTTATAACATTTTGACCCAAGTGTATATCTGAATCATGAAATTAAAATGAATATTTTACAAGTGTAGATGTCATGCATTTATGGAATAACCCTAATAAAATATAAAGATATTGAGTAAGTTTATAAGTGTGGAGGTCATCCCCAGTAGAATCTATAAACTATGAAATTTTTTAAGTATAGAGCTCAAGCCTTTATGACATACCCCCTCTATAATCTAGAAATTATGAAAATGTGTAAGTGTGAAGGTAATTCCTTTATGACATGCCCCCACTACAATATTTAAATTATAAATTTTTTTAATTGTGTAGGTCATGCATTTATGAAAATCCCCCATTTAAATTCCCCCTTTTTGAGGTGAGGTAAATATAAAATGGCAGGTAACTTACCTCAAAATGATAAGGTATTTTTATAATATATGTATGAATCATGTGGCATATAGGTATGACATGTCAAATTATAAATATAAATTATTCTCTCATTATGTGATCACATTAATTCCTAAATTGTATGATATATATCATGGTAATGTCTAAAGAGTAACAACACAAATAAAAAATAAATCAAGTAAACATACAAGAACACTCAATGTAATTCAAAGGAGTGGTATAAAGAGACTTCATTCAAGGGCCATGTTTAAATGTCACACAATTGAAATGAGTAACATATTTAAATGTCTAATCAACATACAATGACATTTAAATATCCAAACAACCTATAATGGCACAAGGGCCAATAAGAAAATAACATATTAAAATTTTACACAAGAAAGACAATATAAATAAATGGAATACACTCAAGGAAGTGAAAAATATATTAATCATAAATAACTAACATAAGCATATTATACTAGTCCTTATATATATGCCTTAGCAAAAAATGTTATGCAATATAACATATCAAGTACAATGTGAAAGATATGATCATAGATATATAAATGTGTGATCATTAAAATATATGATCAAATATGATAATTTATATATTATCATATAATATATGTAGCCTATATCAATCGTGATCAAAGAAGAAGATGCCCCCAATGTACTATATGACATGAGTAGAGGAAAGGTCCAACATCTTTAAATGCATAGATAATGTGTTTGGGTATGCTTATATAATAGACACTGATGCATGAAACATATGTGTATATATAAATTACATTATATTCTACCTACTAACACAAATAAAACAACATAGATGCTATGGAACTAATAAAATCAAGGACTTATGAATATTTTTATATTTTTGAATGATTTGAATGTTTTATGTTTTTATATGATTTTAATGTTTTTTTAATTTTTTAAGGTTTAAAAATAAAAATAAATCCTACTATTAAATCTAATGGATGATCATAGGTATTTCTAATATCATAATATGGTATATAAAACTAGTAGTATTGCCAAGGAGCACGCATATGTGTCATATCTAGATCTATAAAATATGTTTTATCTTGCGTACGTGTAATAGGACTTTGTGGTCATGAAGAAAAAATATAATAATGATATAAAATTAAATTAATTTTATAATAATAAATATTTACTATAATGATCAAGTGGTATCTATTTTCTCACTCTTGGTTCTAACATTATAATTAGTGTATATGTAGAAGTATTGAATGTGTCTGTCTGATCGATATATTAGCATGTTGGCTTTGGTACCAAAAATATTGTGTATATATGTGAGTAGGATATATAAATTTCATATCAATACCTTATCCATATGTCCTTCTATCAATATCTTTATCAACTAATGGCTCCTTCATAGAATCAGTGTAGAAGAGATCAATCATAATAGAAGGTACACTAGGAGAAGGAGTCCTAATGGTTGATTTTTATGAATGTTTATGGATCATATTTTCATAAAAATAAAAATAATAGGATGTATAAAACTTATTATAATTACCTCAAGAGGAAGTATGAGAAATATACCTTGATGTGTCTTTATGAAATAAAGTAATCCCTTGATTTTAAAGTTCTGAAATATTTTACCTCAATGCAAAACAATCATTATCATGGTGTCCATTAAAACCATGGTAATTGAAAAAGGTGTTTCCTTTTACCTTTTCAACTTTGTATGGTGGATGCTACTAATTTATAGTAATATTAATCAACTATTTATCCAATAGTGTATTTGATATGTCATGTGGTCTATCTCTTTGGTGATCAAGCTACTATGGTTACCTCTTAGTAAATGTATAAGTTATAACTATAGGAGGTATTATTTATGTGTAATCCTTTCCTCTATTTAAACTTTTTACTATTTATTCCTTAGTATGTACTAATAATTTATAAGAAGTTATTTTTGGTACATCATGACCCCTCTTGTAATTTTTTTTAAGAATTTTGTGTAACATGTTTGCCTTTAGGTGAATAAATAAGTGATTTGGTATTGGAATTTATTAGGGAACATGAATATCTATACAAATCCCCATTTAAATTATCAAAAGAAGTAAAGGGATTGTGGAATTATCTTTCTCTAATTGGAGAAAGAATACCCCTACTAAATATTGATTTTACTTCTAAATCCAAGGGCATGTTGTTCAAGGAATACAAGATATCCTTAAATATAATATCATAGTCTTGAATATATTAATCCTCATTTTGAGTTAAGGATTGAAAGTTCTCCAATGGTATATTTTCTAACTTCTGTTTATGGAAATTAGATAAAAAATACATATTCAAGTTTTTTAAAGGTTAGAAAGGAACCATTTAAAAGGTTATAAAACCAATCTAGGGACTCTTAAGTTAATATTATATGGAAATATCTAAGTAAAGTGCATTCATATTGTTCCTAATGATCAAAAGAGTTTTTATATTTTATCAAATGACTTGCAGGATATCATTGACCATCGAAGGGAGAAAACATAGGCATGACAAAATTGAGAGGATGGGGTTGATATGAAAATATCCTATGTAAGGTTTTATCCCTCTAATATAATATCATTAAAGGTATCCTCATGGGAGGACACTTGAAACATAAGTATATTCATTTGGCATTGAAGGTTTCCTATAGTAGTCTTCATAGATAGAATGTCACTAGGGGAACTAGTAAATAGGTTGAAGAGGTGCATATAGGTCGTAATTTACCATCTATATAAAACATATGAGTAATAGTATCTTTACCATCATATACTTTCATTCTAGGGTAGTACCATCACATGGTTTTGAAACATTGGGTAAAGTAACATGCATATTAAGTGATGAGTCAAGAGAGATCATGATATCATTTTGGATGTCATGAATGTTAATATCACTATCTTGGAAATGTGTTAGACTACTTGTGATTTCATGGCATATAGTAGGAATAGAGGATGTGAGTTAATTTTATTTTTTTAATATTGTCACATGATTTTGAGTATAAAATGTAAAAGAGGGAGAAATGAGAACATTTTATACTTTATTTATAACATCATTATAGGAAGGGAAAATTCAATTTTAACTTTAATTTTTGAACTCAAATAAGGAAGGTATAGAAGATGCAATTCTACTTTTTCATTTTATACATTGTTATCATATGAGAAGGAAACATTTGTGTAACTATATTGTGATTTTTGAGATGCAACATTATCATTTTTGTCATGCAATAGAATTCTGATTTTCTTTTTATGTTATCCATTTTTGAATAGAGATGTATAAAATGTTTTCATAAACTAGGCATATTATCAAAAAATGCATTTCCAATGAGAGGTTCTTTTGGATTTATATTTTCATGTTCTTATTTCAAATCTACTAAGGTATGGTGAAAAGTGGTCCATGCATGTTTTCACTTATATCTAGAGAAAGAGGGGTGATTTCACCATTTTAATTTGAATGTTCTAAAGAAGAGATAAAATTTTCAACATTATCAACATTGTAAAATAAGGAAACTATTCATCCTTTATAACATATTAATCATTAAGTAGAGATGAAACACATTTAACTAAGGGATCATGTGTTAAATATGATAAGTTACTCCCTTCAACATCATGAATTCCAATTTATTGCATGTTCATGTGTTAAATATGACAAGTTACTCCTTTCAACATCATGAATTCCAATTTATTTCATGTTCATTGTATCAAATTCAATGTTATGTAAAAAAAATAGTATAATTGATTTTTGTTAAAATAATTCATCATTGGATTATAAATCATGTGATATAGTAGGATTTGGAGAATTAGGTCCCTCATAAAAATAATTAGAATCACAATCACAATCAGAAGGGCAATGTGAAGTCATACTATGAGATTCAATATATTCATTAAGACTTACACTTTCATTATTGGTATTTTCATTCTCATAGTTGTAAGAAAAATGAGATATTTTAGAAAATTGTTGGTTTGCAATAATATCTTCATAATATATGTATTGATCATCATAATTATTAAACAAGAGATAAAAAAGATGAGGTTTTTTATGGTTATCAATAAAATCATCCATGATGAGGGTTCTAAGTTTGTTAACAACAGCAAAAGAAAATAATAGAAGGCCTAGGGAAAAAAATATAAATAATAATTCCTTAAGCTATGCTCATGAAAATAAATTTATACCTAAAAAATAAAATACATAAAAATGAAAATAAACTTTTTTGGAATGAGAAACCCTAGTGGAATTTAGGGCTTGGTTCAAATACAGAGGATAGGTTCACCAAATTTTTTATTCAAAAAGCATTTTTACATAAATACCATATAAAAAGAAAAACATTAAATGTAATAATGTAATATTCATATATAGGTGATATAATACAACATTTGACAATAATTTCATTCAAACATTTGAAATAAATATAATAATAATTACACAATTAAGGGTTAAGATAATTATATCTCATTTATAATTATGTTATAGACTACCACTTTTACATAGATGATTACACAACTAAGGGTTAATATAAGTATATCTTATTTACTATTATGTTCTATATTACCACTAGTGTAAAGATTCATCTCAATTGTAAAACTCAGTCTATTCATTTAGGTTTTGATTTTTTTATTCTTTGGACACTACCTTTAAACGCAAACACTACCATCAATGTTATTTTCCTTCTTATGGATGTTTTTGTCATACCCAAAATATAGACTCTTTTATGAATCCATCAGTTGAAATTTTATAATTCTTTTGTTGCATTTCTATTAATGTATTTATGTCTTGTGCATAACTTATCACTATTTTTCAATTTATCAAACCTTATCTCTTCACCCTTATTCACCCTTGGAATGAGTTTACTAAAAAATGGGGTAGTTGGTTCATGGTGTTGAGATACCCCCAAGACCCCTCTATCAATGGGAACTACCTACATAGACAATACTCCAAGGATGGCCTCATACTTATGTAGTTATCCCCTATGTGTGGGAAAGTGTGTGCATAAGGATGAAATATACTATATGAATATTCATGTAGTGGTATAGCCTATAATTTGAAAAATATCTATTATGGGATTCTCTTTGAATGCTTCAAACCTATAATATGACTAATTTTATGATTTATATCAAAATATGGATGAATAAGGAAGAATGGAGTGCTTGTGTATATGATTTATTTATATTTAATATGTATTTTATTCATATTTTCTTAATGAGGAATGAAAATGATTATACTTGTATTTATACCACACCTTTTGAAAACATCTCATGGTAGGGTTAAATAAGCCAATTCTAACCCATGGGTTTCAATGATTTTGTGATTGGGATAATATTTGGCTATTAGATAATAGATAAGGATCTAGACACTACTATTAGTGGTAGTGTCCCTCTATGGATGGTAGTGTCTAGAGTGATAGAAAATAACTATAGATCTGAAACTAGCAGTGAATGATGTTTATCAAGTTTTTAATCTTTCTATGTAGTATAAGATACTTGGGTCCTCAAAATGATATGGATTAGACTAAGAGATAAGAATTTGAGCACATTGAGAATGAAAATGTGAGCCTTTTGACAACAAGGAGGTCTAGAGTTGAAGGGTAGATCCTTGATTGTTATTTATCAAATGTATAAGACCAAGATTCTATAAATATTCAATTTTAGTATCTACATGTATTAATTCCCTAGTAATGTATTTAGTGTCATAAAAAATAAATAAAATTATCTCCCTACTAATATACTCTCTTAATATTTAATTTTCCTCTTGGTCTAATAGGTTATGGTTATAACATTAACTTCTTAGTAATATATTCTACCTAAAAATACAATAATGTGTTCAATTTTCCTATTATTATTTTGAACCAAATGCAACAAATTATATTTGAAATGTAAGACAAATATTATATTTTCCACGTGCTTAATCATATTCAAGTCTTTGTGGCATGGTCAGGGGAACAATAAGTCATTCTCCTTCAATTGGTCAATAGGTTTTAAACCTATAGTGGCTTATATGATAACTAAATATTCACGTATTAATCTAATTAACCTCAAAATTCAATAATATGTTCAATTTTTATTTCTTATTTTTAACCAAATGCAACAAATTTTATCTGAAATATAATACATCTATTATCTTTTCCACATCCTCAATCATATTCAAGTCTTTGTGGCATGGTCAAGGGAACAAAAATTCATTCTCCTTAAAATGGTCATAGGTTTTAGACTTATAGTATCCTACATGATAAATATATATTCATCTGGTAATCTACTCAACCTAAAAATACAACAATATGTTTAGTTTTAATTATTTATTTTGAATCAAATGCAACAAAGTTTATGTAAAATATAAGGCATCTATTATACTTTACACATTCTCAATCATATTCAAGTATTTATGGGATGGTCAAGGGAATAAGAATTAATTATTATTCAACATGTTAATAATTTTTAAACATATAATGGGTTTTATCATAACTATATATCCACTTGGTATTCTACTTGGCATTAAATTGAAATAATATGTTTAATTTTCCTTTCTTATTTTGAACCAAATGTAACAAATTTTATGTGAAATGTAAGTCATATATTTTTTTCACATTATAAATAATATTCAATTATTTTTGGCATGTTTAAGAGAACAAGAAAACATTCTCCTTCAACTAGCCAATAGGCTTTAAAACTATAGTGGCCTACATAAAAACTATAGGTTCAATATCACGTGTTGAGTTTCCACTATGGTTATAATTGTTTCCAAGATAAGAAATATTTATATGAAAAAATTGTAAATGATACACCTCAACATGTTTTTCTTATATTTACCCAAAATATTAGTAAAGGTTATAAAAATATAAATTCTATGAGCAAAAGTTAAACTTTAAACTAGATAGTATGATAATTATTATTACATGCATTCTAATAATTTTGTTTAGTTTTCCTATCTTGTTTTGAACCAAATTCCTTTTTTTACCTAAAATGTAAAATATATATTATATTTTTTACATTATAAATCATGTTCAAGTCTTTATGGCATGGTTAGGGTAACAAAAACAAGTTATCCTTCAACTAGCCAATAGGTTTTAAACCTATAGTGCCTTGCATCAAAAATATAGGTTTAATATCATGTGTTGAGTTTCCACTATAGCTATAATTTTTATTAGGATAAGAAATATTCATATGAAAACATGGTAAATGATACCCTTCAATAAATTTTTCTCATATGTATCCAATGATTCTTAGGAAAGGTTATAAAAATAGAAATGCCATGAGCAAAAGCTAAACTTCAAAATAAACATTATGATAATTACTCTAATGAGTATTCTATTTAGTTTTTATTTCCTATTTTGAACATTTTTTTAATTTTTTTATAAATATATTATATTTTACACATTATCAATCATATTCATGTCTTTATGTAATGGTGAAGGGAACAAGAACAAGTTCTCCTTCAACTAGCCAATAGGGTTTAAACCTATAGTGACATGCATCGTAACTATAAGTTCAATATCATGTGTTGAGTTTACACTATAGTTATAATTATTTACAGGCTAATAAATATTAATATTACATCATGGTAAATTATACCTCTTAAATTTTTTATCTTAGACATAGCTAAAGACTCTTAGTAAAAGAGAAATGCCATGAACAAAACTTAAACTTCACTAAACAATATGATAATTCTTCTTACGTGCATTTTGAGTATTATGTTTAGTTTTAATTTATTATTTTAAATAAAATGAAACAAATTTAATATAAAATTTAATAATAATGAATATTATTAAGGAAAAATTATAAAAAAATGATAAATGTAATTGTTGTCATTTGAAATGTGCACCCATAGATGTTTTGCAGTATGGAGGGGTTTTATTGTGGGGCACTAAGTAGGAAATACTTGTATAGGGTGAAATAATATAAGGTAATAATAATGGAATTAATATAACTTATATTCATGCATGATTAGTTTTTGTCTCATTATAATGATGGGAACATCCCCAATGCATGGGATCCTTGCGCTCCTTAGGATGAGCCTTCAAAGTAGGTTTGGATTCCTTCTATTCTAAGTGCACCTGGTTTAAGACTAGTGCATATGAATAAAGAGTATAAAGCTAAAATATCACTAATATAAGCCTAATATCTTTAATTAAAATTTAGGAATAAGGTAATAAATTCTAAGACATAAAGAGGTGATGCACCCAAAATAGAGCGAGTGCTCCTTATACTATAAACATAGTACAAACCTTTAAGAACAAGACAATATCACATAGTTTTCACCAGGTCACTATAAATGCATAAGTTATTCACATGGTGGCATGGGAACACAATGCAAAACTGATAGGGATGACAAATGGTCCATAGATAACATAAACACAGACCTAAGTGCACATAAGATATGACCTGCAAGTGAGTTCCAAGTTCAATGTGAAGGTGTAGAGAAGGGATAATGATGATAGGATTTAATGTTACATATATTCAAGGATAAAAAAACATAAATAACATATAAAATTATAAGAATAGAAAGGGGTGAACTTAATTCTCATTGATCTATAAGATTTAACAAATACAAGTTCTCATGGAGGGAAAATTCTAACAATGTGAGGTTGCTAAAATGTGTTAACCCTATTACAAGTAAAGAACTAAGATTTTATAGATAAAAATATTGTTTTATAATTAATTTTCTACTTGGGTAACATATTTACCATTTAATTCTCTTATGATCACTGCTAATTCTTGAATTTTAGTAGGTTGATCAAATCTATGGATTGTGTCAAGACTTCTTTTGGACACATATGTGTTTGTGAAGATGGAATATTTCCTTGATAGAGTCAGATGGTGGTATGCATGCACATCATAATGTCAATTAGTCACTTATAAATTTAATCTAGCTAACAACAACTCAAGCTTCCCTCAACTACCCCAATGACCTTTATATCTTTTTACCCCTTGACACGTGGCACTTTATGATAAATATTAGGCATGGCACTATAGGGATGCCAAAAATCAATTTTGTGAGATATTAAAGGAGTCTTCTTAGAGTTTTAGATGAAATTAGTGTGATCATGACATGTGGGCACTACCTATTTACTATAGCTATTCAATGGGTCCCCATTTTCCTTTTCTAGCTAATAGCATAGCTTAGAACTATATCAAAGAGACCCAAACTTCAATGAGCACTAGATCACCATGTGGAGAGATGACGCTTCTCCTAGGATAATTGATTTTAATTCTCCTTGCTACTAAGACCTTTCCCTCATCTTTATGCTACTTACTAGAAGGTTAAGGTCAAAATATGTCTGCAATATCTTTGAGGAGTGCATAAGGCACATAAGCATATTCAAGGTTATCAAGGAGTTGATAACCATCATTGAATATGTTTAAACTATTATATTATGACCCCTCAGAAGGTTTATTTGATGGGATGGATCTTTCCCACCCCCTAACTTATCTAATAAAGAAAAATTCCTCAACTTTTGATAGGTCATAGTTTTCTTGTAGAAGGGCCTACACATAGGATTTTGAACAAATCTTGCATCTCCTCATCACCTATTGGAACATATTCATTTATCTCAAATTTATAGGGGGTTCATCCTAAATTACACATTCCATTTGATGGCTAGTTCACCTCTAAGGTCCTCCTCTATCATGTAGAGTGGTAACTTATTTACCCAAGGAAGATCTGACCCAAACTCCTAGGTTCATTTTGGAATGGTGTGAATAGACCCTTCATTATTGTAAGAATCTTCTTCCTTATTGAATGAAAGTTCATCTATCTAATAGATTACCTCATCACTTTTCACTTATGCACTACCCTATTATATAGGTTGATTTTGTTTATCATCCTCCCATAATAGCTATAAGGTTTATAACTTCATGGTGTAGGGGGGATACCAATGATGATTTCCTCATTGAACTCACTTGAAGTATCATCTTCTTCATCTGAATGGTCTTCACTTTCCTTCCATACAATTGGTTCTCCTTTGAAAAGGGAGATGGTGGGAGAGCATGAGGTTTCAACTGGCATGGAAGAAGGGGATTTTATAAGGTTGGGCATTATGGAGTTAAGTTACATTGTCTAGGAAGGCTGTCATGGTTATACTTGAGGCTCTTAAATTGGCATAGGGGAAGGATCTAATATAGGAGGGGGGCCTCTAAATCTTGGTAATTTTAATTTATAATATTTTATTGAAATCTTAGGGTGTTTACCTTTCTTAAAGCTAAGGACTTTAGTTGTATAATTTTTATTCCCTATAGGTTGGCTTGAAAGCATAGAGGGAACCTAATTGAAGCTAGGAATGGAGAAAGGAGGGATAGAAGGACATGATTCAACTCTCTACATCTACACAAGCAACTAATGTATTTTCTCTTCCTTGGTTATGATCTATCTAGCCAAGCATTCCTCTTTAAATCTGAATTACTCTATCATCTCCTACTATTGATCATGCACTTGATGAGAAATATCCTCTTGTTGCCTATGATACTCTTGTTCTCTTTTTATCTCCCTTAGTTGTCTCTATAAATTAATAAGTATATCATTGATACTCTTTTGAAGTAGATCAGGGTGTAGTAATGTTGATCAAGATTAAGGTAGTTTTCATAGGGATAATTAGAAGCATAAGTAGGTTGTCATAGGGATTAAATTAGGGGAAGGTTATAATCACTTTCATGAGCTTGATATAATAAATGGGAAGGCATGGATATCTAAGGGTAGAATTGATTCCTTATCTCTTTATTTAAACTTGGACCCACCAAGCATGCCAAAAACTATTGTTATTTAAAATGTGCACCCATGGATGCTCTACAACATGTAGGAGTTTTGTTGTGGGGGGATGAATGTGAAATCCTTATGTAGGGTCCAAGAGTCTAAGGAATAGGTATAGAATTAGTATCGCTTAGTTTCATGCATGAGAATAAGTTGTTTCATCACAATGATGGGAGTGTCCCTAAGGCATGAGACCTTTATGCTCTTTGAGATAAGCCTCTAGAGTAGGACATATTCTTTTTATTTTAAGTGCACTTGTTTTAAGACCAATGCATATGCCTAATGAGAAGAAAGGTAAACTATTAATAATCTAAACTTAAGATCTTCAAGGAAAAAGGAGGGAAAAGGTAATAAATGTTGAAACATAAAGAGGTGATGCATCTAGAATAGAATGAGTTCTCTTACTATCATAAACACATTACAAACCTTTGAGAATAAGACAATATCACATAGTTTCTACCAATTCATTTTAAATTCATAAGTGATTTACATAGAGGTGTGGGAATGCAACATAATAATGAGAGGGATGACAAATGGTCCACAAACAACATAAACATAGACCTGAGGGCACACAAGATATGACCTAGAAGTGAGTTCCAATTTTAGTGTGGAGGTGAAAGGAATGGGACATGATGAGGGGTGAATGTTACCCACAGTCAAAGATCAACAAACATAAATAACATCAAAAAAATAGAAAGAGGTGAACTTAATTCTCATTTATCTACAATATCTATCCAATAAAAGTGCTCATGGAGGGCAAATTTTAGCAGCGTGAGGTTGTTAAAATGTGTCAACCCTTTTACAAGTGAAGAACCAAGATTTTATATAAAATAATCATGTTTTAAAATTAATGTGCCACTTGGGTGGTGATGTATAATTTAATTCTCTTGTGATGGTGCATCGGTAATTCTTAAATTTTGGTAGGTTGATCAGATCTAGGGATTATTGTAGGACTTCCTCTAGACACACGTGTGCCTAGGAAGATGGAATATTTCCTTGATAGAGTTAAAGGGTGGTATGCATGCACATCCCAATGTCAAGTAGCCACTTTTAAATTTAATCAATTTGACAACATTTTGAGCTTCCCTCAACTACCCCAATGACATTATTTATATCTTACTTCCCCTTATAATGTGTAACTCTATGATCAATCTTGGGTGTGGTATTATAAGGATTCCATGTGTCACTTCATCAATATCTTAGAGGAGACTTTTTGGAGTTTTATGTGGAAGTAGTATGGTTATGACACATGGGGATTACTTCTTTACTATAGATATTTGATGGTTTCCCTTTTTCTTTCTTCACTGGCCAATAGCATTAATTGGAACTCTATCAAAGGGAACCAACCTTTGATGAGAAACATGTCACCACATGGAGAGCTAGCACTTCTCTTAGGATAAATATGAAGATATTTTCATCAAAGAAGTTCTAGGTCACCATGTGGCAATGATGAAAAGAGGGTTACATCATGTGAAATTCTAAGGTGTGAATGTTAGATCTTGTGCATGGGCATGGGAATATATTAGTTAGGTGAGAGGAAGACTTAAAATATGGGAACACATGAAGATTTAAAATCTTAGGTGTGCCCTTTTTTTATTCATAGATGCTTTTGTACTTTATTCCCACTTAGTCATTGAGAAATTGGGGAACCTATATCCCTAACCATATGCACTTTTTGACCTACATGTCTTAAAACCTATGCATGATAATCTACTGAGAGATTTGTGTAGGTATGAGTCATTATTTTACTCTTGCAAAGACTTGTGCCTCTATCTTAGGCTTGGGTATAGGTAAGAAGTAGCCTACATACTTTCTACTTGGAGTGCTTGAGACCTCACAGGTGCACTTTCTCTTTGTAAGCCTTGGGAGGCCTTATGTTGACCTAAGGGTGACTTAAAAATTCAATAGTGATCTTGTTCATTCTAAATTAAAATCTAACTATAACACCATTAACATTCAAAATTAGAAACCACCCTACTTTACTTGAAAAGTATGGGAACTTTGGAGCAAGGTATGAACATCTATATTAGTATAAGAGAAAGCCTATTTTTAACTACTTTGGTAGATAATAAAAAATGTGGAAACACACAATCATGAACAATTGACAAAATGCCTCATTCGAAAGAAACCCTATTTTCCTCCAATAGAGGAAAAAGGTACAGAGATTAATGAAGGTGGATTTTTTTTAAATATATTTTAAAATGTTCTTCACCTAAAAACATTTTATAATTTTATCTCTATATTTTTTTGATTAATAGGTATTGTGATGTTTTCCCAATAAAAATTTAATTATTATTCTTACAACCATATTTTAATTAAATTGAAATTATAAGATATCTAAATTAAGGGTTAAATAAAATTTTGGAGGTAAGATAATATGAAACAATATTAATGATATCATGATCTTGATTTTTGACATAATATTTATAATTAGTTAAAGATAATTAATTTCAATGCTCCTATTAATAAGATGCATTATTGGAAAAATAAAATGTTACCAAATGCATCATTTGATTAGAGTGATATGCATTTGATATTTCATTTTTAATGGTGTTCACTAGCTAAGTATGTATCTTAATTATTTTATTAAAATGACCCAAGTCAAGAGCATCATTTTTAGTATGAATGGAACATGTATATTCCTACATTGCATGTTCTATTTCATTTTTCACACTAATTCTTATGATGAGTTATGTTCATGTAAAGATGATGTGTTAAGTCTGAATTAGTCATTTATCTTTCATGTCTCAATCAAGATTTGAAGATTGTTAATTCTTTAATGAGAAGTTGAATGGCCTATAACAAGTCATAGATTATTTTTTATACTTGGACATGTATGGATTATTCTTGATGCTAAAAATAGGAAGATGCAATGGTGGTATGCTTAGGGATTAACATGTATGGGTGGTTTAAAAAACAAAAGTGGTCATATAGGCATTATATTTAATGACTACTTATTTGGTCTTTAGATTTGCATGTTTTATTTTGTTGTCACTATGTGAGCATTAAAGTGGCTCAAATAAATGGGTTAGGTAAGTGGAAAGTTTCAATCCATACTAATGATTGCTCATTAGATAGTACACATGTTTGATTAAAATATTAGAATCTTCAAAAAGTTCTTTCCATATACAAATTTTATATGTTATATAATATTCATTTTATGGACTCATATAAGCATGGGTAGATGCACATGAAAAATTACATGACATGTCATGTCTATCTATGTAATCTAAAATTTGACCAAATTATTTTAGTTACCCTATACATTATTGAAATAGATGTCATCTCTTAATGCAAACAAGTATCAAATATCCAATGGTTCCTCTAAAAACATAGAGAATGTATCTTGTGATAATTGAGATGAGTCTAAAAATAATTAAATGGAAAATTTGAATTATTTAACTATATAAAAAATTAATTATAAAGGTCAATTATACAAAAAATTAAAAGGCTTCCTCAATTAAATATGCCTCTATATAATATAATCGACCAATGTAGGATGCCACATGAAAAAAAAAATCAAATCTTTTTTCATTATCATTCTTAGTAACACTATTAGTAACCATTGTATTTGTAGTAGTAGTTATTATTTCTCTTTATTTGTTAAATGAAGGAAATGAAAAATAGACACCAAGACCACAGACATTGCCAATTTTGGGTTGTTTATTAGACGTAGGTTTGAATCCCCACCATTATTTGCTTACTCTCCCCAAGTGCTATTGTAAGGTTTATGATTTTAAATTAGGAACCATCCCTTATTTTATATATTCCTTTGTGGATGTTGCAACTGACATATTGAATACTTCTAATTCAATTTTTTTTACTACATGTATACTTTGAAATTATTAAAATAGATTTTACTCAAGCTTTAAAACTAAAAAACTCAACTACTTATGATGATAGTATTGGTGAAATTTATGTTTGTGGTGGATCTGTCTATATATCATTAGTGCATTTCACATCATTTCAAGTGTACAACTCCAATTTGAAAAAAAAAGTATACGATATTGAAAACTTGTACATTAATACAATCACATGGAATGAAAACCTTAAACATGATAATTTGACTTCAGAGATATGTAATCTAGATTATTTGACAAATAAAAATAAGTTATCCTACCATGAATACAATTCATAACACATTATACCTATCAAATACCACTATGATAATAACAAGGAGAAAAATGGTAGATATCTACTTTCCTAGACACATTTTAATTCTCATGTATGATTAATATATTTGTGATTTATCCCCTTTACATTTAAATATGTATATATGAAAATTTTTATGAATTATGTGCATGGTGAGGTGGCGTTAAATGAAGAGAGGTGAGTTTTGTATTATTTTTTAAGGTTTGAGTTGCATTGATTTGATTTAAGAGGAGAAGTTTATCAATAATATCAAAACAATATTTAAAAGTGGAGTCACACTACTTGGATGTGTAAATTTTTGAATGTGTAGGAGACTATTGAAATTGATAAGATATTACATATTTTAACAATGAGTAATATTATATATATCTAAAGGTCAAATGTAAAACCCTTATCCCACATGGCTTCTCCTCTTCCTCAAGAAAAGATAGATAGCGGTGAATGTGGATGAAGAACAAATACAATCAATAATCCAAGAGGAACACATTTTAAATTTATGACACACATTGTAAGTGGATCCCTATTTTTTTTATCTCATCAACATCATAATAGTGTTATTAAAATTAAGTTTTAGTGTTTAATTACCTAGAGGATAAGAATTTAAATTTAGATTGTGGATTGATGTTGGCACAATCTTAACTATGATAGTGTTGTAGAAGTAAATAATTTGAGTCTCTAAAATTACATGTAGTGTTAAATATGAACTAGGGAAACAAAGAGGGGAAATGTATTTGAGGAGTGAATAACATACAAATACATGTTTTATTCAAGGGGAAATTTGGTGGTGCAAGCCATTACTCCTAAGATGCAAGGTTGATATTTGTGGTATCTCATATGAATGAGACAACCATAGTGGTGGAGAGTAGAGAGGATAATTCCACCCTTGACTATATTTGCTTGAAACAGGGTCTAAAATGAAATGCAAATATAAATACAAATGAAAATTTAAAACTAAATATTTAGATATCTTGCTATGGTCAAAACAACATAAGTACAAATTTGTAAGTGACATTAACAAAAAAATGTAAATAAGAGACCAAATATTAATGGTGGCCAAAACATTAAATAATAATTCCTAGTGAAAATTATACAAAGTGAGAGTATCCAATGCTAAGGTTACTCCATACTTGTATTTTAATTAGTAGTTTCATGTTCAACTCAGTCAAAACATACTTACTGATATTTCATAATTAATACAAGGTTAAAAACTTTTAAAAAGTATAATAAACACAATTTAATTCTAAAATAAATAATTAAACCCAACAAATAACATTATACCCTAAAAGAACAAGCCATACAATCCATTATTATTTAAAATACACACACACACACACACACACATATATACATACATATACATATATATGTATGTATATATACATACATACATACATACATATATATATATATATATATATATATATATATATATATATATATATATATATATATATATATATATATATATATAACAATGGTTTAAGGGGGGCATTTCCCAATAAAATAAGTCTAAAAATGAATAGTTAGAATGATTACAATAAGTGTTGACTTGGATCAAATAGCAAATATCAAAGAGATAAAATCAACCAAATATACATATATATACACATATATATACACATATACATACACATATACATATACATATACATATACATACACACACACACACACACACACACACACACACACACACACACACATCTGTGTGTTTGTGTGTGTATACATATATACATATACATATACATATACATATACATATATACATATATATATATATATATATATATAT